>CM062816.1:820373849-820973849 GCA_031772625.1 Pinus tabuliformis | reverse complement strand
TGGGTTTGTAAATCATACATTTATGTTATCTTAGGATTGATCCAACTCAAGTTTTCCCCCAGATCTATCAAAATAGGTATATCATGGTTAAATAACTTACCTTCAAACTCTATCATAGTAGATCGGTATTCTGCTTGATGATCTTCCAAAGTAGTGTTAATTTTGGGTATACTTCTAGCCACCTTTCCAACTATGGAAGCCTCCTGAATACTAGCATTCTTCTCTGCTCTGGTTCAGGGGTGACAATTTTTGTAATAATGAGGCTCCCCACAACCCCAACATCGTAATGGAGATCTTTATAATTAAATATCCTCTAGTTTACTTGACACTTCTACCTTCTTAGGTTCATTTTAAAATCTGAATTTCTACTAATTCTTCCCAGGAGGTTTATTTTGTTGGTTCTTGTGTAGATTCCTAGTGTTTGTAATTTTTGTATTCTTAGTAATCTAGAAGCTTTTTTGCTCTTTCTCACCTAACCAATTCTTACTGCCTTCCACATTTTGCTTAATTTACTATAGAAAGTCTGTGCTTTCCGAATGGCCTTGTCCATAGTTTTAGGATTATCAAATTCCAAGTGTTCCTTTATAAACAATAGTAGGATTATCAGAAAACATTGCACCTTACCCTTTTCTTCACATATGTAAGGAACATACCTTAATAGGGATGTGAATTTAATCATGGATTCATCCATAAAGAGTTTCCCCAATTGAAAGTTGTGGAATTCCTTTGCCTTATAATTATATAATCACTCAATCAAATACCTTTCCTTAAAATGCTTATTAAAATATCCTTAAGTCACTCCTTGCTCATCAATTACATGAACAACTTTGACCTCTTCGAACCACAGAGTGGATTTTCCCTTAGGTTGATAGATCATATGCATAAATATGAAAATAATAATTCCTATTAATTATCCAAGCTTCAACGACTTCTAATTCTCTCTCAAATGTTAGGGGTTTAATTTTCTTAAATTCCCCTTGCAATTCTGGTTTTTCTATGATCTGAAGCATTACTAGATTCTTCCTCATTTTCATCTTTATCCCCTTCTAGTCACTTAGTATGTCTCACTACTATCGTGTTTTCAGCTCGTTGTATTTCCTCGTGACTCTTGTCTTCATTACCAGGGCTTGGTATTGACTTCCTATGGTTTTTTCGATCAGAGAGGATTTTCATAATCCATTCTTGGTACTACATTAGTCTCTCATTATAAGCCTGCAAATGAGCCATCCCAGGCTTTAGTTGTTCAACTATTTCTAATAGCATAATAGTGGAATTTTGGCGTTCTCCTCCTAATTGGACCCACATTACTGGATTACCTCCAAAAAATGATATAGGATGGTCTTATCGGTGGTGTACTTCCAAATACTCTCCTCATCGTTCTTTCTCTGTGAACATGAATATACTTGTTATTCAATTTCCTAAATATGCCACAATATTGAAGCTTGGCTTCGATACCACTTGCAACACCCATCCATACAACTATAGATTAAAAAAAATGATTAATACTATTTACTTTTACCATGTTCCATGGCTTAGTCAGAGACGACAAAATTAACTTACTGATTTCACACTATATGACTTATGTTAATGTAAAGGGTAAAGTCAAATCCCATTTATTCCAAGCCTTATTGGAAGGTATATATGTATACATTTAATAAAATTTAGATTATGGGATGATAGTTTCAATGTTAATTTTTCTTTTGATGTGGAGTACAAATTTATTATCCCACTGATGAGTGGTAACCTTGGCATTGCATACATATAATTTGCCACAATGGAAAACTTGTATAGGCTTTTATGGACAGTTTGTCATTCAGCTAGCATACAAGTGGATGTAGATCTGCTATTGATATTGAGGTCTCATCCTATGATTATCTTGCATTGGGGTCATTACCCCACACCCCACTAACATTCCTTTATCTCATTCATAACCCTTGCTCCAATTGAGCGGCTCTGCTACAGTAGAAAAATCGTAACCAAAACCTATAGCAGAGTGGTGGAAATGCTTTCCAAATGACAGGTATTTCATCCTTTCGAGCTTAATGATTTAATTATGTTAGCTTGTTTCCTCAGAGTTTCTCAATTTCATGACTTACATAGAGGGTTTTATGACAAGAAAGAGGGACAACATTCTAGCAGCAATAACTTATTTTCTAATAGGTTCCCCTCCACAGTAGCCTTCAATTGTTAAGTGATGTGTAAAATATCTTTTATTTGTTTTTGTACTTCACAAATTCCTTTTCCTAATTATTTGCTACAATATATTGTACAAGGTTTTCGATTTAAAGTCGTTAGGTTCTTTAGGTGAGCACTACCCTAAAGCCCTACCTTATAAGGCAATCTCCTTGTCTTGCTTTTATTTCCTTGTTAATAATATTAAACTTATTCTTGGAAAATATTATTATAAGTGAGGTTTCCCTTTCTGCTAAATGGATTTTATAATTATCAAGTAGTTCTGGTAGCTACATCTTTAGCTCGGTTAGTTCCAGTATGCTCATTCGTTAAGGGGTTTTTGTCATAGGTGTAGCTCCTATAATTAATTCTTTAGTGAAATAAATTACTCGCTTGGGAGGTAATCCCGAGATTTCTTCTTGAAACACGTAAGTAAAATTTTGAACAACTGGCATATTTTCTAAGGTGGTTGTCTTGCCTTTGGAATAGATATATCGTAGTTAAACAACATCAATCTAAAAACCTTTCGTAATACATTTTCGTAGCTGGGAAGCTATAATTCACCACAACTTTGTGGGCCTCCTCAACCTTTAAATTTCTTATGTGACACCCCCTCGAGTGAGGTTTACAGTTTACCAAGGACCAATTCCCTTCCATCCAATCCATAACAACTAAAATATCATAAGGCCCTAGGGGAAACACATTCAAGTTTACACTAATTTTCTAGCATGTTATCTAAATAGCACAATTCTCTAAGTTAGTTGACTCTCTTCTTTTTTCTTTAGTGGCTAAGTGTACCAACCAGGAAATTTTGAATTTATGGGTCTATCAATGATACATTTATGTTATCCTATGTTTGATCCAACTACATCTTTCCCCAAATATATCAAAATAGATATAGCATGGTTAAATAACTTACCTTCAAACTCTATCATAGTAAATCAATATTTTCCTTTATGATCTTCCAAAGCAGTGTTAATTTTGGGTATACTTCTAGCTACCTTTCCAACTATGGAAGCCTCTTGAATACTAGCATACTTCTCTGCTCTGGTGCAGTGGTGACAATTTTTGTAATAATGAGGCTCCCCACAACCCCAGCACTGTAATGGAGGTCTTTATGATTAAATATCCTATAGTTTACTTGACACTTCTACCTAGTTAGGTTCATTTTGCAAATCTGAATTTCTACTAATTCTTCCCATGAGGTTTATTTTGATGGTTCTTGTGTAGATTCCTAGTGTTTTTAATTTTTGTATTTTTAGTATCTGGATATTTTTTTCCTTTCTTACCTAACCAATTCTTACTACCTTCCCCTTTTTGTTTAATCTGCTAATAGAAAATTCATCCTTTCTGAATGCCCTTGTCCATAGTTTTAGGATTATCAAATTCCAAGTGTTCCTTCATAAATGCTAATAGGTTTCTTAGAAAACGTTGCACCTTATCCTTTTTTTCACATATGTAAGGAAGTATTTTAATAGGGATGTGAATTTAATCATGAATTCATCCATAAAGAGTTTCCTCAGTCGAAAGTTGTGGAATTCCTTTGTCTTATCATCATAGAATAGCTCAGTCAAATACCTTTCCTTAAAACACTTATGAAAATATCCTTAATTCACTCCTTACCCATCCATTACATGAACAACTTTGACCTCTTCCAACCATAGGGTGGCTTTTCCCTTAAGCTTATAGATCACTAATCTTGCCTTCAATTTGTCATCATACTCTTAGATATAAAAATATTTATTCATATTAATTAGCCAAGCTTCAACGACTTCTTCTAATTCTCTATCAAATGTGCGTGGTTTAATTTTCTTAAATTCCCCTTGGAATTTTGTTTTTGTTTTTTTCTATGGTCTGAAGCATTACTAGATTCTTCCTCATTTTCGTCTTTATCCCCTTCTATTGTCTTAGTATGTCTCCCTACGTCTATGTTTTCACCTCTCTGTATTTTCTCCTCGTTCTTGTCTTCATTACCAGGGCTTGATATTGACTTCCTATGGTTTTCCTGATCAAAGAGGATTTTCATAATTCATTCTTGGTATTGCATTAGTCTCTCATTATTGGCCTGCAAATGAGCCATCCCAAGCTCTAGTTGTTCAACTATTTCTAATAGCATAATAGTGGAATTTTGGTGTTCTCCTCCTAGTTGGAACCACATTTCTCGACTAGCTCCCAAAATTGGTATATGATCATATTCTACAAATGGTATTATTAGTGGTGTACTTCCAACTCCTATCCTCATCTGTTTTTCTCTATGAACATGAATATACTTGTTATTCAATTTCCCAAATATGCCACAATATTAAAACTTGGCTCTGATACCACTTGTAACACCCATCCGTACAACTATATAGTAAAAAAAAATGATTAATACTATTTAATTTTACCATGTTCCATGGAATAGTCAGAGAAGAGGGAATTAACTTACTGATTTAACTATATATGATTTACATTGATTTAAAGGGTAAAGTCAAATCCCATTTATTCCAAGCCTTATTGGAAGGTATATATGTATACATTTAATAAAGAGTATGGAACGATAGTTTAAATGTTAATTTTTATTTATTTTAATGTGGAGCACAAATTTATTATCCCAATGATAAGCAATTCGCTTGGCATTGCATACATCTAATATGTCACAATGGACAACTTCTATATGCTTCTATAGACATTTTATCCTTCAACTAGCATACAAGTGGATGAAAATTCACTTTTAATATTTAGGCCTCATCCTATGATTATCTTGCATTGGGGTAATTACCCTGCACCCCACTAGCATCCCTTTGTCTCAATCGTAACCCTCGCTCCAATTGATCAGCTCTACTACAGCAGCAAAACCATAACCCAAACCCATAGCAGAGTGGCCACAATGCTTTCCAAATGATAGTTATTTCATCCTTTCAAGCTTAATGAGTTAATTATGTTAGGTTGTCTCCTCATATTTTCTCAATTTTATGACTTATATAGAGGTTTTTATCATGAGAAAGAGGGACAACAATCTAGCAACAATAACTTAGTTTTTAATAGGTTCCCCTCCTTGATGACCTTCAATTGGTAAGTAATGTGTAAACTCTCATGTATTTCCTTTCTTACTTCACAAATCTCTTTTCCTAAGTATTTAGGACAGTATATTTCCCAAGGTTTTCGATTTAATGTCGAGACGTTTTTCAGGTGAGCACTACCCTAACACCCTAACTTATAAGGGAATCTCCTTGTCTTGCTCAATTCCCTCTATATGTAGGTGTTCATTTTTCTTAACCTTAGTGCTACAATTTCTTCTTCCTAAGAGCCTACAAATACTTGAGTTACTCAAGTTCCTTCTAGACTTACATGATATTGAAGTTGGTCCCTAGGGTTTTCGAACAGACCTTCTGTGGCTGGGTTTATCGTTGAAATATGTGTTTTGGCATTTGTAGCTTAGTAATAAAGAAAATGTTTTATTTCATGCTATACTTTTGATAATTAAGTATTGTAAGATCTTTGGTTGTCTTGGTACACACCACCCATGTATGTGATTGGTTGTATTTCGAAAACAGTAATTTTGGTGTTTAATTAAATTCAAAGGTTTCGTTATTATTCTAATTCTATGCAAAGTAGATATTTGATACTTTATTTACTATATATGGATCAAGTTAGAATTTAGTACATGGTTTTTTTTCCAGGTCTCCTTCTTACAACTTTGTTTGTATTTTGATAAATGAATTATTATTTTATTTCATGGCATGTTCATTTTGTTATAAGGCTCTTCAACCCAAAGAGAATTTGGTGGGGTTGTTTTCTTTACCCAAGTGCTAAGACTATTCAATGGGATGTTGGGTCTCTCGTTGTACCCTGTGTCTATCCTGGGTACCTCTTATTTTCACCCCTTTTTTCTTAAAAAAAAAAATTGACACAGTATTTCTATTTACGAGGTTATATATGTATTTATTTTGGTATGCTTCTATCATGATGAAAGAATTTGTTTTTTCGTTTACACTTGGTTTCCAGTCACAATGTTAATTATTACGAACATTTTCCATGAAGAAATCGCTTAGCCGTGACTATTAGAATTGTACTGTGTTGGGTGAACAGATGGTTTTGAATCTCTCCTTCAGATCCCACAAATTCATCTCTTTGAGCACTTAGAATATGAACCTACAAGAGATCAAAATGTCCCCTAGTGAACCTGGTTTTCTACAAGGTACTAATCGATTCCACCTATTCCTCTTCTAACTAAGACCATGATTGCGTGGTGAATTACTTTCTGAGTATGGTGAAAATAATTGTTATTGTTGGTTTAAACATTCCACGAGTTAACATCATTTATAAGTATTTGTACAAATAGTTCCTAATCCTAAAATGGTCCTTTCGTTCACTATTGGTTCCTTGTAAAAGAACACAATATTACATAGTTAACATTGCTCTAACTTCCATATTCATTAAAATACATAATTTATATAAAAAAGAAATAGGGTTATATTTAGAATTTCAATATACTCATTTACATAAGTTCACTCAACCAAAGAACTAGACTCAGAAAAACACTCCTCCTCCCAACTAGTGAGATTGATAATTACATCAAATCTCTCGAGCCTCTTCGATTTCCATAGTAGTTAACGGACAATGATCTTAGTACTCAAGATCCCTAATCTAGCCATGAACTTGAAAACTTTAAGGTTTCCATTGGTTCTTTGTCAATCTCAAGAACAACCTTAAGTAGTGTCCTGCTTCACCTTGGCTGTGTCGTGCACAAAATTCCTTCCCTCATTTCAGCTGTCTAATGCCTATTTGCCTATTTCTCTCCCTCTTTTTTGTCTTCCTTCTTATCCCACTTGAGATGTTTTATTTCGAGAGAAAGAAAAAATAACTCTCCCCACCTTTTAGAAATTAAAGATTTTCTTCTAAAATGTCACAACATTATTTTTAAAATAAATAAAATATTTTTTTAAACATTTATAATTTCTTTACTAAACTTTCACCTCTCTAAATATTACCAAATCTTACACCTTAAAATAAATAACAAATATTTACACCATTAAAAGGTGTTACAACATTCTTCCGCAATTATTATTTTAATATATAAAATTAAAGCACCCATTATAAAATATTTGAAAATGAATTCAAATTGATAAAGCCTACTCACATAAAGAGTTGTTTAGAAAGGTGATAATTATTATACGAGGTGAGTACATTATCACAATGTAAACTTTACAAGCCATTCTGTGTATTACGAAAACACATATTATTATTTATAGCCTTTAATTAAAGCTTATTTTCAGGCAGAATATTTAGTCAAAAAAATATTATAATTATAGATCATTTACAGTTAAATAAAATGCCCTCTGACAAAACCATGTTAAACTGATATCTTTAGGTTTTGTTAACTTTCAACTCAAATTCCTAACGATGGAGGATAGAATAGCACATCCGTGTAGCTGGTGTTCGACGAAGAACAGAGAATAGAAGTACGTGGTTGTAAATGATAAATATATATTGTATGGTTTTCTAGTCGTTTCGTTCTCCAATCAGATATATTGATCGATCACCTATATGGTTCAATGCCGGCGAAACGTTCAAACATGCGCAATATAATGCTCACAGTGTCTCTTAACAGTTTTGAATCTCGAGCAATTGGACTGTGGAGGAACGATAGGTAGAGCATATACTCTCTCTCCGTCATTAGGTCGGAGTTCCCCAGGTTTTGGTAGAATATCTTTGCGACGTTCAGTGCAAGTAACCAGTGATTGGCAGAGAGATGAACCCAGTGCAGACTCTGCTGCTTAACTGCCTGTTCGATTATTTCGTGGATGTACGTCAAGAGATTCATATCGATACTGAAAGCCAGCCGCGTTTCTCGGAACTCTCTGTTACATCCTAAGAGTTGGTTGAGGTGAAAGAGGGCTATACGCAAAGCTTCACAAGCGTCCTCCACAACGCCAATGCGATCCTCGCTCTTGAAAATACCCACTGCATAAATCACAATTTGAACAAATCCTTCCACCAACCTTTTCTGCATTTGGAGAACGAGTGGGCAACTGACATCAGTCCAGCGCCTGCGAAAGAAGTCATCCTGAATCTGAGCTAAATTTGTGAGATCAGTTGATGAAATGGCCAAGGGTTGTGCCTTGGAAAGGTATGCCAGGATGGAATATAGCTCGTTGGGTTCCAGACTTCCCGGCATGAACGAGAGGAGGCCAAGGACTATAGGTTGCAATCCTTCGTCCCCCGTATTTAAAAACCTAAGTAAAAATCCTGTAAATTTTGCACAGTGATTCCGAGTGTCAGGCTTCAACTGGTGTCGTTCTTGATGTGTAGTCAAGTCGAGGGCACGAATTGTTCGGAGAATTTCTCTGTGAAAGAGGTCCGATTCTTCAGTTTTTCTTCCGCGAGTATAGGAGATTACTATAAATTCAGATAAAGATTTGACTGACTGTTCATCGGACAGAAAGAGTTGGCGATTGTTATCGCACAACTGTAGATTAAGGCGAAGAAATGTCAGTCGCTTCCAGGCGTTGGTCCAACTCTCCACGCTCATTTGGTTCAGATTCTCCTCCCCGTCATTACCAGGAAAGTGTTGGTGAACGTCCGTGAGAAGTTCTCCAAGGCCATCCAACGAGAGTCGTTGTGGATAGTCGGGAATGACTTCCCATCCCGTGTATTCACTGCCCATTACATGTTGGAAGTGTTCTCTCATCTCTGCTCTGAGCGCAGCATCGGGTGTTATATCAGTGGCAGCGAAAGGCTGCCGTGTCTGAGGGATGGTTGCATTCCGTGGATTCTTTTCAATCCATGTCTCCGCAGTGTTCCGATCGTAGAGGAACCTGGTGGGAGCTATATTCACGGGATCGTAAACCATGGAGAAACTCACACTGCATAGATATTCATCTTTCTCAATTTCCATGTTCTTTATTTGGAGCTATGGGCCTACTAATTTGTATGCTTATTGCTCAATGGACTGCTTGTTCTCATGTCGATCGCTTATTTATGTGATTTCCTTCATTTTCCATGGCAACCCTTACATCTCTCCAGTTTGCGTCGCAACCCTACACTGTACTCAATTTTGGTGCACCTTAGTTTTCTTAGTCATTGTTTACAAGTTATTAAAGTCATAGTTTATAAGTTATTAAATTAGTTTCGAGATTTCAAAGTTATTTTGAAATTAACCAATTAACTTTATTATGTAATTTCTTTTTTTCAGAGTGTAAAGTAATGAATGATCAATGTTAATGGAATTGCAGAGGTGATGCCCTTTAAACTAATAATATATTCTTCAAAGTATTACAGATCTTCTGTTAGTAAATAATTTTGAGAAAATATGTGATCAATGATCGAGTTTCTAATATCTAATGATATTTTCCGTGAGTGTAAAGTGATCCACTATCAATTATAATGGAATTTCAGAGGTGATGCCCTTTAACCTTCGAATATATTTTTCGAAGTGTTACAGCTCTTTTATTAATAAATAATTTCGAGAAAATATGTGATCAACGATAAAGTTTCTAATATCTCATGATGTTTTCATGAGTGTAAAGTGATCAATGATCAATGTCAATGGAATCTCAGAGGTGATGAATATTCTATTAATAAATAATTTTTGAGAAAATATCATTAAAGATAACTAGAGGGAATTCCAAGAGCACGTTGCCCCCGATTTTCACTTCATAAACCTAAAACATATAAATATATAGCATTTCCAATTTTCACTCAATTCAAAGCAGAGTAAACACATAGGTAATCAATATATTGAGGTTAAATCCTGTAATTGAGGTGGGTCGTTATTTGTATTTTGTTTATTTATAATGAGGTGGGTCGTTATTTGTATTTTGTTTATTTATAATTTAAATTAATATTGATATATATATTTTATAACTATATATTGATATATATTTATAGACATATATCAATCACATTAATAATTATAATTAAATATTTTTAATTAATATAATCGTATTACTGTACATTATGTATATTTATTGTTTTTATGTTAATATAATATTTTGTTATTATATAACATTATATTAATAGTTATATTTCAAACTATAACATAATTAACTTATAAAGTAATAATAAAATTTAGTTATTATTAACCATATTTATTTGTCCATCATATGTTAGGGTTAATAGTTATTATATATTTATTATTATAATTGTCAATAATATATTAATTTATTATATAAATAAAATTTAATATCATTATAATGAATTAACCTAAAATATTAGTAAATCTAAATATTAATATTATAAATCTAGGAGATTTATATTATAAACCCTTGGAATTAATAAATCCAATGGATTATTAATATTATAAACCCAAGTAATTAATTAACTTAAGGCATTCATATTATAAATCCTTAGGATTAAAAAAATTAAGGAATTAATATTATTATTATTCTCTAATTTTAAGGTCATCGAGACAGTAAATTGGGAAAAGGGACCCACCTCTCCCTATGGTTTTGAACCTGTGACCCCCTTAACAATAAACACATGTTCTTAACCATTAGGCCCACACAAGTTGTATTATATACCCAAGGGATTCTTAATATTATAAATCCAAAGAATTAATAAACCCCAACATTTATTAAGATTATAAATCTAAAGAATTAATATTAAACACTAGGACTAATATTATAAACCCTAAGATTAATGTTAAGCCATAGAAATGAAAATCTTGAGATTAATATTATAAACTCAAGGGATTATTAACCTAAATGATTAATATTAAACCCAAGGATTAATATTATAAGCCTAAGGGATTATGATCACTAGGATTAATATCATAAACACTAAGATTAATATATCAAACTTAAGGTTGATATTAAAAGCCCTAATAAATGATTATATATATTAGGGATTAATATTATAAACCAAAAAGATTAATAAACCCAAGTGACTAATAATATTATAAACTCAATCACTAGGATTAATATCATAAACACTAAGATTAATATATCAAACCTAAGGTTGATATTAAAACCCTAATAAATGATTATATATATTAGGGATTAATATTATAAACCAAAAAGATTAATAAACCCAAGTGACTAATAATATTATAAACTCAACGGATTAAGAAACCCAAGGAATTGATATTATAAACCCAAGGGATAATAAACCCGGGGATTTATATCATAAAGCCAAGGGATTATAAAACTAGGTAATTAATATTGAACAATAGGATTAATATTATAAACTCTAGGATTAATATTAAACCCAAGGATTAGTATTATAATCCCAAGGGATTATAAACACTATAATTAATATTATAAATCTTAATATTAATATATCAAACCTAAGATTAATGTTATAAAACCTATTTTTATAAACCTTTTATATATTATTATTATTATCATCATCATCATCATCATCATCATTATTATTATTATTATTATTATTATTATTGAATAAGTCTACACCTATTATTGATACAAAAATTTTACAACGAGGCGGCAACCTCAAGAGGTCTAGCCTGGAAAATGGCTTTCTCGCATGATAGATTTGAAAGATAATCCACAGAAACTAGCGTCAGACCGCCTAGAACTAAGACTATTACTGGAGCCTTTAAACCGGAACCGCCATGACAAAACGCAGACTGACTGGAGTTCCAAAACTGATTAAGGGAGGTGATACTATTGTAGGTTTTAACCCTGTACAGAAATTACCTGCATACGAATTCTTAAACAAAGAAAATAAACAATGCGAGAGCATAACCCATAAAACACATATGCACAGAGATTTTTCCCTGGATCCCAAAACCGGGACTACCAGCTTGATTTTTCATTATGTTCCTTTCAATGTTACAATACATATTTATACATGCCGAAGCATCCAATACCATGGACCAAAAACCATCGCGTCCAAAAAACATGTGCGAAAATCATGCACAAAACCATAGGTGGGTCCGCCCAACCTAACATATGGTCCAAAACCAAAAATTTCCGGGGCGCTGCCCCGGACCCCATAAAGTGGGGTTACGGGTGCCCTTCAAACCCCCTATTAACTACGTGGAAAGAATATAACACAACCCAACAATCTCCCACTTGTTATTTTCTTTCCATAGGAGGCTACAGGAGAGCTTAGTCATTTTTTCAGCCCTGAGATTCCCATTGCTTCTCTACACCAAGAGAACTTCTCAAAGCTCACAGATTTTGTCAATGCATCTGCAGTATTCTTCAAAGTGTCCACCTTTAACAGCAACACCTTTCTGTCTTCTATCATATCCCTCACAAAGTGATACTGAACATCAATGTGCTTTGTCTTTGAATGATAAGCAGGGTTCTTTGCCAAGAAAATTGCACCCTGTACTAACCCCATACTTGAACACAATCTCTGCAACCAAACTGCTTCCTTGCTTGCATGAGTGGCTGCCATGTATTCTGCCTCTGTAGTTGATAGTGCCACTACAGATTGTTTCTTACTCATCCAACTGACTGCACCTCCAAATAGGTTAAACACATACCCACTTGTATATCTTCTCTGATCCAGATCTCCAGCCCAGTCTGCATCAAAAAAGCCATGAATATACAACACTCTGTCCAATCCTGGTCTTCCTTGTTAGCACAAACTATAATCACTAGTGCCACGCAAATACCTGAAAACCCGCTTCACTGCTGTCCAGTGCTCCTTCCCAGGTTTTGACATAAACCTGCTCAATACTCCCACTGCATGTGCAATGTCTGGTCTAGTACAGACCATTACATACATTAGGCTACGCACTGCACCTGCATATGGAACACGGGACATGTCCTATTCCTCTTCTTGTGTCTTGGGACACTGTTCAGCAAATAACCTCACACCTACAGGAATAGGAACCTTCACCGGTTTACTATCCTGCATATTAAACCTCTGGAGTATTGTCTCCACATACTTCCTCTGGTTTAACCAGAGCTTCCTCTTTGACCGATCTCTTTTAATTTCCATGCCCAAAATATAGTTTGCAGCACCAAGATCTTTCATGTCGAATTTGGAGGACAATTGGGTCTTCAAATCCTGGATAATTTCTTTGTCATTGCCAACCAACAACATATCATCCACATACAAGACCAGATAAATTATACGGTCACCAATTAATTTAAAATAGACACAATGATCTGCTATGCTTCTGGTGAAGCCAAGTCCCCGTATAAATGTATCAAATTTCTGATACCACATCCTTGGTGACTGTTTTAACCCATACAGAGACTTCTTTAACTTGCATACCAGTTCTTTCTTACCCTTCACCGCAAAGCCTTCAGGTTGCTTCATGTAGATTTCCTCTTCCAAATCCCCGTGAAGAAATGTTGTCTTCACATCCATCTGTTATACCTCAAAATCAAAAGCAGCAGCAACAGATAAAAGTAATCTAATAGAAGTTACCTTGGCAACAGGAGAAAAAATATCACCAAAATCAATTCTCGGCACCTGGGAATAACCTTTTGCTACCAACTGAGCTTTGTATTTCTCCACCTTTCCTTCTGCATTTGTCTTCTTCTTGAACACCCATTTGCTGCCAATGGGTTTCCTTCCATCCGGCAACTCCACCAGATCCCAAGCCTCATTTTTGTGCAAAGATGCCATTTCATCGACCATGGCCTCTTTCCAGAGTTTTCCATCCTCTGAATCCACTACTTCCTTCACAGTTCTGGGATCATTATCAGTAATAGACAAAGCAAAATTTGAACAGAAAGAAGATGGACTATACCTTTATGGCTGCCTTCTTTCTCGAACTGATCTTCTCACAGCCGGAGTTTGTGGCTCTTCATCTTCTGATTCCTCCTCTGCTGCAGAGTCTGATTCTTCCTCCTTTGGCTCAAACTCTATCTTCTCAGGTTCCTTTGGTTGGACTTCATGTTGAATAACATCTTTTACCTCTCTGAACAACACATCTCGGCTATACACAACCTTCCGTGTGACTGGGTTCCAAAGCTTATAACCCTTTAAACCATCCTTATACCCAATAAAGATGCACTTTTCAGATTTACTATCCAACTTGGTTCGTTTCTCCTTTGGAACATGTACATATGCATCACATCCAAATACCCTTAGATGTGAAAGAGAGGGTTTCTTACCAGTCCATACTTCTTGTGGAGTCTTATCCTCCAACACTGATGAAGGTGATCTGTTGATCAGGTAACATGCAGTATCCACCGCCTCTGCCCAGAATTCATGTCCTAACTCGGCACCACTGAGCATCCTTCTTGCCCTTTCCATCAACGTCTTGTTCATTCTTTCTGCGACTCCATTTTGCTGAGGTGTATATGGAGTAGTCTTCTGCCGTGCTATACCACACTTCTTACAAAATTCTTCAAATTCCTTGCTGCAAAATTCCCCACCATTATCTGTCCTCAGCACCTTTATCTTCTTCTCTGTTTGATTTTCCACCAGAGCCATAAATTCTTTAAACCTGTCAAAGACTTCAGATTTATTCTTAAGAAAATATATCCATGTATTCCTTGAGAAGTCATCTATGAATGATACATAGTACACAAACTTACCCAATGATGGAACCTTCACAGGTCCAAACACATCACTGTGCACAAGCTCTAATATCTGTTTCGTCCTCTTACCACCAGAGGGGAAACTCACCCGATTCTGCTTCCCATATACACAATTTTCACAGAAATCAAAATCCATAGAGCTATTATTCATACCTTCTACCATACCTTTACCATGAAGTATTCGAAGGCCCTTCTCTCCAATATGTCCAAGCCTTTGATGCCACAACATGGTCTTCTCTCCAGAGACCACTAGATTCTCTACTCCATTTTCAGGAACCATAGAACTATTGCACCCATCAACAACAGTGCTACCTTGCAGCTTGTACAGAGTTCCAATCCGAAAGACCCGCATTAATATCAGTGCTCCTCGAACCATCTTGCAGGTATCTTTCTCGAACACCGTCTTTACACCTGCATCATCCAACTTGCTTACAGAAATCAGATTTTTGGCCAATGCAGGAATATGTAGAACACCCGAAAGTGTTCTAACCCTTCCACCTTGCAACTTCAAATTTACTTTTCCCCGACCAACGATTCTAGCCTTCCTATCATCTCCTAAGAAGACATCACCACCATCGTATTTCTCATACTCGCAGAACCACTCTCTATGTGGAGTGAAGTGAAAAGATGCACCTGAGTCAATCAACCATGCCTAATGATCTACATGTGTACTTGAAGAAGCCAAGTACACATCCCCACCTTCATCTGAGGTGGTTTTCACCTCTGTAGAAGGAGCATCATCAGATCCCTTTCCTTTATCAGGAGCTTTAGATTTACAATCCCTTCTGAAGTTCCCTTCCTTTCCGCATTTCCAGCACACCACCTTTGTAGGTTTTCCTGGAGATTTAGATCTCCCTCTAGATTTAGATCTCCCACTCGATGACTTATTTTTGTTTCTGTTCTGGGACCGTCCTCATACAGACAAGGCATCACCATTCTGGCTGTCCATATTTTTCCGTCTCATCTCCTCCGTCACCAAGGCTGAGACTATTTCATCAAACTGCAAAGCAGTTGCATTGCTACCTATTGCAATAACCAGACTATCCCACGAATCTGGTAGAGAACACAACAGACTGGTGCACTTATCTTCATCTGAAATTTTAATATCAACAGATAATAACTGACTTACCACAGTATTAAACGCATTCAGATGCTCTGTCACCGAGTCTCCATCTTTCATCCTCAGGTTATACAGCTTTTTCCACAGGAACAGTTTACTCACCAGAGACTTAGATTGGTACAAAGTCCCTAACTTGACCCACAAAGCCTTTGTCGTAGCTTCCCCTCATACATTCAACAATACTGAATCCAAGACACACAATCGTATTGTGCTCTTTTCCTTCCGATCCAACTTCTTCCATTCTTCATCGGTCACTCCCGATGGTTTAGTACCCGGATCTACCGTGATCCACTGATCTTTATCCACCAACAGATCCTCCACCTTGAGTTTCCACAACTCAAAATTTTGACCATTGAACTTCTCAATCTCTATCTTTCCACTGCTCGCCATCTTCTTTCACCACCAGAATCGATCTCGCAGATCTCCCACTAAACAGGGTCTACCACAGGCCCGAGCGAAACCCCTCAGCAACAAAGGCGTCCCCTTGAAGCCAAAACAGCTCCGATACCAAATGTAGGTTTTAACCCTATACAGAAGTTACCTGCATACGAATTCTTAAACAAAGAAAATAAACAATGCGAGAGCATAACCCATAAAACACATATGCACAGAGATTTTCCCCTGGATCCAAAAACCGGGACTACTAGCTTGATTTTTCATTATGTTCCTTTCAATGTTACAATACATATTTATACATGCCAAAGCATCCAATACCATGGACTGAAAACCATTGCGTCCAAAAAACATGTGCGAAAATCATGCACAAAACCATAGGTGGATCCGCCCAACCTAACATATGGTCCAAAACCAAAATTTTCTGGGGCGCTGCCCCGGACCCCATAAAGTGGGGTTACGGGTGCCCTTCAAACCCCATATTAACTACGTGGAAAGAATATAACACAACCCAACAACTATTGACTCGAATTGTTAACAGAAACAGAGAACAACTGAACATAGACAGAAGGCAACTGAGCATTTCCTTTGAACATACACGATAGTTTCAAAAGTGAACGACAACCTGATCAAGCATCATGAGCAGTGGAGGGCGATTCTTCCACAATTTGACAACCGAAGCTGGAGAGGTCATCATCATCAGAGGGAAGGCCCTCTTATTTTGGCGGACCCCCTTCACCTAGAAGACTTGAATGCGCCACAGCAGACTAAACCTGGAAAGAAGAACTCTTTGGAACTTCACACTGCTGGCATTGATTCTGAGAAGTGCTTGCCATATCTTCCTCTCCCAGCTTCGATGTAGCATGTGGAGTTGCCGAAACTATGCCTGTCGTACCCTCACTTAGCTGAGTCATGACAGTGGCAATGAAAGAATGATTGCTTAGTGTGCAAGGGATTTGAAAGCGAGCCAAGTGCTCATGAGTATGATGGGGATTCGATATTGTGACCCGTTGTCCCCTGCCACGACCACGACCTCATCTGGGAGCAGGATGACTCTCAGAAGAAGAGCCTGGGAATGTATCCACGAAAGAGGATGAGGCATGGTGCAAGGGACGACCACTAACTCCACCCCTACGGCAACCCATTCTTTGTCGCAGGATAGTCATGTTTCCCAGAGAATAAAGAGCACGATAGATAGCAATGTTATGCTAAATAGGGGAGACAGGAAGGTGGAGATTTAACAAGTTTATTGGAGGATTAAGAGAGCTGGAGGGCATACAGCTGAGGAGAACGCTGAAGGGGCTGTGGCGTTCTAGGAAAACCATCACAGAAGTTACTCCGCGAGCCTGAACACCTTGGAAACCTGAATCCTCCACCGAACAGAGCATTGCACCTGCGAGGAGGCCTAATATGCGAGAGAAAGGAACAAAACTGAAATGGGTGTGCGCCATCGGATTAGAGCAGGGGAACCTGTGTAAAATGTCGAGCCACATTAACGCGGCCTTGAATGAGCTCTCCAGTGTATTGAATACAAACCGCAGGTGAGGCCAGGTGGTGCAGGACATACTCCACGCGCCGACTGCTCCCGCCGCCATCGTCCCATTATCTGTCCCGTTCACCCGCATCCGGGAGGGATAGATCTTGTTGCACCAGAAGAGTGCATTCGTGTTTGAGTTGCTCATCATTAGATCTGCTGAGTGGACCAGAGAAGAAAGGGAGCTGCTAATCAGACCCCTGGTTAGCCAGTCTATCCGCTACTTTGTTAGCAGATTGTCGAACATGCTGGAAAGTAACGCTGCGAGGAGACTTGAGCCAATCTTCAATTTGCTTTAGTCTGCTTAGGAGCCACCAACTAGAGGCGATCTTTCCAGCTGATGTGCCTGATTGGATCCGAGAAACCACTTCAATTAAGATTTGTGAGTCCCCTTCTATCAAGAGAGGGAAGAAATTTTTAGTTACAGCTGTGCAGATGCCCTTCCATAAACCTTCCAGCTCAATCGCATTGTTGGTATCTCTTCCTATCGAGCCATGATAAATATGGAGAGTCGAGCCCTCAACATTTCTGAAGATGCCTCCATATCCAGCCGACCCCGGATTTCCCTTGGCAGCACCATCGAAATTTAATTTTATGGTATGGGAGACAGGAGGAGACCAGTGATGGGGGGATTCAGAATGAATGGAGGGATTGAGGGTGGCTTGAGCAGAGAAGGTGAGATTCAGATTCCAATTTTCCAGTACTAGGCATTCCTGAGGAGTGGATGGCAGGTCCGAGTTTTGCCAGTGTTTCAGAGCCAGAGTTTCTTGAATATTCTGTTTAAGAAGAAGCCAGAGGGAGTCCAGGGGCGAATGGAGATTTTTAAAGATCCTGTTGTTCCTCTCCTTCCATAAGGTCCAATAGACAAAGCCTGGAATAAGGATCCATAGGGAGTTGAGGACTGGGCTTTGGAAGGGTTGCTGAGGCCAATTCTTGATAGTATTTGTGATGTTTCCTACTTGTCTTCCTGATCTTCTGTTGCACAGAGCAATTCTCTCCCATAGTTTTCTAGCTAGCGGTGAGGTATCCAAAAGATGCACGATGGTTTCTGGGTGGAGGTTGCAATTGGGACATTTGGAACGCCCAACGAAACCTCGCTTTTGAAGATTATCCCAGGTGAGGATCCGATGTTTGCTTAATAGCCATAGGAACGTGGAGACTTTTGGCCAAATACTTGGTTGCCATATCCTATCCCAAAGCTGATCTTTTACTATCTGCTCTGGATGATAGAGAATTTGGTATGCCTCTTGGTGATGAATGTCCCTTTTGGTGTATATCCCCATCAGATTTTGTCCCTTTGATCCGAGAGCTTGATTTTCCTTAGTTTGAGCTCTTGATCAATCTCTTCAAAGGTTTCCTCTTGCCAGTTGGCTTACCATGTATCTACTGATCTCCATTGTTGATAGCCTTGAAGGGAGTGCTGCTGCCAGAATTGATAAACCTGGGTTTGATCACTGTGTTGCATGGTGGCTTGCCATTTGGGTTTATGGAAGAGAGCAACAAGTTTGGGGAGCTGCTGCCAGGAGTCTTCCCAAAATATTGCTATGGTACCAGAGTGTATTTCCCAAAAACTGTGTGCTTGAATGAAGACACTGTGTTTTCTAGCAGCATTCCAATTAACGAGCCTGCGTTGGTGATGCTTATGGGAATGAGCTCCTCCAGGGGCCTTCCTGTTGGCGTGCCAGATGCGAGCCCAAGGAGAGTGTGGATTGGAGAGCCATTTCAACCAGATTCTGGCACCCATGGTGTTGTTGCTGTGGAGGGGATCCCTTAGACCAATCCCGCCAGCTGACTTCGGTAAGCAGACCTCAGTCCATTTGACGAGCGCCCATTTTCTGTTGAGTTCTAAGGAGCCCCATAAAAAATTTCTCTAAAGATTACGAATTCTGTTCAGAACCCATTTGGGAGCTGCCAATGTGGAGAACAAATACAAAGGCATGGCTTGAAGAACGGATTTGATAAGTATGAGCCTGCTGGCGATATTAAGAGAGCAGAAGGTTCAGGAGGAAAGCCTGGATTCTATCTTGTCAAGGGGAGTTCTCCAGGAGGCATGCTTGTTGGCTGAGATTATCAGGGGAGCACCAAGGTATTTCGAGGGAAGCATAGCTATAGGGTACCCCAAGATCCTGGCTATATTCTTTTGAGTAAGACTCGGAGTATTGAAGAAGAAGAGCTGGGATTTGGCAGCATTGATGGATGTGCCTGAGGCTTCGGAGAAGAGATTAAGAAGGTCAAGGAAGGCAGAAGCCTCGTGAATAGATGGATGGCCAAAGAGCATAGTGTCATCAACAAACTGTTGGTGAGAGAGGCGAGAAAGTCCATGGAGAGAAATGTCCTCTAGAGAGTGAGAGGAGATAGTAGAATGAAGGAGGCGACTGAGACCTTCAGCCATGAGCACAAAGAGGAATGGAGAGAGAGGGTCACCTTGGTGAATACCTCGAGAGGGTCGGAAAGGCGAGGAAGGGGAGCCATTCAAAAGGATGGAATAACTGGGGGTGGTAATCAGATTCATGAGCCAATGAGTCCAGGTGGTGCTGAAGCCAAAAGCTAAAAGCATTTGATTAATGTAGGACCAACTGAGCTTATCGAATGCTTTGGAAAGATCTAGCTTGAGAATCATACCTGGCTTTTTTAGATCCTTGAGCGAATGAATCACTTCATGTGAAAGTATGATGCCATCCAGAATCTGGCGGCCTTCAACATAGCCTGTCTGCTCTGGAGAGATGAGGAGAGGGCGGAGAGGTTTGAGCCTGTTTGCCAAGATTTTTGAGATGAGTTTGTAGATTACGTTACAGAGAGCGATGGGCCTATATTTATCAGGAGTGTTGGAGTCTTCCACCTTAGGCACAAGCGTTATGAAGGTGGAATTGAGAGAGGGGAGGATCCAGTGCATCAATATTGCCTCTTCCACAAGTTCCCATACCTCTGTTTTGATGTTCTCCCAAAAGGCATGGAAAAAATTGGTTGTAAAGCCATCAGGTCCTGGTGCTTTGCCGTCTTTTAATTGGGATAAAGCATCCTCCACTTCCTGCATTGATATTGGCAGGAGCAAAGTATTTTTGTGTTCCTCTGTGATGATATTTGGTATATGATGCATGATGGACTGTATTGGCAGTGTTCTGCTACCTGGGGGCTCTTTTAGAATGTCCTGAAAGTGCTCTTTGAATTCTTGTTCGATTTCCTCATGCGTTTCCAATCGTTCTCCTTGCTTTTTGTTGATGAAGGTGATGTGATTGTGCATTCTCCTTTGAACTATGGTTCTATGAAAGAATTTGGTGTTTTTCTCTCCATCGTTGAGCCATCTGACCCTGGATTTTTGGCGCCACAACATTTCTTCTTGCTTCCGTCGAGTTTCAATCTTGGTTAGGAGTGACTTCTCCTGTTGCGCATAGTCTTCAGTTCTACCCTCATAGATAATGCGCTATTGTAGAGTGTTCATTTCCTCCTCCAACAACTTCTGATGGTCGAAAATATTTCCAAACTGGGTACGATTACAGGATTTGATCGCTTGTTTGAGAAATTTTAACTTCTGCTGAAACTGGTACATTTTGGCTCCTTCTGGGGGATTGAAAGATTTCCAGGCATCCATTACCACATCTTTAAAGTTAGGATGTGAAAATAAAAATGCTTCGAAGCGAAAGGGTCTATTGCTTCTGACAGCCGGACGCGACCATTGTAACAATATGGGCTAGTGATCGGAGCTTGCCTGAGGCAAGATGGAGGCATGAAAGTCTCCCCCCATGTGAATAGCGTTGTCTGACATGAGAAATTGGTCCAGTATGGAAGTGATTTGCTATGAACCCCTTCTTTTATTGGTCCATGTAAAAATGCCATTAGATGTCTGAAGGTCCATCAATTGATTCCGGTGAATGAAGTCTTTGATGTTGTAGCTATCTTTATCCAGCCTCGAACATCCACCTGTCTTTTCCTCCAAAGAGGTAATGATATTAAAATCACCCCCACATATCCAGAAGGGAAAGCATCTGTTAGCGTTGAGTTCTGAAATAGTTTCAAGCAGATCCAGTTTTTTCTGTAATTCTTGCGGAAAATACACATTGGATAGATGACCATGGCTATTGGTTCCAATAAGGTGGAAGGTGGATTGAATGAAGAAATGGGAGGCATGAAAGTCATGAAGGTAGAGTTCTTGAGGATTCCATATGATTGTGAGCCCTCCAGAAGCTCCAGAAGTGTCCACTAAGACTGACCTGCACCCTGGACAGGCTTTATTTAGTATTTTTTCTAGAACTGTACTATTGCATTTTGTTTCTTGAAGGTAAATTATAGAAGGCCTATCTTGCTGAATCATTTTTTTGATCATCTTGTGTTTTGCAGGGCTATTGATCCCTCGCACATTCCATGAGACGAGCTTCATGGGGAACAATGGGGAAGAGTTTTTTAAAACTTGGTCAGCTTGGGGAATCTACCAGAGTCCACCAGCATTTCTCCAAGGATGATAGTCCTCTGCAAATCTGTTTTACGTCCGCGCTTCTTTGTCTCCTTCAAGATTTTTTTCCCATTCCAAGGACTGCTTACTTGAATTCCTAGATATTTGTTGTGTTGTGCTCTGGTTAACACTTCTTCTAGTATTTCTATCTCACGAGTATGTATATTACTGTATTCCTTCTATCTGCATGCTGCTTCCAACTTAAGTATGTCCAGACCTGCCAGATCCACACTTTCTGGTTCCTCCTCCATATATATCGGTGTATTCTGTTCTTCCTCATTTGAATGTTGTTGCATGCTTAGTGCCAGAGCTGCGTCTAACTCCATGTTGGAGGATGGTGGAGCCATGTCTTTGTCTTTAATTATATTGGATGTGGAGGCGGGGGTGATGATGGCTTTGGAGGTCTGGAGGGGATCTGAAGACTTGGGCGAATGAGGGGGCGACGAGGGAGATGGATCTGAGAGGGGGATTGAGGGGTTATCTTCCATGCTGTCCGTGGAAGTCAGGATGTCAAAGCTGTTTCGGGTTGTAGGTTTCTTGAGATTCTCAGGGTCCACAAGGGGTTTCTTAGCATGCCTTCTTCTACTTGGGACTTTTGTAAAACCCTCAACATCTTTACTTGCCTTCGTGACAGGATTTTTGGACTGCAGATTTAGAGGGCAGTCCCTAAAGAGATGGCCATGTTCGTGGCACTTCCTACAGCGAAAGGGAATATGCTTGTAGTCTATAGTTTGAACCCATTCATAATCATCATGAAATAAGCTTACCGAGTCAGCCAAAGCTTTGGCTAGATGCATGTGCACACAGATCCTGGCGTATGAGGTGTATCTTCAGCTTTTTGTTTCCTCTGCGACTTTGATGAAGACCACTAGGCTATTGTTGATGTTCTTCAGGGTTTCCTCATTCTAGTATTCCAAGGGAAGAGAATACATTCGGATCCATATTGGAGCCCAGTTAAAGTCTTCCTTGTCTGGATTGAACCTCTCAACCCAATCACGCAGATACAAGCCGGCAGAGTTAAAGAAGTATGGGCCACCCTCGAAGATACACATTTTATCCTCCAGACAGTTGAAAGTAGCGGTCAAGAAGCCTTTAGGTCCAAGGTGTAGGGTAACTTGACCTTTTGGCTTCCACTTGGAGGCAATCCAACCTTGCAAGGCTTTTTCAGTAGGCCAGAAACCTAGAAACTTGCCTATGAGGGCATGATCCCTCATATATTGAATCTCATTGTTGATGAGCTGACTGGGGAGATCTATTTTGATTCTTTCTGCCATTTTGGGGATGCATGTTGCAGAGGATGCTTTGGGTCTTGCCATGGAGTTGTTCTGGTCAGAACCTTTGTCTTTAGCTGTCGATGGGTTAGTAACGAAGTCGCCTTCAGCATTTGTAACTTGATCAGCTTCCTACTTTGCCAGCAGTTCAGAACCGGAGCTGGCATTTTTCTTTGTGTTAGTTGACTTGTTAGGATTTGGATTGGAGGAGTGGGGAGAGGGGGTCGTGCCTACCCCTCCAGAGATTGGTTTCATGGTGGCATCAGTAGAAGCGCCAGCATCTGGAGATCGAGAGCACCTTGGGGGAGAAGGCCATGAAGCACAAAGCCCTAGTTGTGCCAGTCGGCCCTGAGCACCATCGCTTTTTTGTCCAGCTAACTCATCATCAGTATGTGATAACCTTTATATATTATTATACATATTAGGAATTAATATTATAAATCCAAAAGATTAGGATTAATATTATAAAGCCAAGGGATTAAAACAAACTTAGTCAGTTTATGATGGATTCTACCAAGATCCATTGGGAAGCAGCAAAACAAGTTCTCAGATACCTTAGAGGCATAGTAGAATTTGGTTTATGGTATACAAAAACAAATGGAGTGAAGTTCCAAGGCTTCACAGATGCATATTGGGCAGGGAATCTCTCAGATAGGAAGAGAACATTAGGAGATGTATTTAGTGTTGGGTTAGCATCAATTTCTTGGTACAACAGGAAATAGATATTTGTATCACTCAACACAACAAAGGTCGAGTATATGGCTACTATTCAAGCATCGTACGAGGTTATTTGGATGAGGAAGATCTTGGTTATTCTCGTCAGTTAGCGGATGGAGCCTATATTGATCCACTGTGACAATCAAAGTTGTATAAAAATCTCTAAAAATAGTGTTTCATGATAGGTGCAAGAATATAGGCATTAGGTACCATCCCGTGAGAGATTGTGTGCAGAGGAGGATTGTATGTTATAGTACATTCCTAAAGAGGAGCAGGATGCAGACATTTTGATAAAGGCTTTGTTCAGAGTCAAGATCGAGTTCCACAAGAGTAGGATTGGGCTTGTTCAGAATGATTCTCTTGCTAAGAGGGAGTGTTAAATTGTAGCAGTAAAAGAGTTCATTTGACTTGTGCCTTAGTCAAATGAGGAAATTGTAATTTTCACTTCAACATGATGAGTTGGTAGGTAGTTAGCAGGAGTGACATGGGACATGGCGAAATCACTTAGTTAAGTTAGTAAATTCAAGTTTATGTGCTAGAAGTAGAGTTGTGTGCAAGTTGGTGGCTAAGATCTAGCTACCTAGAGGTGCTATCTTTAATGAAAGTCAATTATTTGAGCTCTAGTATAGAATAGAGTCGATACGAGTTCAGTTGAGTAATTGTAACTATTGTTAACTCATTGATCTCTTAGTTAACTAATCAATTTCTAAAAATATCCCTACTCATGCTTGCAATTCTAATTTCCTATTGAAGTGGAGGAAAAAGACATAATTGTAATCATTATTGTGTACTAGGTGAGCCATTTCTCTTGGAATTTGTGCAAGGAAATAAGAGCTTCCCTATTCTTTAGGAGTAGGAATTGCATAGGGTAATAGGAGGAAGTAAGAGGCCTATTCTGGCTAACTTTTGGCTAGAGAAGGCCGAGGAGGAGATTAGTATTGCAATGCAGTTTGAGCTTCAAACATTGAATTTGTCATTGTAATAAATCATTGTTCTAACCTGATATAATATAAACAGAGGAGGGGTCTTCCCAGTTGGGTTCCTTAGTAGAAACCGTGTTCATTAAGATTGAATGATTGCATGTGTTTCTATTGTATGTTTTCCCTTCCAAAAATTGAGTAGAAGAAATTTGTGTCTATCTTTTTTACTCTGAATTGATTAGAAACTACAAATTTTGAGTTTTTCAACAACTAGCTATAAAGGGTCCAAATTTTGCACAAAATTTAACTTATTTCTATTTAGTTTGATATTTACCTGAGTTTTTATTTCAATTTCATATCCAAACCATATGGTTGTTCCTAGATTTTGATATTCATTTCATATTCAACAATGTTGTTGTGGTTGTTCCCAGATTTTGACATTCATTTCATATTCAACCATGTTGTTATGGTTGTTCCCAGCTTTTGACATTCATTTCATATTCAACCATGTTCTTGTGTTTGATTGTGTTGGTTCACCAAGGCATGACCACTCGAGTGATTTTGTTTTTAAGTTTATTTTACAATGTTTGGTTCGCATGTTTAGGTTCATGAGGGTTCAAATTTATTTGCATGAATTGAAAGAGGAATTAAATTTAAAAAATCATATCTTCAAAGAATTTAGTTTTCTTCATATTTATTTTACTAGTTGAAATAATAAAACATTGCAATAGCTAGTCACCATTATTGTTACCTCATGTAATCACTTGCTAGTGAGTTCAATTTGATAGCCCTTTCTACTCAAATTAAAACTATGTGTGTTGGTGCTGAAATGGTCGTCTATTCATAACCTTATTTCGTGATTTTTGAGGCGTCAATATCATTGCCATGGATTTTTTGTTTTTTTTTCCCTTGAAAATTAAGCAATATCTTGGAAATGTTGGATTTGCATCTATTTACAGTTTACAAGTTCAGTGCCTTAGAAATCTTAAGCACCTCATGTAATTTGCAAGCATTTTATACAAGATACTTGCACTCGACCATTAATGCTCTCCAAGTCATTTCACCTACTTTTCTTCTCTTAGGATCTTAAGACAAATTTCCATATCGAATGATAATAATGGAATGTTTGATTTCCATATTTCAATCTTTTAAAGTATGAACTTTAGGTTTTGTGTTCTGTTGAACACCATGCATCAATATTATAACAACATTGCAATTTTCACATAAACAATATGTTTTTGAGTTCGTCATTCTCTTAGATTGTCGCCTAAACAATATGTTGTTCAGGTCTTGGTGAATATAATGTAACTTTATTAATTAATTGTATTAATATTTTAAAAGATAGGATCATGTTTATAAACATATCTATTTTTGGAATGACAATTTAAGAGTTTGAATTTAATTGTTAATAATAATTAAGTTGATGTGGGGATTTCACTTCCGCATAATAATATTTTTGGTAGTATTCACAAATCAAAGGTTGAGATTTCTCTCAAAAGTAGTTATTGCATTTCTACTCTTTCAATTGAGTTGATTAATTAAGGGAAAGTGTCATATACACAAGTGTGGTATGACATGAGTTATGGTTTTTTAAGATGGGTTATTGATAATGCATGTTATGATATTTTACCAAAGTTGTTAAGAAAATACATGTTAAACTAAAGGTGAATCTCCATGGTTAAAAATCATGTTATGTTTTTTTTTAACTAGTCAAATGAATTCACCCACACACATTGGTTGTAACTAGCACAACCACAACTACTGAGATATAGGCATTGCATTTTCAATCTTTTATAAGCCAATTAACTTACAAAAATAAACTTCATGAACTTACAAAAGTTCTAATTTAGTTAGTTTTTATTAATTTTTAATCTTTGGAAATGTGAGATGTATTATGAAGTAAATGTTTTAGTAGTTGTCATATATTGATGTCTATCTACATTTACCAACTATTTCATTTTTATAAATGTAAAATTATTATTTTAAATTTAATTTTAAAATTATTATATTGATAAATTTAATTTACTTTAAAATAAAATTTGGTTCATAAATAATTAAATCTAATATTTTTATAATATATATGTATGTAATCCAACCAATGAAATAAAAAATTATAAATATTTTTTTCCATTTCTATTTAATTTATTATTCATTTAGTATAGTAAACAATTCATTCCTATCATTAACCCACTCTTTCATTCAGTGCATTAACCCACTCTATTTATGCTTGATTAGAAATCCACCCATTATTTGAAAAAAATAAAAATAAAGGAGAGTGTACATACCTCTGAAAGTCCATTAACGTCGCACATTATCTACCTTAAGCTAAAAAAAATATGAGATATTAAAAACAAAACTTAAACGTAAATATGACAATTAAATAGTGATATATTTGACTTAATGTCTTCGTTGATGATGGCAAGAAACGTTTCAGTAAGACTAAGGTGCAACAAAGTGAAGGGTTGCGAGGCAAATCGGAGAGGTGTAAAATCCTATGGCAAATGAAGGAAATCAGACATATAAATTTATATAGGGGATGAACAGGACAACGCGTAGTCCAGATTGGAATAAGCATACAAATTAGTAGGCCCATAACCATATATTCTGCAGATCAGCTCCAAATAAAGAACATGGAAATTGAGAAAGATGAATATCTATGCAGTGTGAGTTTCTCCATGGTTTTCGATCCCGTGAATATAACCCCCACCGACTTCCTCTACGATCGCAACACTGTGGAGACGTGGGTTGAGAAGAATCCACGGAATGCAACCATTCCTCAGACCCGGCAGCCTTTCGTTGCAACTGATATAACTCCCAACGCAGCTCTCAGAACAGAAATGAGACAATACTTCCAACGTGTAATGGGCAACGAATACACGGGATGGGAAGTCATTCCTGACTATCCACAACTACTCTCCTTCGATGACATCAGAAACAGACTAAGCGACATTCTTCAATTCTTCCCCACTACGGACGCGGATGAGAATCTGAGGAGAATGAGTGTGGAGAGTTGGTCCAACGCATGGAAGCGACTCGCATTTCTCCGCCTCAATCTACAGATGAACGCAAACAATCGCCGGCTCTTCCTGACCAATGAACAACCAATCAATTCTTTACTTGATTGTATAGTCCTCTCCTACACTCAGCGAAGAAAAACGGAAGAATCGGACCTCTTTCACAGAGAAATTCTCCGAACAATTCGTGCCCTCGACTTGACTACATATCAACAAGGAGTATACGAGTTGAAACTTGAAAACGAGTTGCTGCGTAATAAGTTTACAGGATTTTTACTTCGGCATTTTCAATCGAAGGACGGAGGTTTACAACCTGTAGTCCTTTGTCTTCTCTCGCTCATCGCTCAAACTCTGGAACCCAAACAACTAGATTTCATTCTGTCATACCTCAATGATGCAGAAGCCGTGACTCTTTCGTCAACTGATCTCGCAAATTTTGCTCGAATTCTCGATGCCTTCATTCGTAGCAATTTTATAGAAGAAAATAGCCAACTGATTCTCAAAATGCAGAAATACGTGGTGGGAGCATTTGTTCAAATTGTGATTTATCTGGTGGGTATTTTCGAGAGCGAGGATCGCATTGGCATTGTGGAGGACGCTTGTGAAGCTTTGCGTGTATCCCTCTTTCACCTCAACCAACTCCTAGCTATAGAAGGTCCCCAACAGTTTCGAGAAACGCGGCTGGCTTCCAGTATTCATATGGATCTGTTGACATACATCCACGAAATGATCGAAGACGCAGTTGAGCAGGACAGTCTGCACTGGCTTCATCTTTCCGCCGATGATCACTGGTTGCCTGCACTGAACATCGCAAAGATATTATACCGAAACTTGGGCAACGCCGACATAATGACGAAGGAAGAGTATGAGCTCTACCTGTCGTTCCTCAAGACTCCAATTGCTCGGGATTCGATACCGTTGACAGACTCTGTGAACGCTATATTAGAAATGTTTCACCGCTTCGTTCGCATGCGGTCAAAGTCCAGCGATGAATAAATTTGATTTCAAGACAACATAATATATATTTTTCACATTTACGAACAAGTAACGCTCTGTCAATCATTTTAAACCAGCTACATTGGCTTATTATTTCAGCGG
The DNA here is from genome assembly GCA_031772625.1 of Pinus tabuliformis. NCBI lineage: Eukaryota > Viridiplantae > Streptophyta > Pinopsida > Pinales > Pinaceae > Pinus > Pinus tabuliformis. Next base: position 820,944,711 of record CM062816.1, on the reverse strand, counting down.
TTTTTTTTTTTTTTTTTTCCCATAAATTTTTCTGGTTTAATTTATTTAAAATTTGGGAGGAATTTATTGAAATCACAAAAAATATAGAGTTTGAATTTATCGTGATAAGTTTAAAAATCCATGTTGCTAAAGAATTACATATAAATTAAACCAGATACATTAGTTTATTATTTTAGCAGGTTGTCTTTAGTTTGATTTTTTTGAAAATTTTTATTGTAAAATTTTCTCCTTTAATTTATCTAAAATTTAGGAAGAATTCATTGAGATAGAGAATGAGAAAAATGCTTCTACATGTACAACAGATGAAACATTTGCTATGATTTTGCGTCTCCAAACAAAAAATGTTGAGGTGAAGTCCCGTCTTTTCCCTAGATATGATCTAAGTAAAATTAGATGCTCATCTAATTTTAGGGTATTATGTTTAAAAAAATTAGTTTATAAGTTAGATTTAATTATTTACTGTATTTTTTTATAGTTTTATAAAAGAGTGATAATTATGTTAAAAAGAGAGTTTGAGTGTATTTTGGAAGAGTCTAGAGATTTGAGGGTTATTTAGATTTTATCTGGAGATAAGAAAATTAGATAAGAGTTTTTATCATAAAAAAAATATTTGCGAGAATTTTTTTTAGTATCTAGAACCTATTTTGAATTCAGCCTTATTTTGAGTTCAGTTTTACTTGTATAAATCTAAATGGTACATGAAAACCTAGAAATGAAAATAAAGATTGAATGGTCAATTATTAAGCCAATATTTCAGATGTAAATGTTATATTTATTAATAAATTATTTCTAAACTTTTGGTGTGTATATGCATTTTTATTTGCAGGCATTATAGCGTGCGCCATCATTTTGGTATAAAGCCTACGATTTGTTGCGGCATGAATGAATATAGCTCGTGTAGATTGTGAATCTTCTTGCTGTGTAAAATTACTGGAATGTGTTGCGGGGTCATTCATGCTGTGAATGAGCTATGTAGAGACTGCATTGCACACTGAGGTGATGTTAAACGCTTCTGAGTTGGCATTGCGTTTCGAATCTTGACCCAATGGTCCTTTTGGCTGAAACGGGAATTAAAAGCCCCTATGACAACTTTGAAAGGCAATGCATGATGCACTGTGGAAGACTTGCGTGTGAAAGAGCTCATTGTGGAAGAAGAGGTGTGTAGTTGTTCAACGTGGAGGTGGATTACATCAGTCTAGTTATTCTGCATGGGTGAGAGAACAGTAATTTCATTTAAAGTTGCGTTGACAGGTGAAAAAATATATTTGAACATTTGTTTTACAAAGTCGAATTTTGGCCAGAATAGTAATTTCATTCAAAGTTGCGTTGACCGGTAAAAAATTAACAAAGTCGAATTTTGGCCATTAATATGTGAAAGCATTGACATATACATGTAGAAGAGCTTGATTATGTTAGTCAACCTTGTTGTTTTCATTGATCTCGCATTCTCTCATTTAGTTAAACTTTCCGAAGAGCATCTCTATCTTAAACACAGGAAACACAAGAAAGGTGGTTATAAAATACTTGGTATAAAGGTTACAGTTTTTAAAATATTATTAAAGGACAAAGTTAATTCTATGCATTGGGTTTTGGGAATTCATTGTCTTGACTGGATAGAAGTAATATAATGCATACAATTTATTTTATACGTTTTATGAATTATATGAGGAAACCGATGAGTGTACGGTTCATGAGCCATAATGAATGGGGTGTGTAAGTATAGACTGTGAGCTAACCGTGTTAAGTTTAAAAAGCCATGTTGGTAAAGAATTACATATAAATGTGTTAAGGGGGATGTCAAAGGTTAATGAAGAAAATTGTAATCAAAGAAGTCAATGTCTAAGTTGTATAGTTTGAGTCAAGTCAAGAATGAATTAAAATTAGAGTGAAAGTATATTATTAATCATTGTAATTATTGCAATGGATAAGCTATGAAATCAATTAAAATCTTATAGTTATGTATTGATATGCAAAGGGGTGCAATTTTGGTGGTACCCGACACCTAAGGTCCATTGATGTAAAGAGTTGACATCAAATTAGAAGGAAAATTATAGTCATAAGTCAAAAGTGCATTTAAGTTTGAGTCGGTAATTGTAATTGAGTGCATGATCGGTGGAGCCCGTCATTTAAAAGTCTGGTCAATGTATTGTAAAGACAAGGGATATTGCAGTTGTTTACAACAAGGAAAGCATAATACAAAGGAGCTTACGCAAAGGAAAAAGGAGATGCAGCGGACTATGGATAGTCATTTGTATAATTCAACGAAAAGCCACAGTGATGTCATATCATTTGGTGTAAGTGATGAAGAGTTCGAGAAATATATTGTTGAGTTGAAGGCACAACTTGACGTATTAATGGAGCTACTATAGAGTTAGAAACATGGATGGATAATGAAGAAGACTGTTAAATGGCCAATCAAGCAGTTGACTGCAAGGAGATAGAAGGAGGAGTTCAAAGTTTTGTTAAGCGAAGTGTAAAAATTCCAAATCACTAAGATGAATGTGTGCATTTATGAACCAAAAAAAGCATTGATGCTTTGTGAGAATGATGATGATGCTGAAAACATGGGTTCGGTTCCTGCAGATGTTGCCACAAACTTTTTAGAAGATCCACATATTATAATTGAATTATCAATGGAAGATAACAATTATGTTGTATTTAAATCTAACGATTGGTGTGTGGATGCAGGATACGTTGCAGAGGACGGTTCTATTGAAATGATTTCTAAAAGTGATTGTAAAATGCTAATGAAATGTGAAGAAGAAATACAATTTCTAGAAAAGATGTTGATGGAACCTGAATTTAAGCAAGTTACAGATAAAGAAAAGAATTGTTTAAGCAGTGAAAATGTGGCCCCTGAATGTATTTAAATCTAGTGATTGGTGTGTGGATGCAGGATATGTTGCAGATGACGGTTCTATTGTAATGATTTCTGAAAGTGACTATAAAATGCTTATGAAATGTGAAGAAGAAATACAATTTCTAGAAAAGATGTTGATGGAACCTGAATTTAAGAGAGTTAAAGATAAATAAAAGAATTGTTTAAGCTATGAAAATATGGCACCAGAATGTAATTTACAATTTAATGTTGATGAATATAAATTGATGTTCCCAAATAACAAAAAAAAATTCAGTCATAAATTAGATTGGATATTGAAATTGAAAGATTAAAGAAACTGATGGAAAACACAAATAAACCAAGATATTGCAAGAAGAGGTAGAAATACAACAACATGATACATTTGAGTACTCGAGTATATATCAGCAAAGAAGGAGGAGAATTGCAACATAAAATTTGGAAACTTGGAAAATTAAATGTCACAATCATTGAAGCAAACAACAAAAAACGTATGACCAACAACTAACTAAGGTTTGAGATCCAAGAGAAGTTTATCCAACTTGTAAAGACATATGATCAAGATACCATGATTTTGTTTTACCTGGGGAGTCTAATGTAGGAGCATATAACCTAGGGTATCATGTTTACTAAAATAGTTAGTTCCATCAATTAGGATATTATCATTTAAAGTATTTTTCCTATAGTTTTAGGAGAGAATGAGAATTATTGTAAATAAGAGAAAGTCCGCGAGTATTTTGGAAGAGTTGAGAGATTTGAGGGTAGTTAGATCTCATCTAGAGATAAGGGATTAGGTGAGAGTTTTTATGGATCATGAGAGATATTGTGGGAGTTTGTTTAAGATCTAGAACCCGCTTTATGTTCAGATCCATTTGTATAAATCTAGGTGAGCCATGAGGCATGAAAGTGTAGGAATGAGAGTGAAGAGTGCGTAGCCAATTATTAGGCCAATAGCATGCGCCATCCAAAATACGCTAGCTTTGGGATAAGTCACTAACAGGGTAGTATGGAGATTAAAATCCATGATTTCAACCTCTTGTAAAATAAAGGATATTTGTTTTATCTGAAGAAGTCAACAACTAGTGAACAATGTGTTTTATGTTGAGGATGTTTAGTCCTGAAACATTCTTGGAAGTCACATTCATGATAAGCCGACTTCATCATGTATATCTCCATCATTATTCTAAAGGTCTTGAAGAGCATTAGAACTAATCATGAAAGTACATTGTGCCAACCTAAAAATCCTTTAGGGTGGTTTGTTATAGCTATTTTGAGAGGATATCTACATAGATAGATGCAAATCTTAATAGTTTAGGAACATTAGGAGAGAGTGGGCTTGTCTGTTACTATTCATTGTAGGATCTATCACAAGTTCTTGAGGACTTGGGAGTTTATGACTTGGTAGGGTGGATTTTCCATAAGGTCACGAGGATTGAATGCTTAAGAGTTGGGGTTTTTGCAGGTTGAAACTTGAACACATTATCACTTTTCCTCCTACATAAAACTTAGTTCTACACACTCCATTTTAGGAACTTGTATAACATATGGAACAGTAGTGGCTTGTGAGGATGGGATAATTTTTATTTTGGCTTGAGCCATTATTTGATGGGCTAAGCTTTTTCGTACTTGAAGTAGGTATTGTGCAATTTATACAATTAATTTGTTGGAAATGCATAAAGCTACTAGTCCATTTCTACATGAGTTTATGAACTATTGAGAGAGACTACCCACATTTAGATGTGATGTTGAGGCCAAGAACTAGAAAATATTTTAGGTTCTTTGCAAATAAATCACCCCAAAGTGGTGGTAATTCATTGTAACTTTGGCCAAACTCCATGGGAAGGGCAAGGAAATCAACGCAAATCAGGTATGTAAGTTGTGATATTTTGTTAGCCAAGATCTCATGGGTCTAGTTGCTAAGTACCACCCAGGTATTCTTACATATAGGGGCATAAATTCATAATCTCCTTCACTTGAGAAGGGTTGTGAGTGTGAGTCCAGAATAATCGTCTCAAGGTGTACCCTTACAACAAAAATAACCAAGAATGAGACTACGAATTGAGGATCCTAGATGTAACAATAATGTGGTATTCATTCACATGGGAAGTGTTGTGCGTGTGTGTCTAAAATGATTATTTCTATGAGTACCCTTCCAATAAAATAACCAATAATGAAAATGTCTCAAAAATTATGGAAAAAACTATCATACTCAAGATTAGAGCATAAATTATTGATCTTCTTCACTTAGGAAGGGTTGTGGGTGTGAGTAATAATAATTGTCTCAAGGTGCACCCTTCCAACAAGAATAGCCAAGAATGAGATTAAGAATCGAGGCCCCTCGATCTAAAAATACTTTGGTTGTCCTTGACATGGGAAGGGTTGTGTATCTGCATCTAGAAAGATTCTTTCTAGGAGTACCCTTCAGAAAATAGCCAATAATGGAAATGTCTCAAAACTTGTGGACTAGCATACTCAAGATTAGAGAAGTTGATGTAAGTGGAGACTTGTTACCTCCTTGTGCACCTTTGGAACTAATTTTTTTGGATCCATGGGTGTCATCCCTAGTGATTGATACAAACTTGCTTTTGTGAATGATCCTAGAAAGGTTAGGTGATACCATTATGTCTCACCTTATGACAAAAGGTTGTTGACCTAGCAGACCTTGTAGGTTGTTGACCTAAGTTGGTCTAATATCTACCCTATTTTTTATTGTCCATTAGCATTCCCAGCTATAGTAGTAGTGATCCGATGAGCTAGTATCTATACATTTTGATTTTGATGACTTAACGGGAAAATTGAACTTCATCGTTATGATTGTAAATTTAAGATCGTTGATAACTTATTCCTTAAAGTATTCTATAGTTGATTGATTTAGTTATGAACATCACTAGTTTGTGATATGTAATGTGATGGTTGTAAGTTTTATAATAGGAGATATGTTTGTTAAGAATAAGGATATAATTGAGAAGTATTTTTTGGGGAATTTCTTTGTTATAGCGAATGCAATTCATGAACATGTTGGTTATCTGTTATGGTAACCATGGGAGTCGAGAGAGGTTATCTATTTATGTTGTTTGTATGTGGGAATGGGTGGTTACAATTTCTATGTTATGGGATTTTTCTTTTGTAAAAATGATGCACATTTATTGCACTAATCATCAGAGATAGGGGAGTGTTGTTGTTGGAACAGTATGGGACTAATGTTTTTCCTACATACACTGTTGCATTATATGGTTCCATAACTAAAATCCATGTAAAAATATCGTTTTACTAACTGTATTCTATTTTATATAGTTCATGGAAAAATGAGAGGGAATAAGAAATTATTAATTTTAAACATGAACAAAACAATTTTACAAAAATAAAAACATATTGGATTTCCTTTTGCTTGTAATTTATTATGTAATAATGTGTAAATTCATAGTTTATGGTCATTGTATGTTCTGCATTTCTAGGAACTATAAGAACTAAATTAATACTTTCTGTGTTTGTTTTCTAGATTTGATGTCATGGCAAAGATTCATAGGGATGACAAAGTTCTGGTGTTTCCTCCTCGAGTAGCACCATTGCAAATTATTGTGGTTCCAGTTCGCTTGAAGGATGTAGACACGCATGTAATTTATAAGGTTATCCTTCATTCCTTAGTAATAGTCCCAATGGTAAGTCATGCAAAATCAAGTTAAAGCATATACTAGGAGTGTATGTACTATGAATTTTTCATTATTTTGGGGCTATATTGGAAGAGCCCCCTTAATTTAATTTTAATTTTAATTTTAATTTTATTTTATCTGAGTCATGACAAAACATTACAAAATCTCTTCCATATTGGGTTGGAGAGTGCCTCTTGGGCATTGAAAATTTGTCTCTCATGGATGGAATTCAAAATATTGAGGCATGCTTCTGATTTCATACTCAACTTCATTGGTGCATAAAAAATAAATATAACGGTAGCAAGATGGGAAGGGGTTATCTATGGCCTCGATGAAAAACATGTCTTAGAGTACTCATGGGGTTTGGGAAAGATGAAAAATAGTCAAGAAGAAGCATATGGCTTACTACAAGGCATCCTCCTTGCCAATGAAGATCAAGTTCCATCACTCATTTTCTTGTGGCGCTCTCTTATTATCATTCAACACATGGTTAAACATTCAACTCCATGAAATAAATTTTTGGATGATCTCTTAAAATGTATCACCAAGCAAACAAAAAATATCCCTATTATAAGTTATAAACACATAGTACTAGATAATAATAAGGAATCATATGGATGTGTCAATCTAAGATGCAATCTAAAATTTAGTGAATTGATGGTTAATGACCTTAAAATTTAGTGAATTGATGGTTAATGACCACTTAAGGTCATTCTTCATAGTTCCAATGATAAATCATGCAACATTAGGTTGCATCATAAACTAGAAGTGTATGTATTATAAATTTGATTTTAAATATCACTTATAATGATGTATTTCCTTATATATGTGTGACATGATATATTTATGATGATGTATTTCCCTATGTATTTATCACATGATTTATTTCCCCATATATTTGTCACATGATGTATTTCCCTACATATTTGTCACATGATGTATTGGCAGCAAACCAAGAGGACATTTTGATCTCATACAAAAATTCCCATTACTATTTAAGAAAAACATGAAAACATAAAAGATATTTTCAATATCTCTATTGAACATTATTAAGACAATTTTTAAACTAAAAGATAAATAATTAAAAATGAAAAGAAACTTTAAGATTTAGTTATAAGTTTTAGAAGAAAAATGAGGATGTTTATCAAAATTTAACTTTATAATTTTATTAATTTAGCTTAAAATTTTTATTTTTTATTTTAATAAAAATAATTATAATATATTGATATTTACATATACAAATAAATTAAATCATATTTTAATATCCATCAATCCATAATAAACATCAAAGCATTTATTTCATTATATATCTCATCTCATGTTTCTCTCTATATAAAATCTAAATTCTAAAAAATTTATGTATTTATTATTATTATGATTGATAAAATTCATTAACATATAAGTTCAAAATATATACATTTTAAAAAAACATGTAACAAGATTATTAACGATAAATATTCGTCTCTATTTTATTATGAGATTAGTAATCTATAAATAGGCTTTGTTATAATGTATGGGCTTATACCATATGCCTAAAAAATAATAACTCATTTCATATGTTACATCTTTCATATGACATTTTTTAAATTAATGAATTTAATTAAGAGGGGAAAAAGGGATAACAACCTTTAATTTGGGTATACTATCAAGAATACTCTGGAATATTCCATGGAAGTTTAAAACTTGAGTTCAAATTGTTTAATATGCATAATTCCAGTGCCTTACATTTATGCATTCAAAATTGTATATTAGACAACAAAAAATCTTGAAATTGTATTGCTGGATTTCGGTAAATTTCAATAAAAAAAAATTATTTCGTCTGTAAAATTGTTGCATACATTTATGCATTCAAAATTGTATTTTAAACAACAAAAAATCTTGAAACTGTATTATTGGATTTTAGTGAATCTCAATAATAAAAAAATAAAAATTATTTTGTCTATAAATTAAACTATATCATAAAAATCTAATTCCAAATGATACATACCTAATTCCAAACTATACACACTTATTAAAATATAGCATCACTATAAATACAAAAGGAAATATTCTTAATATCCAATTCCCAAATCATGAGATGAAAACTCACCTTAATAGCAATAAAATAATTAAAAATTAAAACATTTTCTATTATATTCACTCACTTGTATTCATATTACATCTAAATTTCAAAATATTGTGATATTAACAATTTTCTTAACTTTTAAATCATCTAAATTATAATCATCTTAAAATGATTCTTTTAATACTTCTTAAACATAAAAATAAAATGCTAACAATTATGAGTAATCTATTCGATTTTAGTGAATGGCCATCAAAGTACAAATAACATTTCAATATTAATAGTGCATCATTAACATCGTCATTTAAAAAAAATTGTCATATATTTATATGTTTATGATTGTGAATGAAAATTGATCTTAGTTGATTATGTATTTTTTTCTTTATTAACATCGTCATTTAAAAAAAATTGTCATATATTTATATGTTTATGATTGTCAATGAAAATTGATCTTAGTTGATTATCTATTTTTTCTTTATTAAATGGAAATTTAAATAATATATTTATATGTTTTTAGTTATAAGAGGAAAATCAAGGGTGGTTTTCTTTTTATAGTTATATGATTGGATTATTATTTTTTAACATTTAAATAGATTAATATATTTTAAATCTTGATTTATTAAGATTAAAAAAATCAAGTAGATTATAGTTAGTACATTTGTATTTCATAATGTATTTAGGATTTATCATAGTAAATATTATGGGAAGAATTATTTATTAAAAAGTGAGGTTCAAAAATTGTAAAAATAAAGCAAAAATTGAAAAATTAAAGTGTTAATTTTTTTATTTTATTTTATTTTTTAAAATCGAAATTGTTTACATAACAAGAGCAGACATTACAACATTTCTTCCATATTCAAAGTCTTTTATCACAACTAACCTAGATCCATCTATCTTATAAGCGCCAAGAGATTAAATATCTCAAATTGCAAATTGGTTTTTTCATGTTACCTAAATATATATTTTTTTAAATATTTATTAATGAAAAGAATTATGATTATTTATATCAATATGTGTAATTCAAATAAATTTCAAAAATATAATTTAAATTAAAGATTTAGTATTTTTAATTAAGTTTGAAGAGAGTAAATTAATTGATAATAAGTTGTATTGCTAGGCACTTCACTGCAACTACTAACCCACTTTGTGTCTAATTACATCTATAAGCATATCTATTTTTAATTTAAATTATAATTTTGATTTTTTTTTTGAAATTGCCTATGATTTTCTAGACTTGATCTGTGGTTTGGGAAACCCCAATTTAGCCTCTAATATGTAAAAGTGACTTAAATATCTCTAACCAACCTGGAAAAAAAAGATTATGTTCTTAAAATCTATTTGAATTTCATATATTTATATAAATAATCACAACTTTTCTTTATTGAAAATCATTTTTCAAAAAATATAAAATATAAAGCTAAAATGAAAATGAAAATAAAAATAAAAAAGTGATATCTCAGCTCTTGATCAGATGGACATAGACAGTTAAGCCGTATCTATTTCAACCGAGGGTGGATGTGTAAAACAGAAAAGACTTGATAAACCCTTGAACGAGGGTGATTTGACCGAGTGTTGTCATCTTGAACGTTACAATGTGTGAAAATATTTTTTTATTTGTAAAATGCTGCCTGAATTGCACCCGTGTGGAACTTGAAGAGCAACCGCTTCAATCCTACGGCAGTTACATATTGATCATTGCGCTTGAAGTGGAACCGATCATGGCGCTTCGACTGTATGAGCGTCATTTAGATCTAACAATAACATTTATTGATTTACAGGCTTCAAATTTCTGGAATAAACTACAGCAGCGGGAGTAGTCGTACGGGATCTGTCATAAATTTGCCAGAAAGCATGGCAGATACTTTAGAAATAAACAACATGGAAATTGAGAGAGAAGAATATCTATGCAGTGTGAGTTTGTCCATGGTATACGATCCCGTGAAGATAGCCTCCGCTGTCTTTCTCTACGATCGGAACACGGTGGAGACGTGGGTTGAGAAGAATCCAGGGAAAGCAACCATCCCTCAGACCCGGGAACCTTTCCGTGCCACTGATATAACTCCGAACGCAGATCTCAGGGCAGAAATGAGACAATACTTCCAACGTGTCATGGGCAACGAATACACAGGATGGGAAGTCATTCCCGACTATCCACAAGAACTGTCGTCGGATGAAATCCGAAATCTGCTAGGCGACATTCTTCAACTCTTCCCCAGTCCGGACGCGGAGGAGAATCTGAGGATAATGAGCGTTGAGAGTTGGTCCAACGCATGGAAGCGACTCACATTTCTCCGCCTTAATCTACAGATGAACGCAAACAATCGCCAACGCTTCCTGACCGATGAACAACGTCCAATCGAGTCTTTAGAAGAATTTATAGGAATCTCCTACACTCAAGAAAGAAAAACTGAAGAATCTGACCTCTTTCACAGAGAAATTCTCCGAACAATTCTTGCCCTCGACTTGACTACACATCATCCTGTACTCCTTCGCCTTCTCTTGCCCATAGCTGAAATTCTGGAACCCAAACAACTACTTGGCATTCTGCCATGCCTCAACGATAAGGAACCCCAGGCTGTTTCCTCAACTGATCTCAGAAATTTTGCTCAGATTATCGATGGCTTCATTCATGGTAAGTTTAGAGAAGAAAATATCGAACTCATTTTCAGAATGCGGAAATACGTGGTGGAAGGATTTGTTCAAATTGTGATTTATGGAGTGGGTATTTTCAAGAGCGACGATCGCATTGGCGTTGTGGACGACGTTTGTGAAGCTTTGCTTCTAGCCCTCTTTCACCTGTCTCAACTCCTACAATTCATAGAATCTCGTGAAACGCTGCTGGTTTTCTGTATTCGTATGGACCTGTTGACATACATCCACGAAATGCTCGAAGAGGCAGTCAAGCAGGAGAGTCCGCGCTGGCGTCGTCTTTCTGCCGATCACTGGTTCTTTGCACTGAACATCGCAAAGATATTATACAGAACCTTTGGCAACGCCGACATAATGACGAAGAAAGAGTATGAATTCTACCTGTCGTTCCTCGACACTCCAATCGCTCGCGATTCGAGAATATTGAGAGACTCTGTGAACGATATAAAACGAATGTTTGCCCGCTTCGTTGGCCTGCGGTGACATGTGAAGTGCACCGAGGAATAAATAAATCTGATTGAAAAACTTACAAACACGTACCCCTCCGTTCATCACCTTACACCACCTATATTGACGTGTGATTCAGCGTTATATCCACTGCTTTTCTGATGATTGATTTATTTTAAAAGTAAATTTATAATTTATTTAATTTAATTATTATCTGCAAACAAATACCGTCAATACTTTACTTGACTTGTTTTTCGTATAGATATATATATCAAGAAAATTTATAATTTATTTAATTTAATTATTATCTGCAAACAAATACAGTCAATACTTCACTTGACTTGTTTTTTGTATAGATATATATATCAAGAATAAGCGAACATTAATTATCATCATATATATATAATTTAATATTTAAATAAATTACAAAAGTTTTAAATTTAATTTATTATAAATAATAATAAAAATTAAATTTTTTAAATTTTATAATTATAAATATTAAATAATAAATATGTCAAAAAATAATTAATAATAAAAAATAATTTAACTAAAAATGAAATAAAACATTTAATTATATTTTTATTAAGAAAACTATAAAAATTAAATTACTTAAAATGTATCCACATCAATTTACGATAAGTATTAAGTTAAATTTTAAATATCGTTAATCTCAAAGGGTATTGGCTAGACAAATTTGAAATCTTATTGCGCGTTTCCTTCTTCTAATTACTAAACATGTATGACATCAATTTACGATAAGTTAATTTTTAAATAACTTTAATCTCAAAGGATATTGGGTAGACAAATTTGAAGTTTTAGTGTGTTTCTTTTCTTCTCCATGTAAATGCTGTATAATTTTAACCAAAGTTTTATATTAGCTTTTTTCGATTAGTTAAATTTTAGCTGAATATTAATTTCTAACATTTTATGCTAATGGGTGGTACAAGTGGGGATAATTTTTTCTAAGAAAACAATGTTACTAAAGTGTGGCTTATATTAAGGTTTGAGGGAAATTGTGAATTTAGGAATTGAGGATGTAATTGTTTTTGGTGATTCCTTGAATATAATTCACCATTTATATTTAGAGTTTCAACCTTCATATGCAAAGTTAAGTCAATTTTTCAAGAGGATTTTTTAGTAGTAACATTCCATTCCCAAAAAAAAATGTGTCCATGTTCTTAGATCAAACAAATCCAACGCTGATCACATGGCTAATCTAGGGTTAAAGGCTCAACCAAGGTGAGGCCGTAAGGGAAAAAGGGGTATGTCCCATTTCCTTGATGGTTAATCAAAAGATTCAAAAGTCAAATTGGAGGAATAATGCATCATATTTTGTGTAATTTTTTTGATGTTTTTTAAATTTTGGTTTTTGTTAAGAATGTACAAGTGGAATACTTTAGATCTTGTAGAATTTTGTTCAAAATCTTAGATGTCACACCCCTAAAGATACATATAAAAAAAATTAAATTAAACTAATGATTCTTTACCATATAATTTCACTTTTACCATAAACGTTACTGTGCGTTCTAACCCCTACACAACGACGGTATGGCAATATAGTTTGGACCTTTGATAATGTCTAACGTTTATATATTTTATTGACCCGAGGCCAGTTGATTGCATGGGAGCCATGTGTGTTGGACGGCGATCGGAAAAGTGTTATATCTGCACCCCTTTCCGGCGCTGAGTTGTTGACAGTAATTAATTCTCTTGCCAGCGTTTCGATAGGTGGCATGGCTCACCCGCTTGGCCATGTGATTCATTGGTTTCTGCATTTTCGGACTTCCCGCTTTGGTCTCCCGCTCAACTTCAACGGTGGAGATCTGTTACTCAGATCGGAGGGCTGGTATATGTTCAAGGGTTTGGGGTTATTCATAAACCCTTTGGAACGCACCTATGGTTCATTTGGAAAACGAGGGGGTCTCTCGGCACTCCTCTGGTTATTCAACCCCGCGTTCGATTTCGCTCACCGCCGCTCCAGAATTCCTCTTCAGCACAGAGGACTCAAGGTTTTCCCTCACGGCTTGCACAGGTAACCGCACCGTTTATTATTTGTTTATGGATTTCTGTCTTCGGCACAGTCGTTTATTACAGGCTATGCACCTTCTATTCGACTCTGGTTTGCTTGCATTTAGAATGTATTCGTTGCCTATTGTTGGAAGCTCATATTGACTGGTGGCTTTTGTTATGGTGGTGTGCAGGCGAGACTCGTTACAGCCTTTCCCTACCGCCTGTAGGATGACAGAGCCATCGCCCTTCGTTCCTTCCAGGTAAGCCGACGACCCTTAACTGGGTGCGAAGTCTGAGGATTACTCTGTTTTGGTGTGCCACATGTTCTACTCATGCCGTTTCCTTACTGTTATATACTAGATGAGGATTTTCCAGAGGAGTTCCTCATGGCTTGCATGCGTTTGCCTGTCCTCAGGGTTATGTCTTCGACCCACCCTGCTGAGCTATGAGTTACAGGCCGACTTCTCTCATACCTGGATCTTGTGCAGCAGTTGTTCGATTTGAGGACAATCTTGTCTTTCTGTGTTTTTCGGCATTTATGCCTCTGTTGTATTTATATATATGTGAAGACAGTTGTAGTTTCCGGCCGCTGTGTCGGCCTTGCTGGTCAGGGATATTTCATCTGGATAATTGAACGCTTATTTTTGTTTTCTGAATGTTTATATATATTTATTTCAGAGTTATATTTCAGACCATCGCTCTTATTTAACATGGGGACTGTGTTACTATTTCTTTTCCGGTCCTTCCGGATTGTTCGCTGTATACCCATTTGGTAATATCATTTATATTTCTGATACAGATATGTTCTTTTCTTTGAACGGTATGGAGGTTTCGTTTCACTTATTTATATATACAGTAGAATCAGTCCAATAATGTTTATCGGTTCCCTTCTTTCTATGCATCGGTTAAATCCTATTCGTGCAGTGGTATTATGTGTCATTTTCAGTCGCTGCAGAGTTAGATTAGAACAAGCTTTATGGTTTCGTCACAGCGAATGCATATGTTTAATGTCTGTTGATGTATGAATACACCTACAGTTATCTATACGGCCGTGTGCAAACGGCTGGGCGCATCCATTCTTGGAATTGTTTACTTCTTAGTATCGTTTGGTTAACCGTGAATGGTTTTGCTGATATACAACAGCTTATAACGTTTACTCTTGCCGGTAATAGTTTTGCTCTGTGGGTATGCGGTTCCTCTTGCAGTCTCAGTTTCGCTATAACTCTCGACTCAGAGGTTTGTCATATATATGTTTTGCTTAATGTATCCAGTTAATATGCCTTTGTCCGTGCTTTAATGAAAAGAGATTTATGGTCTTGGTTTATTCTTTGCACAAGAATCATTAGGGTTTTCTAGTCATTTTTCTTGGTCTTCGTTTATTCTTTGCATAGGAATCATTAGGAATCATTAGCTAAGCCCACCTTTGCTTTTGGGATTGGTAGAAGGAAGCACAGAAAAAGAAGAGCATAAGCAGTGGGAAGAGGTGGAAAGGAAGGCCGGGTTCCATGACAGTGAGGAGGATACTACTTCAGAAGCCTGGGATGTGAGAGTGGTGATTAAGGCAATGAAGGATGAGGAGCTGGACTAGTTGCTCAGGGATGAGAAATCATTTTAGCAAGGGGGTGATGATGAGCCCCAAATTTGGTAACATTTTGGGCTCATTTGGCCTAATTATCCTTGTTCAATCCTTCATTTTTCATAACTTATGCATTATTTTTTAGTATGTTTATGTCATTTGTATGAATAAGGGTAGTCACTCTTCCTAGGTGGCTAACACGTGCTCATTTCAGGTTTTTTGACATATGTTGGAGCAAAACCGAGCAGTCATGGGCTAGGAGACAACCAAGCTTGGGTTGAGGATTCGTAGGGGGGTTGTCTATGGCATTAAATAGCCTCCCTTGGGATCTTCACCCCCAACTCCGAGCTCCAAAGGCCACCAAAACCAGATCTAGAAGGCAGCCAAACAGATTTTGGAAGGAGCTGTTCACTCACAGTTTGGGCAGCCAAGTCCCATAGATTTAGGAGGCCAGCTAGGGCCTCATGGTGTATAAATGTTAAGGCCTCAGCCTTCGTGAGGGACTTTTGGGAAACTCTTGCATACTTTTCACTACAGCGCTGCTAGCTTCATTTTGTTCTCTTGTAGCCATTCTTGGCATAACTCTTTACTCATGATTAATTTTTTGATAATGAGAAGCAGTCCTATTTGATATCAGCTCTGAGTTTTCTATAGGAGCCATAACTCTCGGGGTTGGGCCCAACCTGAGAGCATAGGGCCTCCTTCTTTGTATTGTTATCTTTTCTTTATGCATCGTGATTTTCCTTTTATGCATTTGAAACGTGTTTTTGTTGAGCAAGATTTAGTTGTGTTGGTTGAATAGGTCATTGTTGATAAATATAATTGCTTTAGATGTGTAGAATAGATTGGTAGGATAATAACAGATAAAGTTCCAAGAAAAAGGGTTGACAACACTCTTAGTTTCACCTCTCCCTTATTGGATCAAGCGCTGGAATTGCAGAAACAATGTTGCCCACAAAAACACTAGTTTTCTTGACCATGCAATCCTTGGTGTAATGTTTTCATTTGTAGAAGTTAGTCATGCGTTCAGACCTTTGAAATGCTTCTTTGCTTAAGTGTTTTACATGGTTCTCTTTATAAATAAAGCTATTGTTCATTTGTTTCATTGACAGTTAGGATAGATTAGCTAAGATTTCGATTGTGTGCAGGACTTGGTTGATTCAGTTAAGTGTAAACCGTGCAGGGCATCCGAAAAAAAAATTATTTCGTCTATAAGGTTGTTGCATACATTTATGCATTCAAAATTGTATTTTAGATTAAAAAAATCTTGAAACTGTATTATTGGATTTTAGTGAATTTCAATAATAAAAAAATAAAAATTATTTTGTCTATAAGTTAAACTATATCATAAAAATCTAATTCCAAACTATACCTACCTAATTCCAAATTTTACACACCTATAAAAATATAGCACCACTATAAATACAAAAATAAATATTCTTACTATCCAATTCCAAATCATCAGATGAAAACTCACCTTAATAACAATAAAATAATTAAAAATTAAAACATTTTCTATTATATTCACTTACTTATATTCATATTACATCTAAATTTCAAAATATTGTGATATTAACAATTTTCTTTAACTTTTAAATCATCTTAAAATGATTCTTTACTTCTTAAACATAAAAATAAAATGCTCAACAATTATGAGTAATCTCTTCGATTTTAGTGAATGGCCATCAAGGTACAAATACCATTTCAATATTAATAGTGCATCATTAACATCGTCATTAAAAAAAATTTGTCATATATTTATATGTTTAGTTGATTATGTATTTTTTCCTTTATTAAATGGAAATTTAAATAATACATTTATATCTTTTTAATTATAAGAGGAAAATCATTTTTCTTTATTAAATGGAAATTTAAATAATATATTTATATGTTTTTAATTATAAGAGGAAAATCAAGGGTGGTTTTCTTTTTATAGTTATAACATTTAAATAAATTAATACATTTTCAATCTTGATTTATTAAGATTAAAAATCAAGTAGACTATAGTTAGTACATTTGTATTTCATAATGTATTTATGATTTATCATAGTAAATATTATGGGAAGAATTATTTATCAAAAGGTGAGGTCAAAAATTGTAAAAGTAAAGCAAAAATTGAAAAATTAAAGTGTTAATTTATTTTATTTTATTTTATTTTTAAAATCAAAATTGTTTACATAACAAGAGGAGACATTACAACATCTCTTCCATATTCAAAAAGGAGACATTACAACATGTCACGACTCTATGACGATTATCCAACTAAAAAAAAAAATTAATTAAATAACCTGGGCCTAACATTCACCCATATATAATCAACAGGGAAAATTTATATGCGTATACATATAATTCTTTTACGTTGCTGCAACCATGACTATAATTGAACGTATACATATGAACTATATATATATATATATATATATTCCCATGGCGTATCAACCTGTTGATTGAATGTAATATTGAATATACTATGAGGCTAAGTCAAAGGTGGCACTTCGACTTTACTACCCGACCAAGCCGGTGCCAAGTGGTGAAGGCGTGTTAATATCTTCACCTACCTCTGCCAGGTGGCTAGCACCGTGCAGAGGCCATGTGAAGTCTTGGTATCTCCGCGGGGTTTAGCGCGCCAGATCTTTGATTCGATGGACGGCCCGGATCACTTACCCAGATCCAAGGGCTCACAACAGTTCAAGGGTTTTAGGGCTTTTATAAACCACCAAACCGTGGTTTTCGGTTTCATTTGCATCTGTCTGGAAGAGGGCCGCATCCTGCTCCGCTCGGCAGTCCTCCATGCACCGGTGAGCAACCTGCAACATCCTCCAGGTATTTTGACCTCCATTACGCGCCATATACTGGTCTTCTGCACTGATACATTCATATTGTTTATGCTTACGGGTCTTATTTATACTCTGGAATTTCTTATGTTATAAGCTTATCTCGCTTCCTTTTTGTTTACAGGTATTTGATTGGGACTTCAATACTGTTCGAGGGTCAATATGCAGCCCCTGCACTTACAGGTATTTACCCATACGATTTCCCAGCCGGAATCATGGTTAACTTAATATAAGGGTTTGATAATACGACTTCTCTTATAGTGATTTAATCCAGCCTGAGGTGTTCCTCATGGCGGTCTATTTTAATGGCCCAGGGTTCTATCCTTCGATCAACCCTGGCTCGAATCGAGGACGGCCTTTCCATCTTTGAGTATACAGTTTGAGGGTTGGCTATCCGTTCGGCATTCTGCCAGGTTTCATGTATTATTTGTTTGAGAGTTCACGGCCCTCTGCCGGAATCATAAACCCTGAATGTATTAAAGTCTCTGCTCGTTTATTGTTGTTATTGTCAATAGGGTTTTCCATTTGAATTTACAAGTGTTTATATGAACCTAGGACGGCCGAGAGCCTCCTTCAGTACTCTGAACTTTTGGACATTTATACTGTTCTTGCACCCGAAAGGGCTTTCTGTTATAATATTTCTAAGGAGTTGTTACGGAAATTACCGAGCATGTATTGGTCAATGGATTTTGTTTATTCGGCGTTCAGTTCTACTGTATCACATATGATGTTGTTCTATGAATATACAGTGCTCGGCATTTTGTACAGGTTCACTATTGTTCATTGACCACAGAGTTCTGATTTATTTATTTGAGGGTTAAGAGGGTAACAGTCGCATACCCACAGATTACATGCGACTTTTCCACCGGCCGTCCCCTCTGTAGGGTTTGGTTGCACGGTGACCTTGTGTCGACCTCGCACCATTAACGGCTTAACTTTGTTCTTTAAACCAGTTGAAATCGTTAATGATACTACTATGGTTTCTTTCGTTCACATAGGTTCCGAGCATAATAATGTGCCGCTGTGATTTCTTTGCAATAGGTTTTGAATATAATGATATCCAACCCTAACACAGGGTCTATTACGCTCTTGTTGTAGTTTTATCATATGCTTATGAATGATAACACCATCCCACCGTGTGCTATGTCTTCCGTCGTATCACGATACTGTTATACAGTTCTGCATTTTCATTTAATTCATTTACTAATGTAATGTGTTGTATTGCTCTGATATACCCATCCTTTCTCGCATACCACTAAGGTCTCTATTTCCGGATTTGCATACAGTTTGATTATAACTAGAATGTCTCTGCTTTTATATAGACTACATGCTCCAGTTATATAGTTTGCATTTGAATAACAGATTTTTATCTCTGTATCGATAACGTGCCTTGGTTATCAGTTTGCAAAGAAATATATTTCCGTTCTCTATATAGACAACATGTATTGGTTGTACAGTTTGCATATAAATGATTTGTCTCTGTTCTATATAGATACTATACAGCACTTTCCATTCTGTTAACAAGATATATATATACAACAGATAATCTCTATTCTTTCTGTTTAAATAACCAGTTCAGGTATTAATAAGAACTGTTTCGAACATGATATATATTCTTGCATCTAATAACAACAGAGACTTAGATTTACTGTATTTTCCTCCTGAACACCCAGTAAACTGATACAGAGATATAAATCTGGTGAATAATGGTGAATAATGGTGAATAACTCGTACCTGGTCTACCAGCTACAAGAGTTAATGCTCCAGAAGTTCACCTGCACCTTACATGTTTGCTCTTAACCACCCAGCCATGAGATCCATCAGTTCATTGGATTCTCCCCCCGAGCTGTCTTGCAGGCCTGCAGCCCTCAACAAGACTCAAGCACCTCAGTGCTTAGGTTATCTGGTCCTCACCAGACTTAACCCTTTCTCTTTTCTTTTTCCTCTTTCTCTCAGATTTTCCTCTCCCTCTCTGTCACAACAGACCAGGGGTTTTCCCTCCCAGGACTTTTCCTGGCTGAGGGTTAGTTTCCTTTTCAGTTTTCATAACTGTTTCTTTTTCCAAATCCTCCCTTAGGAGACTGCCAACATTTATCCAAAATATCTTCCATTTCATAAATAAAAATAATATCTTTTAACAATAGTAATTAGCAGTTCACACTAATTTCTTACCATGGTAACTTTCATAATTACAAGTTTTACGGGGTCATTACATCTTCCCCCCCTGGGATTGGACATCGTCCCGATGTCTATTCCCTTTAAATAAGTCTGGGTACACTTTCCTCATAAGCTCCTCGTCTTCCCAAGTAGCCTCCTCAGGCCCATAGTGCTGCCACAACACTTTAATTTGGGTAATAACCCGTTTCCGCAGCCGCACTTCTCTCCGGTCGAGAATGCTCTGTGGTTCGACCAGAACCTCGCCTTCCGGTTCGACCTGCAGACAATCAATATCCTTAATCAGTTTCCATTAAGTATATTGACACATTCAAACAACGAGGTTAATTCTTACCCGAACATCTTGCCATTGGATCACATGTTTGGGATCGTATACATATTTCTTTAGAACAGAGACGTGAAACACGTTGTGAATTCTAATATGGCTTGGCAAGGCGAGTTGGTAAGCCACCGGCCCCACTCTAGCCAAAATCTGAAAAGGACCAAAGTACCGAGGAGCCAGTTTGGCGCATCCGCTCCATTGCAGTGTGCTCCTTCTGGCTTGGATCCTCACAAACACATGGTCACCAACCTGATATTCCTTAAACCTTCTTTTTCTGTCTGCAAAACTTTTCTGCCGGTCCTGTGCAGCCTTCAAATTGGCACGCACCTTTTTCACCGTGTCTTCCATCTCTTTAAGCATTTCCGGACCCAAACTCAACTTATCCTCAGGCCCACCCCAACTTGAGGGTGTGCGGCATTTTCGCCCATACAAAACCTCAAAAGGGCTTAATTGTGTCGAGGTATGATATCCATTGTTATATGCGAATTCAACCAGGTGCAAATATTCTTCCCATTGGTTTGGTTTCATCATTACATACGCCCTCAACATATCTTCCAACACTTGATTTACTCGCTCGGTTTGACCATCGGTCTGTGGGTGATATGCTGTGCTAAAGTTCAGCTGCGTTCCCAACTCAGCGAATAACGTCCTCCAAAAGGTGGATGTGAACTTTACATCCCGATCTGAAATGATTACCTTTGGTAGTCCATGCAATCTGAACACATTTTGCATAAAAAGATGAGCAATTTGCACTGCTTTATAGGTGGATTGCACGGGTATGAAGTGTGCCGCTTTACTCAACTTATCTACCACTACCATGATGGAATCATGGTTTTTCCTTGTTCGAGGCAAACCTGTTATAAAATCCATGGAAATGGTTTCCCATTTCCATTCCGGAATAGGCAAAGGTTGTAACAGCCCGGCTGGATGCTGATGTTCTGCCTTAATCTGCTGGCACTCTAAGCACTTTGCCAAATACTCAATCACTTGCTTCTTCATTCTAGGCCAGAAGTATTCTTTCCTTAGTGCAGTGACCATCTTTTGGTACCCTGGATGGCCAGTATAGTGGCTGGTATGGAACTCGTCCAAAATCAGGTTCTTAAGGTCATTTGAATCAGGTACATATAATTTCTTATTAAAGTACAGCATGCCAGCATTGTCCAATGTATAACCTTGCTGCAATCTTTCATTATTTGATTGTTGTACCTGCTGTTTTAACTGCTGGTATTCAGCATCCTGATTTGCTGCTGATTTAATCTGCTCAAACAGAGAGGTCCGCCACTTGCTGACTGAAAGTTCACACAAACACTGCACCTTTCGACTCAATGCATCAGCCACCCGATTCTCTTTGCCCTTTAAGTGCTTAATCTCGAAATCGAAACCACTTAGGAAATCTGCCCAACGTCCTTGTCTTGCATTCAAGGTAGGTTGGCTGAAGTAATTGGTCAAACTGTGGTGATCTGTTAACAACAGAAATTTCCTCCCCAAGAGGTAATGTCGCCACATTTTCAGAGCATGGATCACTGCTGTTAACTCTAAATCGTAAGCAGAGTATTTCTGCTCATGATCCTTTAGTTTCCTTGATTCATACGCGATTACTCTTCCTTCTTGCATTAATACTCCTCCCACCCCCTCTTTACTTGCATCAGTGCATACCACGTAATCCTTATTAGGATCTGCTATACTCAAGATGGGTGCAGTAGTGAGTAAATGCTTCAACCGATCAAAGCTCTGCTGACATTCTGGTGTCCATTTAAATACCTTTCCCTTTTTCTGCAAGGACGTGATAGGATAGGCTATCCTTGAGAACCCTTCCACAAATCTTCGATAGTAGCCTGCTAGTCCCATAAAGGATCTGATATCAGCTACATCCTTGGGTATGGGCCATTCCATAATAGTCCTTATCTTCTCCGGATCTACTGCTATTCCTTCTTTAGTAATCACATGGCCCAAATATTGGATTTCCTCCTTGAAAAAGTCACACTTACTAAATTTGGCATACAGCTGATGTTCCCGAAGAGTTTGCAGCACCATCCGGAGATGTTCTTTGTGTTCCTCATGGGAACGAGAATATATCAGAATGTCATCTATAAATATCAGCACGAATTTATCCAAAAACCTGTGAAACACGTTGTTCATTAAACACATAAAGGTGGCGGGTGCGTTGGTCAAGCCAAAGGGCAGCACCACAAATTCGTAATGCCCGTAGCGTGTTCTGAAAGCGGTTTTGGCAATGTCTTCTTCTTTAATTCTGATCTGATGATAACCAGATCGCAAATCGATCTTGGAAAATACCTTTGCTCCCTTCACTTGATCGAAGAGTTCGTCTATCCGAGGCAGGGGGTACTTATTCTTGATCGTGAGCTTGTTCAGCTGACGATAGTCTATACACATACGGAGGGTTCCATCTTTCTTTTTGACAAATAGTATTGGAGCTCCCCACGGTGACACGCTGGGGCGGATATAATTCTTGTCCAGCAACTCTTGCAGTTGCATTTTTAATTCTGTCAACTCGGGTACGCTCATTCGGTACGGTGCTCGTGACACCGGGGCTACCCCCGTATTAACTCTATAGTAAAATCTATGTCCCTTTTCGGAGGCAGTCCTGGTACCTCTTCAGGAAAGACATCCACAAATTCCTGCACTATTGGAATGCTGTCCAATGCAGATGTCTTGTTCTTCTGGTCTGCATAACCAACTTGAATAGCGTAAATCTGACACTTCTTCCTGAGACATTTAGCTAGCTGGGAGGCAGTAATAGGCCGGATCTGTACAGGGTGTTTAATTCCCTGTAATTCTTGCTGCTGTCCCAAGTCATCCTTGTAATAAATGGTTTTGGTCTTGCAGTTCACCAACGACCAATGCTTTTCCAGCCAATCCATACCAATCAGAATGTCATAGGACCCCAATGGAAGCACATTCACGTCTGCTGTAATTGGCTGTCCAACTATGCTAAAGGAACAATTTTTAATTTTGGCTAAGACTCTTCTTTTAGCTCCTATGGCTAACTGTACCAGCCATGGATTCTTGAACTTTTCATAAGATAGCTTACACTGTTCTACTACTTTTGGGCTAACATAACTTAAAGTAGCTCCTGAGTCAATAAGAATACCTATACAAAGATTGGAAATTTTACCTTCAAACTCCACCATGCTCGGCTGGTATTCCGCTTGACGGTCCTCCCGAGCCGCGTTAATTCTTGGCATGCTGCGCGCCACTTCTCCAACAGTTGATGCTTCTTGGATCTGAGATATTTGATCCACTCCTTTACGCTGAGGGCAATTCTTCACGTAATGTGGGCCTCCACAACCCCAACATTGGACTGGAGGTCTGGTCATCCCCTCAAGGTCTGACCTGGCATGTGGTTCACTGATCCTGCTCTCGCTTGGCTTATTCCGGAAGGTACTCTTTGCTACATTTCTACCAATCTGTCCTTTACCAGCAACCTTGCTGCCATTACCACGACTTCCCTTGCTGTTACCAGCAATTCTGTTGCTTTTCCTTTCATTCCACTTTTTATTTGAAGTGTCTCCTTTCTGCTTGTTTTGCTCATAACAGATTCTTGCCTTACGAATCACCTCGTCCATTGTCCTGGGATTATCAAACTCAATACGTTCTCTTATATAAGCTGGTAAACTGCTCACAAATCTCTGCACCTTGGCCTTCTCCTCCTTGATATATGGTACATAGCGCAGCAGGGAGGTGAAACGGTTAATGAACTCGTCCATGGACTGCTGTCCCAGTCGTAAATCATGGAACTCCCGTGCCTTCTCATCGTAGAAACGCTCAGTTAGATATCTCTCCTTGAAGTACTTCTGAAATTTTTCCCAAGTTATGCTCTGCTCACTTACTCCCTTTACTATTTTGATTTCTTCCCACCACAGGGTTGCTTTGCCCTGTAGCTGGAAAATGGCCAGCCGCGCCTTCAGATTCTGATCATACTCATACAGCTGGAAATACTTGTTAATGTTGATTAACCAAGCCTCTGCCGCTTCCTCCTGCTCTCCGTCAAAATCTGGAGGTTTAATTTTCTGGAATTCTCCCTGTAATTCCATTCTGTGTATCTTTGGCGTCTGCTGTTCCACTACATTGTCAGAATGATCTTCCTTCTCCTCTGAAAATTCAGGTGCATAATTTCGTTCTTCAGTTGCTCTTTGTTGTTCCGCACTGGGATTGGCTATTGGTGGATTTTGTCTTTCCGACAGACTCTTCAATATCCTTTCCTGTTCCACTGTCAATCGCGCATTGTCTTCTCGCAGACGCGCCATTTCATCTTTCAGCTCTTGAACAGTTTGCAGTATTGCCAGATTGGTACTGCGTGTCTCTGCCCCAAGCTGTATCCACAGCTCTGGATTTTCCCGAGGAACGCCGTCTGCTCCCTGCATTCCCTCCATCTTTACTGTTGGCTGTTATCGGTTTGCTGTCTCTGTATTTGTTTCCTAATTAATAAACAGAAACCAATTAGCGGAATTTTTAATTCTTTCTCATACATATATCATATGATAATTTCCATGCAGCTGGGTCCTGCTGCTCCAGAGGCCACAGTTTTGAAACCTCTGCTCTGATACCACATTGTCACGACTCCATGACAATTATCCAACTAAAAAAAAAAAATTAATTAAATAACCTGGGCCTAACATTCACCCATATATAATCAACAGGGAAAATTCATATGCGTATACATATAATTCTTTTAAATTGCTGCAACCATGACTATAATTGAACGTATACATATGAACTATATATATATATATTCCCATGGCGTATCAACCTGTTTTGATTGAATGTAATGTTGAATATACTATGAGGCTAAGTCAAAGGGGCACTTAACGACTTTACTATCCGACCCAGCCGGATGCCAAATGGTAAAGGCGTGATAATATCTTCACCTACCTCTGCCAGGTGGCTAGCACCGTGCAGAGGCCATGTGAAGTCTTGGTATCTCCGCGGGGTTTAGCGCGCCAGATCTTTGATTCGATGGACGGCCCGGATCACTTACCCAGATCCAAGGGCTCACAACAGTTCAAGGGTTTTAGGGCTTTTATAAACCACCAAACCGTGGTTTTCGGTTTCATTTGCATCTGTCTGGAAGTAATCCGCATCCCGCTCCGCCCGGCAGTCCTCCATGCACCGATGAGCCACCTGCAACATCCTCCAGGTATATTGACTTCCATTACGCGCCATATACTAGTCTTCTGCACTGATACATTCATATTGTTTATGCTTACGGGTCTTATTTATACTCTGGAATTTCTTATGTTATAATCTTATCTCGCTTACTTTTTGTTTACAAGTATTTGATTGGGACTTCAACACTGTTCGAGGGTCAATATGCAGCCCCTGCACTTACAGGTATTTACCCATACGATTTCCCAACCGGAATCATGGTTAACTTAATATAAGGGTTTGATAATATGGCTTCTCTTATAGTGATTTAATCCAGCCTGAGGTGTTCCTCATGGCGGTCTATTTTAATGGCTCAGGGTTCTATCATTCGATCAACCCTGGCTCAAATCGTGGACGGCCTTTCCATCTTTGATTATACAGTTTGTGAATAGCTATCCATTCGGCATTCTGCCAGGTTTCATGTATTACATGTTTGAGAGTTCACGGCCCTCTGCCGGAACCATAAACCCTGAATGTATTAAGGTCTCTGCTCGTTTATTGTTGTTATTTGTCAAGAGGGTTTTCCATTTGAATTTCCAAGTGTTTGTATGAATCTAGGACGGCCGAGAGCCTCCTTCAGTACTCTGGACATTTGGACTTTTATACTGTTCTTGCACCCGAAAGGGCTTTCTATTATAATATTTCTAAGGAGTTGTTACAGAAATTACCGAGCATGTATCGGTCAATGGATTTTGTTTATTCGGCATTCTGTTTTACTTTACCACATATAATGTTGATTTATGAAGATATAATGCTCGACATTTGTACAGGTTCACTGTTATTCAATGACCACAGAGTTTTTGATTTATTTAGTTGAGGGTTAAGAGGGTAACAGTCGCATACCCATAGATTACATGCGACTTTTCCATCGGCCGTCCCCTCTGTAGGGTTTGGTTGCCCGGTGACCTCGTGTCAACCTCGCACCATTAACGGCTTACTCTGTTCTTTATACCAGTTGAAATCGTTAATGATACTTCTATGGTTTTTCTTTCACATAAGTTTCGAGCATAATAATATGCCGCTGTGATTTCTTTGCAATAGGTTTTGAATATAATGATATCCAACCCTAACACAGGGTCTATTACGCTCTTGTTGTATTTTTATCATATGCTTATGAATGATAACACCATCCCACCGTGTGCTATGTCTTCCGTCGTATCACGATACTGTTATACAATTCTGCATTTTCATTTAATTCCTTTACTAACGTAATGTACTGTATTGCTCTGATATACCCATCCTTTCTCGCATACCACTAAGGTCTCTATTTCCGGATTTGCATACAGTTTGATTATAACTAGAGTGTCTCTGCTTTTATATAGACTACATGCTCTAGTTATACAGTTTGCATTTGAATAACAGATCTTTATCTCTATATCGATAACGTGCTTTGGTTATCAGTTTGCAAAGAAATATATTTCCGTTCTCTAAGTTGACAACGCATATTGGTTGTACAGTTTGCATATAAATGATTTGTATCTGTTCTATAAAGATACTATACAGCACTTTCCATTCTGTTAACAAGCAATATATATACAACAGATAATCTCTGTTCTTTCTGTTTAAATAACCAGTTCAGGTATTAATAAGAACTGTTTCGAACATATATATATATTCTTGCATTTAATAATAACAAAGACTTAGGTTTACTGTATTTTCCTCCTGAACACCCAGTAAACTAATGCAGAGATATAAATCTAGTGAATAATGGTGATAATGGTGAATAATGGTGAATAACTCATACCTGGTCTACCAGCTACAAGAGTTAATGCTCCAGAAGTTCACCTGCACCTTACATGTTTGCTCTTAACCACCCAGCCATGAGATCCATCAGTTCATTGGATTCTCCCCCCGAGCTGTCTTGCAGGCCTGCAGCCCTCAACAAGACTCAAGCACCTCAGTGCTTAGGTTATCTGGTCCTCACCAGACTTAACCCCTTTCTCTTTTCTTTTTCCTCTTTCTCTCAGATTTTCCTCTCCCTCTCTGTCACAACAGACCAGGGGTTTTCCCTCCCAGGACTTTTCCTGGCTGAGGGTTAGTTTTCTTTTCAGTTTTCATAACTGTTTCTTTTTCCAAATCCTCCCTTAGGAGACTGCCAGCATTTATCCAAAATATCTTCCATTTTATAAATAAAAATAATATCTTTTAACAATAGTAATTAGCAGTTCACACTAATTTCTTACCATGGTAACTTTCATAATTACAAGTTTTACGGGGTCATTACACAACATCTCTTCCATATTCAAAGCCTTTTGGCACAACTAACCTAGATCCATCTATCTTATAAAGGCCAAGAGAGATTAAATATCTCAAATTGCAAATTGGTTTTTTCATGTTACCTAAATATATATTTTTTAAATATTTATTAATGAAAAGAATTATGATTATTTATATCAATATGTGTAATTCAAATAAATTTCAAAAATATAATTTAAATTAAAGATTTAGTATTTTTAATTAAGTTTGAACAGAGTAAATTAATTGATAATAAGTTGTATTGCTAGGCACTTCACTGCAACTACTTACCCACTTTGTGTCTAATTACATCTATAGGCGTGTCTATTTTTAATTTAAATTATAATTTTAATTTTTTTTGTGAAGTTATCTATGATTCTCTAGACTTGATCTGTGGTTTGGGAAACCCCAATTTAACATCTAATATGTAAATATCTCTATCCAACCTGGAAAAATAAAATCTTAAATCTATTTGAATTTCACATATTTATATAAATAATCACAACTTTTCTTTATTGAAAATCATTAAAATGAAAATAAAAATAAAAAAAGTGATATCTCAGCTCTTCATCAGATGGACATAGACAGTTAAGCCGTATCTATTTCAACCGAGGGTGGATGTGTAAAACAGAAAAGACTTGATAAACCCTTGAACGAGGGTGATTTGACCGAGTGTTGTCATCTTGAACGTTACAATGTGTGAAAATATTTTTTTATTTGTAAAATGCTGGCTGAATTGCACCCGTGTGGAACTTGAAGAGCAACCGCTTCAATCCTACGAAAGTTACATATTGATCATGGCGCTTGAAGTGGAACCGATCATGGCGCTTCGACTGTATGAGCGTCATTTAGATCTAACAATAACAATTATTGATTTACAGGCTTCAAATTTCTGGAATAAACTACAGCAGCGGGAGTAGTCGTACGGGATCTGTCATAAATTTGCCAGAAAGCATGGCAGATACTTTAGAAATAAACAACATGGAAATTGAGAGAGAAGAATACCTATGCAGTGTGAGTTTGTCCATGGTTTACGATCCCGTGAAGATAGCCTCC
Organism: Pinus tabuliformis; assembly: GCA_031772625.1. NCBI lineage: Eukaryota > Viridiplantae > Streptophyta > Pinopsida > Pinales > Pinaceae > Pinus > Pinus tabuliformis. Next base: position 820,915,672 of record CM062816.1, on the reverse strand, counting down.
GCTGACTTTCTCTACGATCGGAACACGTTGGAGACGTGGGTTGAGAAGAATCCAGGGAAAGCAACCATCCCTCAGACCCGGGAACCTTTCCGTGCCACTGATATAACTCCGAACGCAGATCTCAGGGCAGAAATGAGACAATACTTCCAACGTGTCATGGGCAACGAATACACAGGATGGGAAGTCATTCCCGACTATCCACAAGAACTGTCGTCGGATGAAATCCGAAATCTGCTAGGCGACATTCTCCAACTCTTCCCCAGTCCGGCCGCGGAGGAGAATCTGAGGAAAATGAGCGTTGAGAGTTGGTCCAACGCATGGAAGCGACTCACTTTTCTCCGCCTCAATCTACAGATGAACGCAAACAATCGCCAACGCTTCCTGACCGATGAACAACGTCCAATCGAGTCTTTAGAAGAATTTATAGAAATCTCCTACACTCAAGAAAGAAAAACTGAAGAATCTGACCTCTTTCACAGAGAAATTCTCCGAACAATTCTTGCCCTCGACTTGACTACACATCATCCTGTACTCCTTCGCCTTCTCTCGCCCATAGCTGAAATTCTGGAACCCAAACAACTACTTGGCATTCTGTCATGCCTCAACGATGCAGAACCCCAGGCTGTTTCCTCAACTGATCTCAGAAACTTTGCTCAGATTATCGATAGCTTCATTCATGGTAAGTTTAAAGAAGTAGAAAATACCGAACTCATTCTCAGAATGCGGAATTACGTGGCGGAAGGATTTGTTCAAATTGTGATTTATGCAGTGGGTATTTCCAAGAGCGACGATCGCATTGGCGTTCGGGACGCCGTTTGTGAAGCTTTGTTTCTAGCCCTCTTTCACCTGTGTCACCTCCTACAATTCATAGAATCTCGAGAAACGCTGCTGGCTTTCTGTATTCATATGGACCTGTTGACATACATCCACGAAATGATCGAAGAGGCAGTCAAGCAGGAGAGTCCGCGCTGGCGTCGTCTTTCTGCCGATGACTGGTTCCTTGCACTTGTACTGATCATCGCAAAGATATTATACAGAACCTTTGGCAACGCCGACATAATGACGAAGAAAGAGTATGAACTCTACCTGTCGTTCCTCAACACTCCAAGCGCTCGCGATTCGACAACGTTGAGAGACTCTGTGAACTCTATACTAGAAATGTTTCGCCGCTTCGTTGGCGTATGGTCAGAAGTGAACTCCACCGATGAATAAATAAATTTGATTGAAAAACTTACAAACACGTACCTCTCTGTTCATCACCTTACACCACCTATATTGACGTGTGATTCCCTCTTCAAATCCTTCAGCGTTATATCCACTGCTTTTCTGATGATTGATTTATTTTAAAAGTAAATTTATAATTTATTTAATTTAATTATTATCTGCAAACAAATACCGTCAATACTTTACTTGACTTGTTTTTCGTATAGATATATATATCAAGAAAATTTATAATTTATTTAATTTAATTATTATCTGCAAACAAATATCGTCAATACTTCACTTGACATGTACGTGTTTTTTAAGATATATATATCAAGAATAAGTGAACGTTAATTATCATCATTATATATATAATTTAATATTTAAATAATTTAATTTATTATAAATAAAAAAAATAAAAATTTAAATTTTATAATTATAGATATTAAAAAATAAATATGTGAAAAAAATAATTAATAATAATATATAATTTAATTAAAATGAAATAAAACATTTAATTATATTTTTATTAAGAAAACTATAAAAATTAAATTACTTAATATATATCCACATCAATTTACGATAAGTATTAAGTTAAATTTTAAATATCGTTAATCTCAAAGGGTATTGGCTAGACAAATTTGAAATCTTATTGGGCGTTTCTTTCTTCTCTATAAAAATTAAATAATTACTTAACATGTATGACATCAATTTACGATAAGTTAATTTTTAAATAACTTTAATCTCAAAGGATATTGGCTAGACAAATTTGAAGTTTTAGTGTGTTTCTTTTTTCTCCATGTAAATGCTGTATAATTTTAACCAAACTTTTATATTAGCTTTTTTCAATTAGTTAAATTTTAGCTGAATATTAATCTCTAACATTTTATCCTAATGGGGTACAAGTGGGGATAGTTTTTTCCTTAAGAGTCAAGAAAATAATGTTAGTAAAGTGTGGCTTATATTAAGGTTGGAGGGAAATTGTGAATTTAGGAATTGAGGATGTAATTGTTTTTGGTGATTCCTTGAATATAATTCACCATTTATATTTAGAGTTTCACCCCTCATATACAAAGTTAAGTCAATTTTTCAAGAGGATTTTTTAGTAGTAACACTCCATTCCCAAAAAAAAATGTGTCCATGTTCTTAGATCAAACAAATCCAACGCTGATCACATGGCTAATTTGGGGTTAAAGGCTCAACCAAGGTGAGGCCGTAAGGGAAAAAGGGGTATGTCCCATTTCCTTGATGGTTAATCAAAAGATTCAAACATCAAATTGGAGGAATAATGCATCATATTTTGTGTAATTTTTTGATGTTTTTTAAATTTTGGTTTTTGTTAAGAATGTACAAGTGGAATACTTTAGATCTTGTAGAATTTTGTTCAAAATCTTAAAGGTTAGAATTGCTAAAAGTGGAGGAATAATGCATCATAGTTTTGTGTAATATTTTGATGCTTTTCAAATTTTGGTTTTTGTTAAGAATGTACAAATGGAATACTTTGGATCCATTAGAATTTTGTTCGAAATCTTAGAGGTTAGACTTGTAGATAGTTATTGATACATATTCCATTTTGACCATGTCCATTAATTTCATCTTCCTTATGTAAATCTTAGAGGTTAGACTTGTAGATAGTTATTGATACATATTCCATTTTGACCATGTCCATTAATTTCATCTTCCTTATGTAAATCACAGACCTAAATGAGCTTTCTTTTAGTGTATTTTAATATAATAGCTATCATATAAAGACAACATTAGATTCATTTTCATTGTAAATTGTGTCCCACTATACTCTTGAGATGTTCGTCATCTGAGATGGTTTTTACCATTGCTAAAGTGACACACTACCCAAGCTCTTCCATTTTTGTTCCATTTATCCGTTTCATTGCTCTCATTTAGAAGTGCTCAATATTGCTAGTAAAGAGAAGTAAAAAACGTACATTCAAGCAGCACCAATTTCTGTTTGCCTTCCATCAATAGAAATCACCATCATCTACCTTCAAACAACAAGAATCACCATCAAAAAAAAGAAAACACACAAAACATATGTGCAACATGTACTTTGTACTTTACCTTTTCACTTGTGATCTCTGCACAATATAAAGTGAGTCAAATAATTTTTATTACAAGAAAATTTCTTTTCTTGGAGTAAATTTGTACATTTTAACATTACAAGAAATTATTGTTTTTGAATAAATAAGGCAATTATCTTGCTTAATATGTATTGTCACATTATTATCACAACTTTTAATATGTACTTAAATTCATATATCACATAAATCACAAATTTACCTAGCTCTAGAGAAGGGTTAAAAGCTAAATCAAGGTGAAATTTAGTGGTAGGGGAAAACGATTATGTCTCATTTTCTTAATGGTTAACACTAAAAAATCAAAACAGAGGAATAATTCATCATAATTTTGTGTAACAGCTTAATTCTTTTTTAATTTTGGTTTTAGTTAATGCGATATTGAGAAATGTACAAATAAAATACTATAAATATTGTAACATTTTGTTCAAAAACTTCAAAATTAAAATCGTAGAAACACATGTTGCAAAAACCTGCCAACTAAAACTTACATTGCCATAATGGCCTATACCTTAGAGAGGCATTGGTTTCACTTTCCAGGACCATCTTGTTGTGCCAAGTGGGGAAACAGCACGTGCTAAGTGGAGATTGTTTCGAGTCATTTCCAAAATCTGGTGACAAATGCTATTTCTATAACCACTGAGTAACATGGACCCATGAAATACAAAACATGGCCACTTGCCACAATCATTAAGCAAATTTCTATGTGTGGATTAATATAGATTTTCAACATTTTTAATGGCATCATATTTATTATTTTTTCCTTCTGATTTTCAACATTTTTAATGGAATCATATATATTATTTTTTCCTTCTGATTTTCAACATTAGCATTAAAATGTGAGAATCTACTATTATATTAGCCCAAGATCAAATTTCCAAGGCCCTCCGACAAAACCAAAGTATTTCTTTTTAACCGTGTGACTAAGAGTAAGATAAATTTTCTAATTGCACATTTAATTTTTTTATTTAATATTAAAATTGGATTAATTATTATATAAAAAAGTTAATTTTATATAGTTTAATTTCTATTTTTATATAATCTAATTTCTTTTAATACCAATCTAGATTCATTTTAATTTCGGATCTACCAAGCTCTGAGAGGGATCAAATATCTTGAGATGCAAACCTATTTTAAAGTGAAAAGATATTTAATCCCTCTTGACAATTGGTAGATCTAGAGATAAGATGGATTTAGGCTCCTTAAATATTATTTTTTGTAAAATTTACCTCACACAAAAACATTTTGGTTTTGATATCAATTTGCATATTTTATATATCTTAAATACTTATTAATTTTTTGGGGAACGTCGGGGCTGTTCATGACTCCATGGTTTCCAGATTTCGATCCAAACAAAATGACTGTATCCAAAGTGCCGGTCTGGGTTCGTCTATATAACCTTCCCCTTCACTTTTGGAGTGAACGAGTCTTGGAAGGAATTGGGAACAACATAGGGAAATACATCAAAACAGATCTGGAAAGGATTGACGAAAGGGTTTTCACTTTTGCACGCATTTGTGTGGAAGTAGATCTAAGTAAAGGGCTGCCAGACAACATAAGGCTGATCTACAAACAACAAAATTGGTTGCAAGCACTAGACTATGAAAATACTGCTTTCAGATGCAGGATCTGCAGACAAACAGGACATTTGCAAAGCACATGTCCAGAAGCCAAGAAAGTAAATAGTAAAAGAAAGCAGAAAGGGAAGCAGAGGAAAGGATGGCAATTCCCCCCTCCTAACTCAAAGGATGAAGAATCAGAAGCAGAAGAGGAAGATACCCCCACAGAGAACGTTGAGGTCTCCCAAGAAATGGGGACACAGAAGGAAACCACATCAGACAACAAGAATTCACAGCTGCACCCAAATCAAGCAGAGAAGACAAACGAGGATCAGAGCATGGGAGGGTTCAAACGACATCACCAATCAGATACTTCAGATTCAGACAAGGAAATAGGCTCGCAGAAAGCAGAAACTCAATTAGTCATAGCTTCGATCGAGCCCACTCAAGGAGAGTGGCGCAAGGTCGAAAAGAAAAAGGGTAGAAAAACTTGAAGCATGAGCTTTACTCACAACTGAAATCATTTTTTCTTGCCTCCTCCTTTCTTCTCTCTCTCCCTTTATTTTCTTCATTTTGCACGTTAGTTGTGTAACGTTGCGAGGGGTGCGAAAGCACCCGAGCCCAATGGGCAGCTTATGGAAATGCTTCAATGCATCTGCAAATGTAAGTTTTCATTTTTTAAATAAAAGGTTACAGATTTTTTCAACGGAAAAAAAAAAAAAAAATACTTATTAATTTTCACTTTATTTTCTTTTAAATTTAACAATAGATTGAATTTTATAAACCAATATAGATCCATCTTAACAACCGATGTACTGAGAGGGATCATATGTCATTATATGAAAATCTCTTTTTAGAATGCAAAACTTCAAAAAATATGTAGATGTCAAAAGATTTAATTTCTTTTAGTGATTCACAAATTTGTGATGAAGATGAATCTATAATGGTTTTCTATCTCTATTTTTTTATATAGAATTTTTCATTTTTTAAATAGTATTTTCTAGAAATTTATTATTAACAATATTTTATATTAAAAATTGAATGAGTTACACATTTTTACCTTATTAGAGACTAACTAAATTATTTTACCTTTAATTATTTTTTCCTTGTAAGTATTGAAATATTTTACTAATTAGGTCAGAATGAATATGAATGAACTATCTAATCAATAGAAAAATATTTATGGTAATTTTATAATTATAGTTTCTACCATACTAAACTTTGTAATTAAAAAAGTATTTTTGCATTTTTATTTTAAGTCATTTTGCATGTAATTTCATGTATGAAATTTTGATATAAGTTCACCAATATATAATCTGTAATAAATCATTTCATAAAAATAAACATCATGATAATAACTGTCTAAAAAACACAAGCATCATCTAAGATACACATTCAAATTCACTATCATCATCTAATTATATACACCTATAGCACATATAAACTTCATTAGATAGCACACAATCTAATAATCTAGTTGGGCATCATCATTGTGAACACATCTAGCAAACACAAGCATTGTAATCTAACATCATCACCACATATATCCTCAAATATACAACTCATGTCAAATAACCACTATCACATACACATCTATGTGTAAGCACATTAAATGAAAATATCTAACATGACGTAACAATATACACATGAACAACAATATATAAATTAAGTACATCAACATTAAAAAAAATTGCTATATATATACAAACAAGTCAAATAAATGCTATCAAATATTTGATTATACAGATGTACTAGTGGAAGTTTGGTCAATTGCAAAAGATGATCGTAGTCAATTACTACCTCAATAGTCGACCTATGAGGCGGGTAAGAGACGATGGATAGTCAATTACTACCTCAACAATCAACCTATGAGGTGGAGAAGAAGGTGATAGGTCTTCTCTCTTACGAGAAATATGAGGCAACTCCACCAATACTAATACGTGATCATAAGGTGCTTTATAAGGATTTGGAGTACTACGAAAAGGATCAATGATACCCTGACCATGGTTTGATGGGGTAGTACTACTAGAAGCATGATCACCATCGTCACCATCATGATCTGAAGGGGTGGAACTATTTCAAGACTCATGTGACATATATGTTACATGTTTATCCCTCCTCCCTACCAGTATCCTAGTAGCTCTAATGATATGACACATAAGACTCATAATATCGTGCAAACATCCCTCTAGGGCTCGAGGAGCCTAGGAAATACCCTGTTGTCTCAAGTTGTCGTAGGGTGGAATCCATCCTTAACCAAAAGTCTAGACAATCAGTCACTATATTCCATCCTAAATCTTTGATTAACCCTATAGTCCCACATGCCTACACTACTCTACATATGAAGATGTGCCTCACCCTTCGATGCCTCACCCATCTCTGCATCTGATCGCTCCGGTGGGGGAGGAGGCATGTCCCCAATGAATGTGCGAATTTCTACAAAATATATAGTACACAATAATAGATAGATAATTTCATTAAATAAGTTAAGAAAACAAGTTAAAGAACATGCTAGAATAATTTTTATTCTAATTTATTAAGAGAATAAAATGAAACTAGATTAATTTATAGAAAAAAATATTATTACCTCTAACATCTACAGGTTCATTCAGTTGAAGAGGATGTTGGGATACTTTCTCTAATCCATATTCGCATATGGACGCGACACTAAGACAAACATGTGGTCAACCTCACTAGTCAGTAGCACCAATGTGTGGGAAGAAATCTTGGTCGAATACTCCACTAGTCCCCTCTTAGGAATCATATCTCTCCACATGCACATCTGCACCTTAGTCATCGACCTAGGTGAGCAACAGTCAAAAGTAGGCCTATTCTCCATAAACATCTAAAGAAAAGATGAAAAAACTCTGAAGTGAAAGGGAAGTTTTTCCTCCCATGTATAATATCGTGACATGTATCTAAAACCTTAAAAAACTATCATACAAAAATGGAAAACCATTTGATACATCGTGGCACCTGCATCAAATAATTGACATAAAACAAAATAGGGTAAGTAATGTTCTAACCATCACTAGTATAGTGTGAAATGGTACTCACTAATAATGAGAGGCACCTAACCTCTTGTGCACCAAAAGAAGAAATCCATAGTTGTCCATTGGACACTTGAAAATATGTTGGACGCACTACATGATGCCCAAGATATCTCTGAGAGTAGACAAGTTAAATCTTTTCTACAACACCATTGGTGACATTAGGGAACTCAGGAAGATCCTCCCCTCTCTTATATAGGTCAGTGACAAAATATATGTCCTCCTCAGAGGGCCTATAAAACATGTAAGGACTGACACAGAAACATTGTTGGTGGGTATTGTAACAACCACTGGTTGATTTCCTCTATAAATAAAAAAAAAAACCAAGGTCATGGGACACGTATTCCGAGCTGAATGTTAGGCAAAGAATAGTGATGTGATCACTTGTGATTAATTAATGCCCATGTGTCGGCCGGATAATTTTTTCTTGCGGACAAGACCGACCTCCCTAGTATCTAATGATATATAGCGACAAGAAAACCAAACAAATTCTATCTTTCTCTAAATATGCAAGTTATAGATAAAGGCAAACAAGTGTTTTAGGCCTACCTTGGGACTAGTGCAAGTTTGTGGAAGCCACGCTTTGTTGATCCAAATGAGCTCCCTTGTAAAGAATCTGCAAACACAAACAAACACACACATTAAATAGCACCTGCAAAGCCAATATAATAAAGCATATTTATCATGATGATCAAGGAATTCATGAAACAAATCACATAAGACAATTTGTTGAGAAAAATGAATCTGATTGTATTAACTTTAATCAAAGAAGAACTTTACAACCTTGGTGCCTTGATGTTGTACAAGCTCCTTCCAGGGTCCAGCAAGAATCTCCTCTACTTTGACAAGTTTCACTCTCTTCCCAATGAAGCCAAAAGGTATGTAATCTCTCCTCTCAAGCTCAACTAGGAAGTCTCAATTCCAACAACATTTACCCTAAAAAAATTTCAGGTTCTAACCTCCCTAGAAACTAGCCCAATGCCTTGATTTATAGTGCAATGGAGGGAAGTTACTAGGTCCACCTTCAAAGGGATAAAGCCCTCCTTCAAAGGGATTAGCTCCTTTAGTTTTGGTATGCATGAACCACCTAGGAGCAAACCATCCACGTCAAGATTCCTTCTAGAATCATCCAGAGTTAACCACAAGTGAGTTTTTAAGAATAAACTTGCGCCTTTTTGACTTTCACAGGGGTCCGCACCCACTCCTTTAGAGACAAAGTAGGCAGGTCTGCAGGTAACATGAACATGGGGTGCGGGACTGCAGGTAATAGTAAGAGAAAGTGCGGGACCAGAGCTTTATTGATTTTTAAGGACTTTCTCTCATTTTCAAAGCTTGACATGACGAGCTGAGGTTTGAGACTTGCTAAGAGGATAGTATGAATGATGATAGACCCATACTGACTGCAAATATTCATGGTGACAATATTTTGTGTAACAGATTGCCCCCTAAAGTGTGAAGTCTGTAGTAGATGAGGATTTCATTTATCATGTAAGAAGAGTGAAGTACTTTATCATTTCGAGGATCATCTTGTGGAGAGCCTGGTTGGAACCTGTAAAAACATTCAATGAAAAATATATATATGAGATGATATCATCGCTTAGGTAGGTGTTCCCATACTCTAAAAAACTAACTGACTAGAAAACTAACTACTGCTCTGATATAGGAATGATCTTGTAACACATCACAAGTATAGACACATGTAGACACAGTATGGATGCAGCCATCTGTTTATGAATAGTCCAGTGTATAATGAATACAAAATTCCTCGCAGCCTGGATGGTGGAAACTAGATCCAGGTTCTTGATTTCTACTTCCTGAAATAGTACGATTCTATCCATGTGAATGAATGTGTCGAAGTCGAACATGGTAGAAACCACCTGATTACCAGTCAATGATGTAAATTGTTAACAAGTGTGAGAGAAACCACGAGTAATGTTAATGGCTCTCAAAGTACTCAGTACAATCCATGAGATGTGAATAGCTGTGTTGATGTCGAACATGTCACAGAATCCTTTGATCGAAGGTCAATGATGCAACCTATCGTCGAAGGGGAGAAACCTGCCATTGAGACATGCAGATCCCAAGGTACTGACGATTTCTAGATCATCTTTCTAGATAATGAGCTGAAGTCGATAGAAAGCGATCCGTCGTAGGCAAGCCCACAACACGAAATCATAGATCAAGTTTGAAGAAATATAGTTGCAAGGACTGACTCAGGGATGGTCAAGATGGATGACAGATATTTTGCAGATGAATGGTTTATTTGCACTAACCTCTTGAACACATAATGACATAGCAGATGGTTTGGTGACAATTGACCCAAAGTTAATACCCAGAAACAGACTGAAGACTTTCAATATGGTTTGATCAACTGTTAGGCAAAGGATTTCCCAAACCAGGTGAATAAAAAGTGTCATGTTCAAGAGTGGTTACAAAGTATGATAAACAGGCTCATTTTTCTCTCTTTTCCCTCACCATTTCTGGCAAGTACCTCTTTATTTTTGACAAGCTTGAGGAGGATAACATTTGCTTGATTATAAGCTCATCCTTCGATTGAGTCCAACTTAGTTTAAATTCAAACCCTAAGAAGGAGTGGTCCATTCTTGTTTGTAATTGAACAGGTCCTTTATTGTTAAATTGTATAGGAGAAACTCGGTGTTTTTTAATTTTAGAGAGTCTGAAAAAACTTAAGAAAACTCCATGGTTGTCCTTTTTCGTAAATTTTTGTCTCCCAAGCCCGAAAAAGTATAAAATAATACTTGAGAGAACCGCTTGATCGTTACGACCAAGGAGTACTTTTCATATTTAGTGCCTCTGATCCGAAAAAGTAAAAAAGCAATCAATGACATGTCGTTTTATACCCAATATCGAATTTAAAACGACAAAAACCCGGCAATCTTTTCATGTTTTTTACGGTCAGAAAAGAGCTGTAAGTGGACCGTCTTTTTAGTTCCGTTTTAACGACCTTAAAAAGAAAAACTCTGCAATATTTTCATATTTTAGGAGTCAGAAAAGAGCTTAAAGGTGACTCGAATGTTTTTCCATAAAAATGACCAACTTTACCTGAAAAATCCGTTATCCTGCACAAGAAATCAAACATTACTCATATCTGTTTAAAATGGATAAAAATGATTCAAAAGTTACCTCTTTAAAGTGAAAAATAAACAAATTAAAAACTCATTTATTCAAAAAATCTTATAAAAAGGGCTTTTGTAAATTCATTTTTACCGTTTGACTTCAGAGTGAGAAAAGAGAGCTTTTGGTCAGAAACTTCTCGTGAAAATTGCGGAAAATCCGTCTGTTGGAATCGAACGTCGTCTCCTCCAGGTAATCCAAATCATCTTACTCTTTCATTTTATCCATTTGAAAATTGTTTTTAGGGCTTTATTTTGTTTTTTTAGGAAATTTTTAGCTTAAAAACTCATGCATGGGGGTCCGCAGGCATAGCATAGGAAACCTGCGGACCCCGACTTTTTCATAAAAGGAAAAAAGTCAGGGGTCCGCACCTGCCGTGAAGGCAGAGTGCGGACCTACGCAATGTCTCTAATAGAGAGGATGTGTTCTTTGCAGCAAAGGTTTTTAAACCTAAATTTTTCAAATTCCACCCAAAAATTTTGATTTTAAATATTCTAATCTGCCTTTTTATTGAATGTAGGGTATACATCATGCTTGATTGGCGGGAACGGGAGCACGAGGATGTGGATCTCACCGTGATTAATCATCAACCTTCGATTGATGCATTGAAGGCATGTGGTTTATACAAATTCAGGGCCATACCTGACATGAGGGCCCAGGTGAACTTTTTGCAGTGGCTGGTAGACAAGTGGAACATACAGGACCAGTGCTTCTTTATTGGTGGCCACCAACTCGAAATGGAGCTGGAAGACATTTACTTTTTGATTGGTTTGCCTAAGAGAGGTGAACATTTGACTCTATTCGGGACTAGGCCAGGTGGCCAGTCTATCAATAGCCTCCGGCTAGAGTTTTGTAACGACCAAACTAGAGACAAAGGGATAGATATCAAAACCATATCCCGTCCTAAGCTCAAAGTGATTGCATTTACTTTACCAGGCTTTGTGGAAGCGCAACACTACATGTAGCCATTGGATCCCAAATTCGGATGGCAGTAGACTGATTTCGAGGCACCATCTTCAACTGGTGCAAGGCTGTGTTGGCTAATATAAAAGGCTAACTAACTAGAGAAAAGAACGGAAAACTGAAGACCTTTGGATATGGTGCTTTAGTTGTTAGCTATGGTCTGGAGAGGGTCCCAATGTTGGTCCCACAGCATCTTACCGTTGGAGCTGGACTTCCCTGAGAGCCCAAACTAATGCATTGGGTTGCAGTTATGGCCCGTCATCCTGAGGAGGGAACAAAAGTCGTTCAATTCACTCCTAAGTATTTTCATTGGTTGGAGAACCAAGTTTTTGCTATTCAGGACTTTCCTTATGCTGGGGTAGATTATTGTGGTGACCCAAACATGGCTCTTCCACCAGAAGAGCAATGGGATGACTCAAGTAAAATCATTTTCAACATTTTCTAATTTAATTTTTTTTTGGTTTTTATCTCGTCCCAAAATTGATAGTAAAAGTTTAAAATGCAGATGTAGGTCCACGGCGACCAGCGACTCTCCGATCCTATGAGAGGAAACAGCCAGCTGTAGTAGCACCAGCCCCATAGGACGAATCTACAGAGACCTTGGCCGAATTGGAGAGTCATCTAGAGCGTTTGAAAACAGACATTCTGGAGACTAGCATAGATGACATTCCTCTTAGGCTACAACGCTATGTGATTGGGGTCCCAGGACCTTTCAGGAGATTCCTATGTAGGGTGGCTTGTACAGTGGTTTCTTATCGTGATCATCACCAGTGATAGGATGATCGCCTGTTGTAGACTCATATGACATTTTTTTGTTTTTTGTACTATCATTTTTGTCGATCATAAGGTGTTTTTCAATCTATGATCGAAAACGATGTATATTTGACACACTTCTATGCTATACTATATCACTATTACTGGCTTATATTGTAAAACATGTTATGGAATGTTTTTAAATTTACTTGTATGATTATTGCAAATGTCTACTTAACATTCAAGAAGCAATTACATCTGCTAATGTATTTAAATATCTTGGAATATGCTAATATTCAATATAGTCAAATTCACGTTCCAAGAGACGAACTCTAAAAAATAATCTCAATAAAACTGGATTTCTAATGGCATATACTCTATTAAGCTGTAATACAACGAGTTCAAAATCTAACCTCACTATCAAACTCTGAATCCCAAATGAGATGGATTCAGATAATAACTCAATCACCGCACTATACTCTATAATGTTTTTCATTATTTGACTGAGGCTTACCCCATGCATAGATACCAACTCGTTAGAGGGCGATTAGATAACCCAAGCTGCGAAATAAATGTTCTGTGTATTACGACAAGCACCATTAGCAAAACCAATGTATGTTTGGAGAGGCGTCGACATCTGCAATATCAAGAGTAAAATCAAGATAAGAAGGAATAATGACAAAAAACACTCTCTAAGCTAAGCACACTTTTTAATCTAAAACACACCAGCTAGAAAGAAAACTAACCTAACTAAAAATCTCCACACCCAGATTTAAGCATAATACCTCTTCAAGTAAAGACCATTTCTGGGTTTACCTAAAGAGACCCCGTCAAAGTCTACCAATTCATAGGCCCCTTTTGCCAGCTTTCGCTTAACAATATAAGGACCATGCCACATGGGTACAAATTTTCCAGTGCCTAATTTATCATTTGCTTGATCATACAATAAGACTAGGTCTCCTTCCGAAAAATTACGAGGGGTAACATTTCGATCATACTGAGCTTTAATACGTTTGGCATGAGTTTCGATTGCTAATGCAGCATCATGTCGATTCTCATCTAGTTGAGCCAAGAACAACTAATGTTTTTCCTCTTCGGAAGTGGCTGGAAGTAACTCGATGGCCATTTGCAATGACGAGATTTTGCATTCAATGGGTAACACAGCTTCCAAACCATAAACTAGTTGGAAAGGAGTGAAACCGGTTGAAGTTTTTACTGAGGTTTGATACGCCCAAAGCGCTGAAAATAGCATGTTATGCCAATTCAACCTATGAATCCCAATGATTTGTCGGATCATGATGACTAGAACTTTTTTGATGGCTTCAACCAGACCATTAGTCTGTGAATAATATGGAGTTGAACTGTCGTGACGCAGGCCAGGTTGGTCTGTAAGTTCAGTCATCACAATATTTTGAAAATTATGCCCATGATCAGTGATAATCGCTTGTGGAACACCAATCCTAGATATTATATGATTGAACTCGAAAATCACAGCAGTTTTTTCCGTCTACCTCAAATGTAGGCAGCGCCTCGGCCCACTTGGTAAAATAATCTACCGCAAGGATGATATACGCATGCCCCCGGTCGAGTGAGGGTTACATGTAATAAAATCGATACCCCATTCGGCAAAAGGACTGACGACAATTATAGGGTCGAGAGGAGAAGGTGGAGCGCGCATCTTTCGATCAAAAATTTGGCAGTTGTGGCATTTTCGGACCGCGTTAATACAATCTTTAAATAAAGACAACCAGAAATAGCGAGCGCGCAATATCTTTTGGGCTGTGGCAAACCCAGACATATGACTACCACACGCTCCAGAGTGAGAGTCATTTAGAACCCTTTCAGCTTCCTCATGAGTTAAACAACGTCGAAAAACAGAGTCCGCCCCACGACGATAAAGTGTATCTCCAATAATTTTGAATTGTTGGGACTGGAATCGTATTTTCCGATGTTCTGATCTTGAAATTTTTGGCCGAAAGGATTGGGTCTAGAGATAAACGATGATATATCCATACCATGGATCTAAAGTGCTCACTAGAAACAAGGATTCGTCCGCAATGGGCTCCTCCGCCACAGTTTCCGTGTCAGCACACGGGAAGTCACACATCAACTCCGCAAAAAAATAAAGATTTCTTTGACTTAGACTTTTCAAATTCTAAATCGAACTCCTGCAGGATCACAATCCATTTGGAGTACTTGCCCCATAGCAATTGTTTGGTCAAAATATAGATCATAGGGTTTCAATCGGAAATTACACATAGTTTTGCGTAGTAAAATGTAATGACGAAAACGTTCGACAGCTTGAACAGCTACCAATGCCAATTTCTCCACATGTGAATATTTTAGTTCAGTTGAATCTAAAGTTCGACTAATGTAATATATCACATGTTCACTACCGAATTCATCTTCCTAAACTAACACCATTCCAATGGTGGAATGCGAGGCAGCGAGATATAAGAAGTAGTCCTAGTTGTAGTTGGGAGGATGCAATAATGGTGCATGGGTCAAAGTGTGTTTTAGTGCATCAAAAGATATGTCAACTATCTCATTCCAAAAGAATGGAGTATTCTGTTTCAACAACTAGGTAAAACCCTTTGTGATCTCGGCGTAGTTAGTAATGAATCGACGTAAAAATTTTTCTTTCCCTTGCAAACTTTGGAGTTGGCGAAGACTCGAAGGAGTAGGCAATTTGACAATAGCTTCAACCTTCGAGGGATCGACGCGAATTCTGGCTTTCGAAACAACAAACCCCAGTAACCGACGCGTTTCTATACAGAAAACACACTTGTGTGGATTCAACCTAATTCGATAATGCCTACACCTCATAAAGATTTCTCATAAATGGATGAGATGATCAGCTCGATGTAATGAATGAGCAGGTAAATCATCGAGATAGGGTTGCACAATGTGATTGATTTCATGAAACGCGTAAGACATGGCTCTTTGAAAAGTTGCCCCGGCGTTCGTGAGCCCAAAAGGTAATTTGCAATAAGGAAATGTCCCCCAAGGACAAATGCAAGCTGTTTTTGGTTGACCAACAGGTAGAATATTTAGTTGATTATATCCGGAAAAACCATCCATGAAGGAGAATATTTCACTGTCGGCAAAATCATCAATGATTTGATCGATATAGGGAGTTGGGTAATTGTCTTTTGGATAGGCTCGATTAATATCCCTATAATCGATACATATTCTTATTGTTCCTTGCTTTTTGTTAATAGGAACAATATTTGATACCCAATTTGTTAACAGAATTGGATAAATGAAACCTGCTTTAAGTAATTTTTCAACTTCTGCTTTAATAGTAGCAGCTTTTCACGGGTGGATCTGACGCAAATGTTGTCGGACGGGTTTAGCATCTGGGTAAGTTTTGATTTCATGAACAACAATTGTTGGGTCAATTCTTGGCATTTCCTCATATGACCAGGCAAACACGTCACAGAATTCTTGAAATAGGGCCTTATATGTTTGAATTTCATTTTCCGTACATGAGGCACCTATATGAATGTTTTCAACAATTCCAGGCTTAACCGAAATATCAATAGGAATAGTTCGAGAAATGTTTCCCAAATTTAACTCAGAATCAGGATTATTCATTGGATTCTGAGGTTCCTTGACATATTTAGTCATAAAAATAGATGAAAAATCATTTTCAAAGCGATCAATCTGAGGTAAAAACGAAGATCTATGATGAAGATCTTCCCATGGTAAATCATCAAGACACAAGATTGCACGAATTTTCTCATCAGTGTGAAAAAGTTCGGAAAACGTTGTTGAATCTAAGTTTGATGTTGAAAGTGATTCTTCATGGGCCACATTCATTAAGTCAATTTCGGTTGAAGAAGGGTCGGAAAACGACTGCACGACCTGATACGCAATTTCATATGGACTCAAAGGCATAACATCACCAAATGAATCTATCTCAAATTTGGAAGGTACGATCCAAGGATCATCATAAACAATAGTGTCTAATGAAATCATATGAATGGTTGCAGTAGAAGACGATGCATTGATAGGAGGAAAAGGAAAAGTTCCTAGTAAACCATAATATTTAACTAGTCCTACTCCAACATCCTTATAAGGGATAGTTGTTTTGCTGACATGCTGGATACTTTCAGAAGAGGCTGGGTCAGATGAAAAGTAAGTTAGCTGGTCTATAGTTATGATATTTCCATTATGAGGGAACTTTATAAGCCGAAAGACCGATGAAACAATAGTTATCATAGCATAAGACCAACTACGACCCAAGAGAAGGTTGTAATCTGGAGGGGCATCAACCACCTCCACATCTAGATTAACAGTTTTGTCTTCTACCCATATAGGTAAATCCTATAGAATGTTAAAAGGATGGAACCCACAACCATCAAAGACCCTTAGAATCGTCAGGGATTGATTAAGTGTATGAGAACCAAGCGATCTCCCACACTGGATCAACATAATACACGTTGAGGCTCCCTCATCAATCACATTCCTATAACAAGGTCTGTTTTTGACTAACACTTGAATCTGGAAAGCCATTTGATGAGGTAAGCAAGGTGTACTATTTTCTAGATCGAAAATTATAAGGTTCGAGTCTTGAATGTCAACATCTCCTATAGCCGACAATAGCAATTTACGTTGTGCTGGACATGATTGCAGCACCTCCAAAGCCAACATTGCTGAAGATGAAATAGCCAAATCTTCAACAATGTTATAGTTCTGAGCCGCTCTCGCATGTGGATTGAAAGCGGACTTTCGAAGTATACCCTTGGCGGGCGGTTTGATTACTAAGTCTGGGTTAGGTTTCTCGTTCTGTAGTGGATCAGAACCAGGAGTTGAAGTTGATGGGCTCGAATTAGAAGATTCTGCTTCCTTACCACCAACAGGACTTTTACTTCCATAACCTTGCGATCGTGTTGCAATAATAACATGGAACATCATCATTATGGTTTCTTCTGAGGCATTTGAGGAAGAACTTATCATCTTACTGTCTTGACTAGGAAAAGGATACTTCAAAAAAGAAGGCGTTTGGGAACCTTTGACAATTTTCGCAACCTCAGCGTGATGAGGGCAGTCTCTTGTAAAATGCTCTTTGTCACAAATGAGACAAGGATAACGAGGTTTGGGTTTCTCGTCAGTTGATTCCATTTTTTCTGGTTTCTCTTTCGAATTTTTATTTGTTCTATCTTTCTTCTTCCCTTTCTTTTTACCGCCAGATTTTGATTTGGCTATAGATGACTCTACAACATGAATATCGGCAGAAATTTCTGTGGAAGAATCTCCTGTCAGGGAATCTAGTAAAGTTATGATAGGAGAAAAATTCTTGGAATATTTCTTCTTACTTTTGGTATTAACCGTACCAATCATACCATCAGTGACATGAGACCTTGAAGGAGCTGCAGTTATTTGATTTTGTTTAGGAAGGTGGGGGATTTTCTCGTGTAACGTACCTAATAGTGTATAAACTAAGTCAAGGTACTGAGTTTGAGCAATTACTTGCTCTTCAGTAACGACTCCTGCCTTAGCAACATCCTCAGTGATTTTTAGTAATAAAGATTTGACAAACCATTCAGCTAAGATCTGATCCGGAATAAAAACTTTCACTAAACGAAGTTGACGTCTCCATTCATGAATGTGATCTGAAATGTAAGTGGACGTTGACTGTTTTAATGAAGTTAATAATTCCGTGCCATTGTCATATCTGACTAGCAACTGAAAATGAGTTAAAAACGAAGTAGTTAACTGACTAAAGTTATAAAAAGTGGCTCGCGGTAACTCAATGTACCACTTGGCCTCAACACTAATTAGAGTTTGTTGGAAAAGATTTAAACGGATTGAATCATCTGAAATGGAGTTAGACGCACACCAGAGGTGATAAGTCATCACATGGTTCGACGGGTCCTCTCTTGATTTGCCTTCAAACTTAGGAATATCACTAGGCAACTTATTCGGCATTGGCGGCCAAAACAGAAGATAGTTATTTGGATCGTTCGTAAGGCGCAACAAGTCAGGCATGTCCAAAGTTGCAATGAATGGGAACTGACGATTAGGGTCCCTGAAACCCTGAGTCATGAGACCAGCGCCAGGAGGAGGATATCCAAGATAACTAGGAATTGGAATTGCATTTGGGATATTATATCCTCTTGGAAAACCAGGATTAATCGGACCATACTGGGGTTGTTGAGGTTGTTGATATGTATTTCCAGGGTACGGTTGATACTGATAGACTTGGCTGCTGCACAACAGGACTGAATTGGTACTGTCCCTGGTACGGTTGATAAGTAAATTGAGGTTGACTTGTGACAACCGTACTTGGACCAGGTTTTCCTATAGGCATTTGAACCGAAGTTTGAATTGTGGATCCAGACTGAGGTAAAGATGCTTGGGGAGTTGATACAGGAACAGTAGAAACCAGAGCTTTCGATACTCCAGAAGTAGGTGGGGTAGATTGAACAAATGTTGCAGCAGTTGTTTGAGGCGGAGTACGAGGCGTACTAGGCCTAGGCTGAGAAACTATAGAAGGTGTAGAAGTTTGAATAGTAGACTGGACAGGTTGCTGGGGTGAACCAGAAACCAAAGTTTGTCTAGTTTGAGATGACAATTGCACATTCGGTTGCAAGATCTGTTGAGATTGAGATGGATCCCACACTAAATTCATTCTGGGATATGGACCCATAGTAGGTTGAGAATATTGAGGACCATAACTGGGTTGAGGGTAGGGTTGATAATTCAAAGATACATTTCTAGCTCCTTGGACAAATGATTGACCAGAAGGTGGTTGGAAACCTTGGATTGGGTACTAACCTTAAGGTTGATAACCTTGAGGCACGTACTGATACTGGGGTTGACCTTGAGGAATGTGCTATCCCATAGGTATATACTGTCCTTGAGTTTGTCCTTCAGGCGGTAATTAGGTACCTTGAGGTTGCCCCCCAGGCGATAACTGGCCACCTTGGGGTTGCGGATTAGGAATAGTACCTGACATCATAATAATATCTTCTACACTCAACGGCTTAGTTCCATTATTACCAGTTAATAACCCTTGTTTAATAGGTTGAGGAGATGCTCCCGAAAAAGTACCAGTAAGTGACTGATACCCAGAGGGAATAGAAGGACTGACGTATATAAAAGTTTCTGGAGATTGAGAAAACATGGATGTCTGCCTTGACATATTTAATGGAGGATAGTAACCCCTTAGGTGTTGGGTGAAAAGGAATGCGAGGTGGTGAGCAACTTAGTCTCGGGTTTTCTAAAAAATTGGTCAATGAAAGATACCAAGTGTCCCTCCTAGGTGGACTGTAAAATATCGGTTCATGCTCCCTAAGTTCTATAGATGGTTGATTTTTTAGGGATAGGGATACCTTCTTCCGGAGTAACAAGTTCTTCAATAGCAATAAGTCCAGAAGGAAGATTTTGGGTAATGACTCTTTCTACCCTGGGTGAAACAGGACCACTGGAAGTTGGAGAGGAAAATCTTGATGTTGGAGTAGCAGTAGGTTTAGTTTCAGGTTCAGATATTTCAGGTTCCTCAGCTAAATCACTAGTAGATGAAAAACTACCAGTAACTTCGAGAAATGAAATAGATTTTGGATTATAATCTGCTACTAGAGCTTGATAATCAGGATGTATAACCAATGAAGACTCTCCTTCTTCAGGTGACCCAACTCTAATGTCACTAGGAGTTACAAGGGCTCGTATCCCTTCAAGTTAGCTCAGTGAAGACTCAGGAGGTTGGCCCCAAAGTCTGCGGGACTTCCTTGGTAATTCAGGCACGATTAAATATTTTAACTACTTCACACGCAAAAAAGGAAAAATCTCAATGAAAACTACCTAAAGTCTCTAAAGAACCAAACAATTTTGAATCACACGCCTAAAGAATCTAGGAGGTCAAACCACACACAAATAGTAACTTTTCGTACTGAAAACACTAGTTGGTGATGAAATCCAACGTTGCAGAATTCAATACAGAAATGGCGGTTGGAACAGTTACCCCGGCAACCTACTTAATGAATAGACTGGCACAAGTTTCTCCACTAAACAGTCTCGAGTGAAGAGAACCCCCCAGAAAATCCAAGTGAGTTTAGCCAACGTCTGCTCCAGGTACAGAGGGATCTTCCCTCCACCGTCACCTTAGGAAACAATCCTATAGAATATGGTCACTATGGTTACCAACGGAAACAAATATGCCTGGCGGAATAGTCTTTGATCCGATACACACGCAAGGGCAGAGTAGCAAGCTCAATCCCCTTGAAGGCTCCTTGACATAATCCAAGGTTTACTAACAAGTGACCCCAGGCTCCTTGACAATGGTTAATCCGAGGTTTACCGTTTTTAATACGTGTATATCTAGTATCGTTCCCAATGAGGAAGGATTGATTACCCCACTCGTTCGGACACGATCTCATGCTTGACTCCTATAAGAGGAGCTTCCCAGAGCATAGATGTAACAATTGGAATTTATCTCCTACCGCAAGATACAACTACTTGTTTGTTTTACTATTTTGGAGAGTTAATTACTCCCTACTCCAAGATACTAGCCTAAGCTATGTTGGTGATAAAGAGCCATAGAAATAAAAATATTAATAGATAGATTTTACTTTAAGCGTTATTTTTATTGGTTTTTTCTTAAGTCAAAAGGTGCAGAGATGAAACTTATGGTGTGAAGACTCGACTCCAAATCACTAAAAAAAATGCACTTAAGATGATAAGCAATCTTTTCCCTTCAATGAATTTCTAGCTAAAGAGAGAGTTGAGAATGCAAATGCTTGTAAAAACAAATCTTTCCTTAACAAACAAATCAAAAAAAGAGCTTTTTATCTTTTCCAATACACTCAAAAATGAGACAACTAGTTATGCTCACGAAAATTTCCCTTTCTTTTCAAACACTCAAATACTATTGAAACAAACTTTTTTTTTCAAAAGAGATTTTTTTAAAATTTATAAAACACTCAAAACTATTGAAAAATCTAATCTTGAGATCTATAAATTCTAAAAAACTATTGAATTAAAAGCTTACAAGATTTATTTTCAAGGATGTTTTACTTAGTTATGAGCAAACTAAGGACTAATTTGTCCAGAATCACAAATCAGTAAAAAAAAAACAATTTTTGTTTTATTTTCTAAAATTGAAATCCAAAACTTTCAACACAAGTTCTTTCGAAGTTTCGCAAAGAGAAAAACAAAATGGATTCCTCAACAAAGGCAGATTTTGCAAAACGGTCAGACTCATAAAAAGGCCAGCAAAAACCAAGGTGATCTGAGGTTTCTAAGGCTTCTAAGCTCTGAGTTACTACAAGACCAAAATGAAAAATCAAGCCCGACACACAAAACTTCTAGTAATTTCACCTAAAACCCTAATGCCAATGGAATGAACCTAAGAAAAGTTCTTGACAAGTCACGTGCAGATATGGGCAGAGGCTAAAAACACCTAAACAAATCCTAAGGTGACTAAATGAGAAAATTTCAAGTTTTTCAAAATTTTGATAGGGTCCGCAGGCCCCCAGTTCACCCTGGTACAGTACCGCTCTGTGTGTGAAGAAAAAGTGCGGGTATGTCCACACTGTGTTACAAGTAGAGGGTGCGGTCCTCTCCCAAAAGTATGGAATACAAAAAATAATTCAAGATCTACTAAACCTACCCAATCCCACACACATCAAGCCAAAAACAGAAACAAAGACACAGTTTCTCAAGTCAAAGTAAAAGCAAAGGAAAAATAAAAAATTCAAGTCCCCAGTGGAGTCGCCATTTTGTTGGCCGGATAAGTTGTTCTTGCGAACAAGACTGACCTCCCTAGTATATAATGATATCTGGCGACAAGCAAACCAAACAAATTCTATCTTTCTCTAAATATGAAATTTATGGATAAAGGCAAACAATTGTTTTAGGTCTATCTTGCGTCCAGTGCAAGTTTGTGGAAGCCACGCTCCGTTGATCCAAATGAGCTCCCTTGTAAAGAATCTCCAAACACAAACAAGCACAAACATTAAATAGCACCTGCAAAGCCAATATAATAAAGCATATTTATCATGATGATCAAGGAATTCATGAAACAAATCACATAAGACAATTTGTTGAGGAAAATGAATCTTATTGTATTAACTTTAATCAAAGAAGAACTTTACAACATTGGTTCCTTGATGTTGTACAAGCTCCTCCCAGGGTCCAGCAAGAATCTCCTCTACTTTGAAAAGTTTCACTCTCTTCCTAATGAAGCCAAAAGGTATGTAATCTCTCCTCTCAAGCTTAACTAGGAATTCTCAATTCCAACAGCATTTACTCTAAAAAATGTTCAGCTTCTAACCTCCCTAGCAACCAGCCCAATGCCTTAATTTATAGTGCAATGGAGGGAAGTTACTAGGTCCACCTTCAAAGGGATAAAACCCTCCTTCAAAGGGATAAGCTCCTCTCATCAAGGGATTAGCTCCTTTAGTTTTGGGATGCATGAACCACCTAGGAGCGAACCATCCACATCAAGATTCCTTCTAGAATCATCCAAAGTTAACCACAAGTGAGTTTTTAAGAATAAACTTGCGCATTTTTTACTTTCACAGGGGTCTGCACCCACTCCTTTAGAGACAGAGCGGGCAGGTCCGCAAGTAACATGACCATGGGGTGTGGGACCGCAGGTAACAGTAAGAGAAAGTGTGGAACCAGAGCTTTATTGATTTTTAAGGACTTTCTCTCATTTTCAAAGCTTGACGTGAAGAGCTGAGGTTTGAGACTTGCTAAGGAGGACAATATGAATGATGATAGACCCATACTGACTGCAAATAGTCATGGTGACAATATTTTGTGTAACACTATGGAAATTGGCAAAGGCATTGGAAAAGGAAAAGTGGCATTAATTGGATTGTATTTATGAAATAAAGGGAAATAGGAGAAAATGGAGATGAAAGGTCACAAATTTGCATGTGAGGAAAAATGAAGGAAAAATGAAGAAAATAGAGGCCTCGATGATAAAAAAGTTTATGAGGACCAATTCATGGCTTTTAATAGTTCTATGATGGATCTCTCATTTTATTCTCTCATACTCTCATACTCTTACACACTTAGAGTATTCTTGGAGCACTCTTGGAACATTTTCACATACCTTCAATTTGGAGCAAGAAGGAAAAGGAAAGTGAGAGAGCATTAGGGAATATATGGATCAATAACTACAATTTGATTTGTTTGTAGGTAATAGGTTTCATGTATCATTTCCTTACTGATGTATGGATACATGGTATATGCATGTGATTTTCTAGTTATGGTATGGAGGATTGCATGGATTTACAATGATGTTAGCCTTGCCTTTCCAATTTCCTCAATAGCCATGGTGTTGTGGGTCTTTTCCACTTGATTGTCTTATTGTTGGTGCTCATAATTCCTTATGGTTGTGGGTTGGAAAAAACACTCTCGACGACCTAGAACAACTTGGGTTAAGTTACTAATCTTGGATCCTAGGTTGAACAAATGCTCTAGAGCCCTTGATGGCTTGAGTTACTTGTCCTAGAGTTAGGTTGGAAAAAATCTCTAGAGCCCTCGACGGATGTGGGTTCAATTATTAGTTCCTGAAGCCCTGGACATCTTGGGTAGAGACCGCTGTTTTTTGTTTTAGTGATTTCTGACCATAAGGTGGAGTCACTGTTGCGGGTTGAGGTGGTTTGGTCTATGGAAGCTATGGCTTGGTTTTGATTGGTTTATTCCATGAGATCCCACATTCATGCTTGGAATATGGCGCATGGCTGATTAGCTGAAAGAAATATTTGGTTCAACCCAATCTATGGTCAGGTGGTACATGGAAGTCCCTGACTTGGTTGGAATTTCATGTGCTAATGATAGCTATTCTTATATTGTGATTCATGTATAAATGTTGGTAATATGTTGGCGATAATATGGTTGGGTTTCCATGGTTTATATTCTATTTATTTTATGGTTATATGTTGTTTATATGATGTGTATATTTGATGGCTCATGTCATGAATCGTTTAGCTATTGATCAACTGATGAATGTATGGACTAATAAGAGTTATTGCAACTATTTGGATTGGGCATAAAGCCTTATAAGTGATTCGCATATGAATCTCATAATTTTATGATCATATATGCATTCATGGCCCGTAGCATACATGTTTTCCATTTGTTTGAAGAAACACCCAGTATGTTTTGGTTAATCTAGGTCAAATTTTTAGTTGAGATTGAATGTTTATATCTATTTCCATGTTATCTATGATTCTAGGAAGTCTGAGGAAATTTTGGTCGGTGGTCTGGAGGTAGGCCTGAAAAGGTGGCATTGATCCTGAGACTGCATGCTCAAAACTGGAAAAATTGGCCTATAACTATGTGTATGCAATGTTGTGCATGTGGTTGGAGGCTTCCAACCACATGGAGGCCTTATTTTGGGTGCACTTATGGGCCGAGGGAAGCAAAAGGGGGTACAACTTAAGTTTCGGCCACCTAGGGTGGTTTCTCAGCCCCTGAGTGACTTGTAGCCCTTGTAGGATGTAAGTGTGTGGTTAGTTGTCAACTCCACTTCCTTAAATGGATCTAGGAGGTTGGGTCATGTCATAGGAACTCTTATTCTCATGTTTACCCTGGAAGGTCAGTAAAATTGGGTAAATGTGGGAGGGGGCACTACATACATCCCACTGATGGATTAGTTGTGCGACAATTTAGAGTGTGCCTTCAAGGATATAACCTCCTCATAGTACTTAAGGAGGCCTACATTCCTTAAGAGAACTTAGGTAACTATTCTAATGAGGTGAAGATATAGATCTCTCTCCCTCTCTCCTACCTCCAATGGTTGGATCACATTCTATTGGTCCACTGTTTTCTCTTTCTCCTATTATTGCTCCCTCTGTTCATGTCTTTACTACATGAATGACATAAAAAATACATCAGCCTCATACATAAAACATAATTTTTTTTATTAAATTAAAAATTTATTTATAAATATGGACATATAACTTTTAATTAGAAAAAAATACTTAATGTGCCCAAGAAGCAATAATGTAATGGCACAAGTGCATGATCGAACAAGGAAGCATCAACAACGGTGTGTACATACATATGATGCATTGCTTTTGGTTCGCATACATACGTTTTCAATGTGGTGCATCGAGAAAAACTTAGTTACCAATATATACATATAACCTTTTCGCATCAAAACAAAACGTTCAGGTTATCGAATGCACCAAGCTCTATTTTTTTAATATTATGTTTGTAGTGTCTTTCGTAAATATAAATGCACCAAGATTAACTGAAAAATGTACACATTGACTTACAATTTATAGATTTTCTCGGTGTTTTTTAGTTCACCTAGCGCACCGACAACATCGTGGTGCCCTAGGTTCATGATATAGACCATGGTACACTGCTACTAGTCTAAGCCAAATTTGTTGAATGCACCACATAGGAAAAAAAACAATGGATTTTTGGACCTAATTTGCAATTCTAATTCACTAAAAAATTAAATTAGAGAGAAACATAGACATTACTTGAACATTTTCTCATCGAGGAGGCATAGTTGACACATAAATGAGAAAAATAAATTTCACCACCATTTGAGAAAATTCAAAAGCCATGCACTGAGCATGGGACAGAAGGATGGTGAGCAAGAGAAGAACTGAGTACAGGGTGCTTTAGTGAGGCAAGAGTCGAACTAGCTTTAAATATCTACAACACTGCAAATGGTAAAAATTGAATTTCCAATAGGTAGTCCTTTTTATTTAACCTAGTTTCATTGTGTTATTGTAACAAAATCAGTGCATACTATTTCCAAGAGCATCACAATATATTAAAATTAAAAACCCTATAGTGGTCTTCTTGTTAAGTATGCATCGGGGCATTTCAATACATGAACAACACCAATACTTCATGGTAATATAATTGAAAATAATTTTAGGACCGAGATTTTTTAAATTTAACCTTTACTTGATGCTATCGAGTAGTGTAAGCACCAGTGCATCATATATATGTGGCACATCACTATTTTTACTTGTATAAATAATAAGGCTTCGATGGTGCATCACTCTATATTAAGAATTATGGATTTTATTTCAATTAAATACATTGGTGTATATAATGTAATAAGCGCACCATTATTTTTAAGTTTAAAACTCCACAATGGTGCACTATATTGTGTATGCATTGGGGCATCAGTGTACCAATTTAGCACCGATTTGTCATCAGAGTATAACACTGGACTGGGAAAAATGAATTTTATGACTGAGCATTTTGTATATTTAATCCCTTTTCGGTGCTATCGAGTAATATATGCATCATGCACTAAGTACAAAAGGACACCATTATTTTTTATTTAAAAAAATAAATCTGCGAGGGTGCACCACATGCTATAGGAACTGGTGCATATGTGTATAGTAAAGCATTGGTGCATATGCGTATAATAAAGTATTGGTGCTTTTTTGTATTATAGATGCACCATTGAAAAACATCTACTAAAACATTTTCCTGCATAACTCTGCTAGTGACCTCCACTACAAATAGATTTTTGGGCTATTTTTATAGGGGCGTCCGTAAAATAATTTTATAGAGGGTCTTTTCCTTGTAGTGAAAGCTTCTTAAGAGTGAAGAAACAAAAATAATTTGAGTTATACCATTATGTAATGAAAGACGTAGAAAAATAATGGTGGCAACTCAAATCATGTATTCTTTAGCTTACATAAGGGGAAAAGAAGTTCTAAATGATTTCATAGTCAAGAAAGAAATAAAATTTGTAAAAATAAATTAGATAAATCATAGCTAGGGGGGAAATTTTATAAATTTCCCCAAATTGAGGTTGAAGTGATCTGACACTATAGTGAGATTTATATCACTAAAAACCTTCCAAAAAAAGAATTAGAGTTCTACATTCTAGAGCATATCCCAAAATTGACATCCTAGGAGGATAATATCTCTCTATTAAACAAGGTCACTTAAAAAGAGATGAAAAAACATAGTCTTTTCATTCAACCCTAACAAAGGTCCAAGCCTTGATGGATTCTCAGCACATTTTTATTAACATGTCGAGGAAGTTATAAAATTTGACTTATGCCAAATAGTTATTTTTTCCTTTAAGCACAATTGCCTTGGAGGGAGTATCAACTCTTCCTTCTTGGCTTCAGTCCCTAAGGAATAAAATCACTCATATTTTTCTTAGTTTCAACCTCTTTGTCTTTGCAATGTTTTATACGAAGTTATTTTCAAGATTTTGACAAAAAAATTGAAGTTTCTTCTTCCAAAAATCATCTTTGAAAATCAAGGATGCTTTGTTCATCAAAGCCAAATATTTGACAACATCATATTGGTTCAGGAATCTATACATTCCATCAAAGGAAGAAGGAATGGAGATAAATTTGGACATGGAAAATTCCTTTTACTAAGTCCAACATGTTGGGAAATCCATTAGGACAACAACTTAAGATTTTACTTTAATTTGTTTCTCTTATTATGAAATTATCTTGAGATTTTAATTATTACTATTCTTCCAATTTATCTTGTTCTTATCATCAAGACTAATGCCAATCAATAAATAAAGGAGTACACAAGATGCATGTACATAGCTAGGAAAAACCCTTAGGTAGGGGAAAACCTAGTCAAGAACTCTTTGTTCCGTAGATTCAAATCACAATATGACAACCAAGAATTTTGACACAGATTTTACCTCTATATCCATCAAGCTAAAAAATCATGAGAACAATATTTTTTCAATTCAATCTTCATCCTTCATTAGTAACAACAACATATAATTTTCCTTTGTCCTACAATAGTGATCTTTGACCTATAACATTAACCTTCGTCTTGCAATGATGATCTTTGACCTATAACATTAACCTTTGATCCTACAATGAAGACCATTAACTTGCAATTCCAACCTTCATCCTAGACTTTGCACTTCATCTTTCTTCTTTTGAAAATCATAGATCAAATTATGTTCCAATAGGTGGAGTTCACCTTCTATATATAGTGGTTTTCTAATGTACTTTTTGGGCCGACATCAACAATTGATAGGTCAGCTTCTAGAGGATGAAATTGAAGCCAATATATATGAGCTTTTGAGGTTGACTTGATGGATGAAGGGTTCAACATGACCACAATAAATTTTCTTTCCTTAATACCATGATTCCAAGAAGTCTTTACAAAATTAAATTTGACTTTGACTCAAAAAAAATCCTAGAGCACTCAATGGGTGCTTTGACCTATTGACTATTGACCCAAGCATGAAATCCATGCTTTAATAAGTCAATTTATTAAACAATAAAATTTATTTTTAAAAATACAATTCATCGTGACTCAAATATAATTATGACGACTGACACTAGCTACATTCTTCAACACAACATGGATTTCTTCTCAAGGTAATGCTAAATTTTGGATTTGATAGAAACTTTGTACTCTAGGCCTCTCTTTATGTTTTAGCCCCTTCATTTATATTTTAATGGCAGATTCTATCAATAGGCTTCTAGATTTTGAGATGTAAGGTGAAAGGCTCCCTAGAATTTAGTATACTAGAGGAATTAAGAACATCAACCATTCTCAATTTTTAGATGACAATATTATTTTCGGAGGTTTTTCCACTATTATTTATAGGAGACTCAAGACAATTATTTATCACTTTCGCGAGGCCTCCACTAGTCTGATAAACTTCAAGAAGTCATAGCTCTATCCTTGGAATATTACTTAAAAAGAAAAATAGAAAAATATTAGGATTTCACTCAGTCAAATCCTAGAAATAATTCAAATATATTAGCATTCCTATAAATTTGAAAAATCATTCCTCTCAATCTAAGGCTTGTATCATCAATAAATTCAAGACAATTTTTTCTCGTTTGGGTGTCTATTGGCTCAATGTAGTAGGTTATATAACTTTCATAAATTTTGTTATTTCATCCCTCCCTCTCTACTATTTCTTTTCTTTGGTCACTTAACATGGTACCCTATCAACAATGAAAAAATAATTCAAAACTCTCTATAGGAAGGAGGTAAATCTAGCACAAATAAATTCAATTTAGTAAAATGGACCGGGTTCACTAGCCTAAAGCTCACAATGGAATTGATATTAGAGACCTGCTACTTATGAAAAAGATCCATTGGAAAAAAAAAATATCTAGAGGATTTTATCTCCAAATGAAGAATGATGGAAGGCAGTCCTTCATTTAAAATATCTATTTGGGCATGCTATTTACTTGGACTTTATTCAAGCGCATTGAGGAGTCTCATCTATTTGGAAATTTTTCACAGCCTCTCCCTCCCTCAGAAATTCAATTTTTTTTGGAATCCTAGTAATGAAATGAGTATCAATTTGTGGTTTGATAATATAATGAATAAATAACCCTTTGACAGGGAGAGAGAACTCTAGCCACTCAAGAAATTGTTTGTATCAAATGAAAAAATTTAGTTGGCTAATATATCAAACTGGGACTATGAAGGTGACTTGGAACACTAGAATTTAGAATTCATTCCAATAACCTAAAGTATATAATCCCAAGATTTTGTGTTCATATCACTTTTTGCGCCCCATGGAATTGTGGTGAAGTTGATGAGAGAGATTGGAAATATTTGGCAGATATAGTTCAAAAGGGGTAAGCTCCCTTTCTTTTTACCTCAAGGTGCTCCCCTTAAATCATATTTTTGGGTGAAAGTATGGATTTATAATAGCCTCCCAAATACTAACTCATTTTATTGGATGTTGGTTCACCAGAAAAATTTTGATGGAAAAATATTTAAGGAAGACAGGTATTCAAGGACCTTCATAATGCTAGTTGTGTAAGCAAAGCAAAGATTCAATTCAACACTTTTTTTGGAGTGCCCATTTTTTTGAGAACTATGGACTTCAGTATTCCCCCCCATTTAAAAAAGACTCATATGGCTTGGCTCAGTTCTTGATCTCTTTTCTTCCTCGACATCACATTAGTTAGATATATTATTTTTGAATTTGTTTTTAAAGAAAATTTGGGAAGCTTTTCCAAAATTGATCTAATGGATAATTTTTCTTTGGTAGAAGTAATTTTGTTTTTAACAAAACTCAAGTGTGTATTTAATCGGTATGTTATATTTCCTTAAAAGCAAGTAAATGATTCAGTATTTCACGATGAATGGAGGGCATACATTATAGTGGGGATCACTTTCAGTTTATTTAAGGCTATGGAAATTGGTAAAGGAATTGATAAATGAAAATAGGCATTAATTGAAATTTATATATGAGGAATAAAGGAAAATATGAAAAAAGGAAGGTGAAGAGAAATAGAATTGCATGCTAAGGAAATTAGAGGAAACATCAAGAAAATTGAAGAAAATTGAAGCATAAATGATAGAAAGACTTTAGAGAATCAATTGATATATTTTGTTAGTTCATTTTTTTCTCTCATTTCATTCTCTCATTCTCTTATACTCTTGAACACTTGGAGCACTCTAGTGTTCACTTAGATTTGCAAAAATAAGGCAAGGGAAAGTATGAAAGCACAAGGAAGAAATTGGATTGACAACTACAACTGGATTTCTTTATAGGTAGAAAGTTGCATGTGTGATTTCCTTATTGACTTATAGATGCATGGTATATGCAGGTGATATTTTAGTTATGTGTTTTCATTTGCATGGATATTTCCCTAGAGTGACAGTGGTTTTAGCCCTTCCTTGTGATTTCTTGGATACCCATGGTGTTGTGGGTTTTTCCACTATTATTCTTCTTATTGGTGTTTAGGCTCCCTATGGTTGTGGGTTGGAACAAATGCTCTGGAAGCCCTAGAATAGCTTGGGTTAAGTTACTAGTCCTAGACCCTAGTTTGGGAAAAACTCTTTAGTGGAGCCCTTAGTCAATTGAATTACTAGTATGTTGAGCCAGGTTGGGAAAATGCTTTGAAGACTTGGAAGGTTGTGGCTTGAGCTACTAGTTCATAGATCCCTAGACATCTTGGGTAGAGACTGATCCGGTTGGTGTTAGTGATGTTTGATCCTAGAGGTGGAATAACTGTGGTTGAGGGTTGAGGTGGGTTGGCCTTTAGAATCTCGGGTTGGTTTTTTCATGGTTTAATCCATGATATTGTGCATTCATGATTAGAATATGGAGGGTGCTTTGATGAAAGAGATATTTGGTTCAACCCAATCTATGGTCAGTTGGTACATGGAAGTCCTTGACTTGGTTGGAATTTTCGTATGTTAATAAGAGATATTTTTCTACTATGACTTATGAATACTTGTATTGATTATGTTGGTGATGTTATGGGTGAGTTGACATGGTTTCCATGCTAGTTATTTTCTGATTATATATTGGCTATGTGATGTATGTTATCTATAGCTCTTGTCATGATTTGCTTAGTTATCGAATGTTTGATGAATGTGTGGACTAATAAATGTTATCAAAACTATATAAATATGGTTTAGAGCCTTCTCAGTGATTCTTAGATGAATACACGCATTTTACGATCATATATCCATTCATGACCTATAGCTTACATGTTTTCCGTATGTTTGATGAAATGTCTATTATGGATTAGGCATCTTTGGGAAAATTTAATGCTTAAGTTATGATTGAATAGCATCGTAAATACCTTTTATTTAATTCTAGAAATTTTTAGGCAATTCTGGGTAGTGGTCTAGAGGTTGGCCTAAAAAAGTGGCACAAATCCTAGGACCGAATGCTCAAAATTGAATATTTTAGGCTGTAACCGCATGGATGCAAGCTTGTGAGTGTGGTTATAGCCTCATGACCACATGGAATTAGTTTCAAGGGTGTGGTTGTGGGGCTAGGTTAGTAAAATAAGGTTCCAACTAAGGGATTTATCCACTGGGGTGTTTCTTCAACTCTTAGGTGTTATTCAACTAGATCACAAAACAGAAGAAAATATAGATCAATGACTTCAAAATTATCCTCTTCGAGGGGGAAACCTCCTTTACATTACACAAATGAATGATTATTTAATGATTCAAATGAAAAAACTTCCTTTCTATATATAGGAGTCTAATGGGTCAAAATATAATCAGAGCCAACATAACAATAATAATGTGAGGGCACAACAATAACAATAGTGGGCTTCTATGGGGAACAATAATAAAAATATGGGGACAACATGGAAACGAAAATAAAAATAAGGGTTACAATGACAATAATGATGGGATAATACACTAGTATTATAGGGACCTAACATGCCCCTCTCATTCAAAAAAGTGTTGTCCTCAACGCTTGAGTAGTTCTGGATGCTTCTGTATAAAATTCTCATCCTCCCATGTGAATTTTCTCATAATAGCTTGCCTTTCTCTCCCGTTAGGCTTTTACTGATAAAAGCTTCCTTTCTCTACCTCAAAGTTGTTTGTGTCGAGGTGTGAAAAATTTATTCACCCCTTTTCCTACATTAATGTATCAATCCGGGTGCATATTCTTTTCAAGGAAACATGAAATATATATGCAGGGGCAAGGTTATAATCTATCATCGACCAAGGGTTCGCGATTACCAAATCAAAGAATTGTTGTAACAGAAATAGAAACTCAACTGCAGAACTTAAAAAGATATTCACAGTGATCTTAAAGAATGTGTAACACCAATCAAGAAATAAACACAACAATGAAAAACACACAGATAATAAGAAAACATGCAACACCTTATCAGAAGAACAAGCCCAGCTCTCTGATCAGGGCTACGTTACTCAGAGTGAAAGATAGAACAACAAAAAGGGTTGTATTTTATTAATCTGAACAATGTTGTTACAATATAATTTAGGGTCTGGCTAACCCCTCGTACAGGAATGACCCGTCTTTTATACAGTACAAAGGGGAGTAACATCTCTCCCCAAAACCTGGCAACTATATGCCCAAAGATATACATTAGTTCAACACAGCACTAGTGTTGTGAGAGCAAGAACAGGAATGATCCAAAATGGATTGAGAACAACTGCAAAGTATTTATGTTGTTTCAACGTGGTTGATAAGTTGTTATGAATCGTAGAACTGTTGCGATATGTCGTGAGGTAAACACCTGCACTCCAAAATCTGCAGTCATGACATGTTTTAATGGTTCGCATAGGCAAAAACCTCATGAATCTACTTCATTAATTAAATATCCCAAGACATGAATAAAGTGGAATTACCTCATAGTTTTACATAGTAAATATATGTGAATGAATACAAAAGGGATGAAAAGAGGAGTGGAAATGCAGGGAAAAGATAGGCTTATTTGGTGCCCAAAAAAAGCTATTATGTTTTTCTCAATGGATATTTATCTCCAATCCATCAAGCTTATCTAGAATTTAGTCTAGAAGCTTTATCACGAGAGAATTATCCCTTCTGATTCACCAATGGGATTTGGAAAGAATCTCATCTCTTGGTGTCTCTCTTTTCCAAGTGGTAAATTATTTTGTTTATTTCATAAAGTATCTACTTTTCCTTGTTACACATTAGACCTAGCATTTCTCAGCTTAGGTTAGAAAATGTTTACATACAAGGGAGGGGTGTTACACAATTCCCCCTTAAATTCACACCATCCTCGGTGTATTACTGCATCTTACAATATTATTTCCTTATTCACACGTAATTGTCTCTGAACTTACAGGCTCTCATGACCTGGCCATCTGATGCAAATTTTACGATACAAATATATTGGTTACAAAGGAGATCTCCCAGCACATCTTCTTCCATTGCTATTTGTAACATTGGTTTCAATAAATTTCATGAGATATTTTAGATGCAGAAACTCAACTATGTTTACCACAATCAATATCATAATTTGATATAGAGTACTACTATTTGAGTAGTTACGGCTTATCTAGGCTGCCATTTATTGTATTTGAAGAATGCATGTTCTTTCCCTACATTCTTCCAAGCCTTTTTGTTCTTCTCGAACACTTTCTTCCTACAGTTTCCCTGCATACAATATGTCAACTAGCACGTTTTCCAAATCAATATATACAAAATATCATATTCGGTTAGCTCACACATAACCGTCAAAACCATTTGTGCCCATCAACTATATATCACATGTAATCCTCATGGATTTGACTCATAATCACATGCATACAAAATTGAAATAAAACAATGATACTTATCCTTGAATCACTTCTTAGCATCCTTCTTTTGTATGCCCTCCAGGTCGGTTTCCATACCAGATAATCATTCAGCGTCTTCATGCATACCTTCACATAGTGTGTATTATACATACCTAGTTATACCTATCATATATTATCATGCAATACATGTCTTCATATAGGTACCATATTTACTGCTTTTACACAGTACCATTTGTGCAATTGGTACACCATACCAATTTCCATCGAATCACCTCCATAACGTATACTTCATCCACATGTTTCCAACCATGTCAGTATTATGCCAAAAAATTCCTTCATTTATTTATATTACTTCTAGATAAGTTTTTCAAACCGTTCTCAATTTACCGATAGGAGGATAAGGAATTTCATAGACCTGTTCAACTTCTGCAATCAGTGAAATTTTTAATGTCAAAGTGTTCAAGTTCTTTTACTTAGAAAATCATTTTCCTGTGTCATGTGGTTGTAGTACAACGTTAGCAAAATAGTATCATAAAAGTAATCATGCATACTACCACTTTATCATACCCATAACTTTGAATTTTGGGATTAATTTTTTAGGTTTTAACAAAAAGGAATATCACTTCCAGTTAATCATCAAGTAAGTTATTGACTATGATACTGAACTTTATCTTTAACCAAGAAAATGACTATTTGGTACTTAAAAGTACTCCATAATTAACTAATCATATCATATGCTCTTTCGCACCTCTTCCAACATCTTGGCCATGAATAATTCAATGTAGTTGTAAACTCATTTCACCTTCATGATTTATAAATAAAAGCTTCAATATTTTCATTCCACTCCCTTTAATTTTTTCTAGACGAAGAGATGACTTCTCAAATTTATTGACATGAATTCCTGCCATAATTCTTATATTGTCATATTCAACCCGAACATCATTACCAATGCAATCTATCAGGAAAACTTCCCAATATTGCTTGATATGGATTAGTGATACAAAATATGTACTTCAATTTGTATGATTGTCAAATCTATTTGAATAGATTGTTGGATATCATTTTATTGAACATGTTGTATTCCCAATCTCAATTACCAGTATCATTTAGCCATCAATATATTGAATTCATCATATTAATTTAGCAACGACCTGTTGCATAACTTGTTATCCTTTCTCTTATCTTACTTGATGCATGTGTTATTTTACTACTAACCTCATATCATTGGATCACCATGAACTGTAATTATGCAAAACCTTTTGGTTTACCAAATCTTTGTTTACTAATTCAGAGTCATGTTCTGAATCTAGTGTATAAAAGCAGGCTACTCGAGCACTAAGCACTACCATATATACTTTCTTTATATAAATTAGAAGCACAAAAATCATTTTACTCTTATCACTTCCCACAAGAAATACATTGGTAAGATCTCAATTCATTCTGCAGATTGGAAAGGTTCATGTTTGTGAGATGTTACCCACAGAACCCCATTTATATTTGGATGGACATGTTCATTAAGGTACACCTTAATTTGCAAGGTTTCACCACATTAGAATTTGAGTGAACTAGTGGGCAGGTGCTCTTAAGCTTAACACTGTCTTTATGTTATTAGCCCATGAGTTGCTTCTACACTCCCATTATGTATTTATACTAGATGTACCTTTGGTGTCAGCTCCCTTGACTTTCTTATGAAGGTCATACAATTATTAATGTATGATATCTTCCTTCATAAAATAATTTGTATTGTACATGCGTGCCTTCTCTTCACACTTGACCCTAGTTGAGTCCATATTTGAACATACAATTTGTGCTTCTTATTAATTACAATTGTTTATATATTATTTTACTCATAGACACTTGCAAGTCCGACTATGAATATCCAACGAAAGTTTCATATGTCACAATATAATAACTTGGTAAGGTTAAGTTCTCTTTAATATCATTTATCCCTACTCAGAGAAAAACACATTCCAAAATGGATTACATCCTTACATGTGGATGTGCTCCTCAAATAATAAGTTAAAAGACATTAATTCCATACAATGACATGTCCTTCATGAGCTTAAGAATATTTCATGTGAACCTTTATGAATAGATGTCCTTTAGAATGTATTCTATGATGAAACCATTAATTTATGAGGATTTATATAGGTTTCCATTTCTATATTTTTTTTTCAATCTTTCTTCGAGTTGACCATGATCTATGGAGATGGCACTTCCCATTTTCCTCTTTCCTATTTGCCATTTACCTCATAAGAGTTCAATATTTTTTTTCCCTTAACTTTTTCTTATAAGTATCATCTTCATTCTACTAAACTATTTCCTTGCATAGAAATTGTGAAACTCATATTAAACACAGAATTCAATTTTATTTATTTCCCATTACTCTTTTCAACACCTATATGAATATTTACAACCCATTATGACCACACCACAAGATTTATGTATTCAATCTTTTAATACCATAATCATACCTATTTAAAACAAGATCTATCATATTATAAACCACTTGTACATCATTGTATAGAGTTCTTGTGTGCTCCCAAGGGCCTTCAATAATAACTTAAGTTTCAAGGAGCTTATAATGAATTAAAAATTTACCTTTCCCATAATTCCCAACACTCAAGTAAAATAAAACAATGACCAATTTGTCCCTTTCTACTTATGGGAATTAATCAACATGTTGATGGTTATTATTTTTATTTAATTGTATTACTCTCCATTCCACCACATCACCACAATATTCTTTGTTATATAACCACCTTACTTGATTTTTTGTTTCCACAAATCTTTCCCAGTTGTTTTCTCCCTCTAATACTACTATAGCTACCCACAATACTTAGATTCGAGGATTCTGATATAATTGTAAGGATTAAATACCTTCCCATTTACTCATCAAGCCCGACTATATCCCTTTCAAGATATCTTAAATCTATTTTTAAACACAGGAGAGATTAGTGCGTGAAAGCATATAATCTTGTCATGTATACCTTTGCCACTCATATTAAGCACATAATGAGCCATACATACATGTACTAAGAGGATAATATACAACCTTCAAATATTGATGTAAATCAAACAACTCATGAGGTATTCTTATTATACACATAAAAGAAATAACCATACTCACAAGTCTATGTAGTTTGTTTATACCCATTTTGTTCCAATATAATCTTGCAGGGTTTCTCATCCCTATAATGCTACTATAGCTTAGACTTGAGAATTTCAATCTACAGTACAAGTATATAATCCAACCTTGCTCATTCTTCGTAGGGTCTATCAGATATACTATTTCATATACAAAATCTTATATATATATATGTGTGTAATGTCTTACATAAAATTTCCTTTTAATTGGCTTCAACACTTAACAATCTTTAAATATAAAATACAAACCCCAAATGTTAGATTTAAAGAGCATAAGAATAACAAGAAAACTGATTTGGAACAAAAATAATCCATCCCATGCCTCAAAGCAGCAGGCTTGAAAATTCCATTGGATCACACGATATGGTTCCCATCAACCCATAAGAAAATATTTGCAGAAAACACATTGTATTCCATGCATTATGGGTT
This sequence comes from Pinus tabuliformis, assembly GCA_031772625.1. Classification (NCBI taxonomy): domain Eukaryota; kingdom Viridiplantae; phylum Streptophyta; class Pinopsida; order Pinales; family Pinaceae; genus Pinus; species Pinus tabuliformis. The sequence continues at coordinate 820,877,392 of CM062816.1, read as the reverse complement.
TTCAATTGTGTTTTGTTCAAACACAATCAATCAAAAAAAACTTAAGCAATAATGAGCTTATGCGTCATGGACTTCCTTCAAATATTTCCACTAATTTTCACTAATAAAACTTGCTCAATAACCAAACGCCCTCTAGTGACTCTTTCCATGCTCTAAGATCAATGGTCAAATATGAAATGGTTCACTAATATTTCCCTTAACAATATGTATTGGCAGCATAATATTAAATCATATGGCTTCATACGAATTCGATGCACAATTCATCAAGTTCTACTGCGTACACTAGCAAGCCATAAAGCCTCGGGTACAACATCCTCACCTTTGGTGGAAAATTGTAGAAACCATAAATCCCAAGCCAATTATAAACTTCTCTAACAAGTGATTTTCGATTGTCAATTTTAATTATATGGTATGAAGCATACCTAAAAATCCTAAGCCAATCTTTGGTTCAGTAAGACCAGGTGCATTAACCCGAAATTGGCTTACTTACATTAAGAATTTAGGGCTTACCAATAATAACCCCCACCAAGCTGTAGAATACATATCTCTTCTCTAGATGCCACTAGATTCATCACATAGTTACACACATGGGCATGTTGGCTTTACTATCCACAGGGAGCTACGCTCAGCACCATTCATCCATGGTTTTCTTATTGATAAACTCAGTACTTAAACGATCTTACTATCCTTAAACACACAATGCCTCTATCTATAGCACAAGATGTGATAGAGTTATCGAACTTCTAGATAATCCTCCCTTATCTTATGTGAATTCAGTGGATAAGGCAGGTGATACTGGAAAAGAACATCAATCTGGCCAATCTTAATCTTTGGCGAAAAGGCAAAGATAACTACGTGCATTGTTAAAGGGATAACCATTATCCAACTAACTAATTTTAAGGCGACTTGATCAGCAAATGTTTCCGTAAGTAAGAAAGACGGCTTGTGGATCGAAAGGAAACAATTCTCCCTTAAGGCGATTTTAAGGGAATTTGAACCAGATCAGTGGCTAAAGCAAAAGCTCGACACCGCAGATCAAAAGAACCCAAGCGATCCTCAACGGGATTTCCTCCGTTATTTCAATTGGAAGGTGTTTTTTCTTTTAAACTATCCATAAAATATGCTTCTAAAGCTACCATAATCGGCGTACATTCGATTCTAAAGCAATTGAGAAAAAGACATTACTCTCTCCAGCTCATGAAGAACTAAAACAGTATCACAATATCGATGATAATTCTATTGAGAAAAAACAAAAAATAACTACCTTGGTGTTTATATGTAGGACATCCTTCTTTGTGTTACTTTCGCTTTTTGATATATCAATTGCTTTGTATGAGTCAAATTATTCGTTTCCAATGAATTTCGATAGTCATTATCCACAAGAGAATTTCTAAATTATCTACGCGTAGTCGTTTTGGGGAGTAAGGGAACACATCGAATTTTCGGCCAGTGGCCAGGCATATATGAAGAGTCCCTTCTTGCTCAATTCAGGAATCTAATCGTTCGGGTTTGCAATTGGCACATCACTCACATCCAGAGTTGGAAGGAATGGGCTATAAATATAGTATTCTTTTTGCTCACCCAAAAGGAACTGTAATTCTAAAGTAAATTTACTTTACTGGCCCGAGATACATGATTTTAACGATTTAGAGATTACCGGATTCAAGAAGTGATCATCGAGTTATCTGATGGTCGGTTATACAACGTCTATTTGCACTCTGTCCACAGGGCTTAAAATAACCAAAATTTGTATGATTATCATTGGACTCTTTGGATATATTTTGTAGTGAGATTTAGGGAGTAACGAGTATACTCTTCCCAACTAAGCTACATAACTTCCCTATGACGCAAGGACTGGAATTAGATTTTCCTTTACCATGTAGCTGGTGGTCATCATCACGGTGAAGCAGTTAATAACTTTTGTGATTACGGCATGTCATGACCTGCAAATATATTGCGAGGTCATGAATCCACGATGTTTTATGAGGTTTTGCTCTAGGAAATTATGGTTGTGATCTGGGATCAGTCGCAAGTTCAGCACCAACATGAGAATACCTCCAAGAATATATGTTCATCATGTTTTCCCCAAAGCCAAAATTTCCTCTTTGAACATTGCACCAGGTATCGTGATCCCTACATCACGAATGTTCCCAACTCTTAGAATTTTGAGGCCCAACTCATCACCCCAGTCCTTAAAGTCATTATTTCCATGCGGGGTACTGTAATGAATATACCGCTATTGTAGTTCATTTATAGTTTTGTTCGAACTCCATAATATCATAAAATTAAAGCATAATCAGCGTTCTTCCCATTTTGTGTCAGTATTGTAACCTTGTAACGACCATCCTCCATCTCCAGCTTTACCAAAATACTTTTGTGACCCTAAAACTTGAAAATAACATAAGGGTCTAATCTTTGCATTCAATTAAGTTATGGTATATTCTCGCGGAAAAATATATGAAGATGGGTATTATGACTATTTTTTGATCCATACGACATACTAGGCATTGTTGGACATATGCTAGTAGTCATTTCTCATGTGGAACCACACAATGTGTTTTTCACACTTTCATTTGCTCAACGCCTAGTTTTTTTTTTCCAAATAACTAGAACCCCAAGCTTATTGCCCCTACTAGCGATCTTATTTCTCTTTGATTCCTCAAAACTCTACTGCACTCACCCAACACATTGCTAACACATTTCTGGAAAACAAAAGGTTGGGGAGTATGTAATAGGGTAGATCCTACTACTATGCACAAGGTGGGGCAGAAAATAGGCTTTAGCTTTGCATATATATGTGAGAGATATATATATATATTTTTAGAATATCAATGTCATATGAAAAATGCAACCCACAAAGCTTATTGAACTTCCTAATTTAGGACCTAAAGCTCATTCATACCCTACAGAGGTGGGTTGGCTCTTAGGCCACAATATTTGAACTTAGAGCTCTAATACCATTTGTAACATGCCTCTTTGGCACCATATTAGCAACCACATACTACCCGCAGATACCTTCTAGACACAATATTAAAAACCACATGTTGTTTTTTTATCTTGGATTATATTCAGATGTAATATTTGTCACGTGCATTCAAATATAATTATCTCATAACAAATTTAACACAAACAACTCTACCCATGCATACATCACATCACAGAGGAAGAATCAATCATGATCATTCAAGATCTTGCATTCTAGTTTCCCTCCTTTGAGGATTCAACACAAACATTAATGGAGATAATGTCATCAATACACTATAACAAGCTTTGCCATATAACATGTTCATGGTCCCACTATCATAGTTGAAAGTACCACTGACATATATGTTATGCAATAGGAATAGATAACTAAAATGAGCCTCAATGGGCGCAATACATCCTATGGTGAATAATGAATGCATAGATTAGATAACCTGAACCACATGATCTAAAGTTTCAAACCTTAAACCAAAATCATTTATCATACATAGTTGTCTCATGCATCATTATTCAATCATCCTCCTATACAAATATCACACATATAGCTAAACACATATGCTGAGATAATTTCAATGATATACAAGGTAAGGAACAACATATAATACATCCCACATAATGGAATATGACAAGAGAAATTGAAGTAACTTGGACAACCGAGCATCACCACCCAACCTAGAACTGTTTCTTCCAATTCATCCCCGAGTCGAGGTTCTTGCCATGGATCAACTATCTCTGTTGATCTCTGCAATGGTTATTTAATACCTTATTTCATGATATAGTTTCCTTTAGCACCGTCCCACTTTTAGATGGATGTTTATCCAATTGCCTAGGCTTTTCTCAAAAAATCTCGTCTTTCTCTCCCGTGAGGCTTTTCCTCATAAAAGCTTGCCTTTCTCTCCTACAAAGCTTTTATGTTTTTCTCAATGGATATTTATCTCCAATCCATCAAGCTTATCTAGAATTGAATCTAGAAGCTTTATCATGAAAGAATTATCCCTTCCCATTCACCAATGGGATTTGGCAAGAATCTCATCTCTTGGTGTCTCGCTTTTCCAAGTGATAAATTATTTTATTTATTTCATAAAGTATCTATTTTTCTTTGCTACACATTAGACCTATCTTTTCTCAGCTTAAGTTAGCAAAGTTTTATATGCAAGGGAGGGGTGTCACATAATGGAGTGATGGGATTTTTTAAAATTGCATCAAAGGGAGTTGTACAGTTGTCATCATGTATTAGAATTTAGATTAAAGACCGACAGTTAAGTGCACTACCTTAAAGGTGATATTGTAATTTGTTGTATTTATTACCTCTAATACAACAAATTACAATATCACAGTTCAGGGCACTACCTAAATTCTAATACATGATGACAACTCAGGGCCGTAGGAACATCAAGATTAGAGAAATATGGCATTCATATCCAGTGGGCTTCTTTGATGGGGCATGTGCTAACAGAGCATGTGGATGTGGAGCTGTTATTTACATCAAGGTTGATACAGTCTATCATTTCTGGTGGGAGGGTGGAAAAGGAACCAATAGTAGGGCAGAAATCATTGCATTATGGGGTGTATTGATCACGGCAAAATGGTTAGGGATTAATGAGAGTCAGATCTATGGCGATGCTAAGAGCATTATAGAATGGATCAGGGTCAAAATACTTTCAATATGTAAATTTTAATTAATTGGATGAATCATGACAAAAGCATGAAAAAGGCTGAAAGGATGAATCATATCAAAACCATGAAAAAGACCTTTTAGCCTTGAAAAAGACGTTTCAGTAGACGTTTGAGTAGATTAAATTTGACCATAACAGACAAAACTTTTGTGTTTTGATGTCCGTAGGAATTTTTTTATAGGGAATAGAAAAAGGATAAGTATAACACAATTTTGTACATTTCATTTTGAATAACAAAGGGTGTAAGCTGATATCGAGGCTTTTGAAAGAGGCAAAGCGAAATATTTTCAGCTTTTGTAAACCAATGATGGAAAAGGTGATATTGTAATTTGTTGTATTTACTACCTTTAATACTAAAGCGTAGCTATTGGAAAAAAAATTATTAATGACGTCAGTGATGAGTATTTTAAAAAATATAATTTAAATTAAAGATTTATAGTTGGAAGAGTGTAGACTAATCGATAATAAGTTGTATTGATTAGGCACTTCACTCCAACTCCTAACCCACTCTATGTCTAGTTCGTTACGGATGGACCCATTAAGAAGCGTTTCGGTAAAACTAAGGTGCAGTACAGTCAAAGGTTGCGACGCAAATCGGAGAGGTGTAAGATGCAAATGAAGGAAATCACATATATAAATGCTAAATATGCGATGAACATGACAAGGCGTATTCCAGCTTGGAATAAGCGTACAAATTGGTAGGCCCATAACCATATATATTCTCCATATCACATCCAAATAAAGAAGATGGAAGTTGAGAATGCTGAATATCTATGCAGTGTGAGTTTCTCCATGGTTTACGATCCCGTGAATATAGCCCCCACCGCCTTCCTCTACGACCGCGACACTGTGGAGACGTGGATTGAGAAGAATCCACGGAATGCAACCATCCCACAGACCCGGCAACCTTTCCTTGCCACTGATATAACTCCCAACGCAGCTCTCAGGGCAGAAATGAGACAATACTTCCGACGTGTATTGGGCAACGAATACACGGGATGGGAAGTCATTCCCGACTATCCACAACTACTCACCTTGGATAACATCCGAAGCCGGCTACGCGACATTCTTCAATTCTTCCCCACTGCGGATGCGGAGGAGAATCTGAGGAGAATGAGCGCGGAGAGTTGGTCCAACGCATGGAAGCGACTCACATTTCTCCGGGTCAATCTACAGATGAACGCTGTCAATCGCCAACGCTTCCTGACCAATGAACAACCAATGAAGTCTTTATTTGAACTTATAGCCCTCTCCTACACTCGGGGAAGAAAAACTGACGAATCGGACCTCTTTCACAGAGAATTTCTCCGAACAATGCGATCCCTCGACTTGGCTACACATCAACAACTAATGTACGACTTGAATCTTGAAAATGACTTCCGGAGTCCTCAGTTTATAGGATTTTTGTTTAGACATTTTCAATTGGAGGACGAAGGTTTACAACCTGTAGTCCTTGTCTTTTTCTCTCTCATAGCTGAAAGTCTGGAACCCAAACAACTACTTCGCATTCTAGAATACCTTAAAGATGCAGAACCGTTGGCTATTTCCTCAACTGATCTCAGAAATTTTGCTCGGATTCTTGAAGTCTACATTAGTAGTAATTTTACAGAAGATAATCGCCAACTGATTCTCAAAATGCAGAAACGCGTGGTGGAAGGATTTGTTCAAATTGTGATTTATGCAGTCGGTATTTTCAAGAGCGAGAATCGTATTGGCGTTGTGGAGGACGCTTGTGAAGCTTTGCATATATCCCTACTTAACCTGAACAAACTAGTTGTAGAAGGTCCCCCAGAGTTTATAGAAACGCGGCTGGCTTTCAATATTCATATGGATCTGTTGACATACATCCACGAAATGATCGCTGAGACAGTTAAGAAGGAGAGTCCGCACTGGCTTCATCTTTCTGCCGATGATCACTGGTTGCTTGCTCTGAACTTTGCAAATATATTATACTACAACGCGGGCAATGCAGAAATTATGACGATCAAAGAGTATGACTTCTACCAGAAGTTTCTCCACAGTCCAGTCGTTCGCGATTCGCAACGTTTGACAGAGTATGTGAACTTTTTACTAGAAATTTTCCGCCGCTTCGTTGGCGTGTGGTCAGAAGTGAACTCCACCGATGAATAAATAAATGTGACTGAAAAACTTACAAAAACGTACATCTCTGTTCATCACCTTAAACCATCCAATATTGACGTGTTATTCCCTCTTCAAATAAAATCGCTCAGCGTTATATCCACTGTTTTTCTGATTTTCTGATGATGTATTCTAAGTAGGCGGGAGCTAATCAGCCATATATTGGTTATATATTGGGTATTTAATGTCTTCAGAGCAGCACGTCATTTAGCCTGATAATATGTGGGCAAATATTATTTAATGTCGAATTTTCCCACTCCGGTATTATCGCCTGCTATGAAAACATTAAATACCCAATATATGACTAATTAGCTCTTTCCTTCCAAATATATCATAAGTCTATAAATATGTGAATCGATTGATTTATTTTAGAAGTAAATTTAAAGTTTAAAAACCGTATATCCAACTCTTTTACATGTATTGTATTTTTATTTTTACATCTATTTAATTATGATAGATGTTAAAGATAATATATCATAAAATATATGCTCATGATACGGATGATATGGTTACATAATGATATTCATTATTCTATTGATATAAAAATATAATTTATTAAGAAAAGGTCGAGATATATGTTAAATATTTTGAATTTAAAATAAGTTGTGGCTTTTTAAAAATATGATAGTCATAATTTATTATATTATCATTTAAAAAAAATAAAAATTTAACACAATATATGATTAAAAATATTGTTATATTTTTTAATTTTATTATATGTTTTTTTAAAGATATATATCTTTAATTTATATTAATTTTTTTTATAATTAATAATAACTATAATGATATGAATATTGTAAAGATGTTATAAAATAATGTCATTTTTAACATTTTAATTTGGCACAAATTAAAATAATCATTATAATTATCAATAAAACATTTTGACTTAAACAAATTACATAAAACTAAACCCAAATACAAAATAAAATAAAATAATTGTTTTAAGTGCTTAGTTGACCCATAATTAAAATACATCTAAATTAATAATAATTTAAAATAAAATTATAATTTAATTAATTTGTTTTTTAATTTTACTTATTTATATAAAATATAATTTTATTTAATAACATTAATTTCATTAGATATCATTTTTTGGGATTCAACTATTTTAAATAAGTCATTAACGTATGACCATTTTCATGAGAGGTAGTCATTTATTATAATTATCACTGAAATATTTTGACCTCGTCAAATTATGTAAAAAAATATCAAAATAAAATAAAATAAATAATTATAATTAACAATTAATAATTAGTAATTAAACTAACTTAGATCTATTTTAAATTTTATGAGATGCAAAAAAATTTTAGAGTGAAAAGAGATTTTATCCCTTTCTATATTTGGTAGATCAGAATTAAGATGAATTTAAACTAATAATAATTTAAAATAAAATTCTAATTTAATTACCTTTTATGTTTTCTTAAATTTTATTGGTGTAATATATATATATATATATATATATATATATATATATATATATATATATATCTCCTATTTGTTTAATTATACTAATTTAATACTATTAAATAGGTAAAAAATACATAATACACTATTTTAAAATATAAAAAATTAAAAAATTAAATTTATTATATAAATATTAGCATAGGAAAATCAAGCATTATTGATTTATTTACATGATTGCAATACATTATTGGAATCATAGTAACATCGAATAGTTTATATTTTCGAAGTAAATTAGTATCATTAATAAAACTAAATAAAAATTATAGTAAAAAAATAATAATTATTATAATTTTAGTATATATTATTATTTTTAATTTTATAATTAAAAAAATTTAACTAAATTGGAAAAAATTATATTATTAAACTAAGTTAAAATACAAAATTTAATATTTATTAGCTCATAATGCATTTTTTTTAAAGAGGAACTCCCTTGCCATGCCATCTGTATCGTGATAGAAATAATAGAATAACATAACCCACTGCAACTTTCTCAATGCCTCGGATAAAGAAATGCTTTGTGAAAGCATAAAGCTTCAAAGACCTGCTCAATTGCAACCCCGGATTTGGCTTTGACACCATTTATCCGCACATCAACCATGCTTATGTGATTTTCACGAAAGATTTGAACAAATACATGGCACATCGGATAAAGAAATGCTTTGGAAAGAAGAACCCTTCAAAGATCTCGCTCGGCCCCACCTGTCACGCCGCTACACCTGCGGTAGTCTTCCAACCGCTTGTAGCGAGGTGCGGCACCACCGAACACTTTCTTTTTAACAATACTAACATTCGTGGACTACGCCTACTCCAACATTAACATACTTAGTTTTTGTTTCGCAACCAAGTAAAAGCATTATCCTTTATACTTAATGAAGCCCATACTCATTCATTATCCATACGCAATTAACCGAGAACATCAACAATTGCAAACAAGTATAAAGGCGAGGGGCAACTCCCCGTAATGTGAGTCTGCCTGACAATTTTATTAAGAATATCAGATTACAATACAACAGTGTGTCTTGGCCGAACCAAGTCTCACACTTAACCAATTTTCAATACAAGCAACCTGCTTTACAACCGTGTGCACCCTTGCACAAGAAGAAGTGCTCACCCGAGCCACTCAACCTTCTTACCAAGTCCTGCACACATATCTCAAACCCCGGCATGCTTGCCACACTCCAACCGGCATAAAACTCCAAAACTGCACCTTATAAGACCTACGCATGAGATATGCGTAGTCTCTTTTACCCCTGCGCAGTTTTACCCCTCTTATGCGTATGAGAGAATGTGAGTTCGATGGTTGAAATGAGCTCATGCTCTTTTACATTTATATGCAACCTATGTATGCTTTAAGGGGGTGTGAAACCCCATGGCCGACCCCCAAAATACTTCCAACGCACCCATAATCGTCCTCCAAGTGTCGGCCCTGCTCTCAAGCTAATCCTCTTTCAATTCGCTATAAAGACAGCCTCAACACTTAGTCGAATTCATATGTTTTTTGTTATCATCGCATTTGTCGTGCACAGTTTCGTCGCATCTCCGTGTGCGCTCACCCGCCCGTGTGTGCTCACCCGCCCGTCGTGCAGACCCGCCCGCCGTGCAGACCCGCCCGCCTGTCGTGCAGACCCGCCCGCCTGTCGTGCAGACCCGCCCGCCGGTCGTGCAACCCGCACCCGCTTGTGTGCCCGCGCTTGCCCGCGCCCGCCTGTGTGCCCATGCACGGTGACTTCGCCCGGCGCCCGAACGCGCCCGTATCTAAGGACCTTACATCCTCCTCCACCTGAAATCGTTGTCGTCCTCGACAACATACCATCCCGGTAGCTCTCCACCAAGATCATCATCTATCCATGATGTCGACCTTTCTACATAAGGCAAACATCCTTGCAACATATGTAGAGACTCTTTCTCCACTATGTCCCGGCCTAGTGACCACTGCCACCAAGCTCACCATACCAAAGTATGTATCTCAATAATCCATGCTCAGGTCCATGGAAACTCCATCCATCTCATCTGCAACATGTTGTCCATATGTGTGTCTCCTCCAAGTGAAGGGAACATCTCCTCAAACCGACTCTTGATGTGCCCCATTCAGGTCCATGAAGCTCTCTTCATCATCTGCAATGTGCCACCCTCAAGTCTTCATAGAAACAAGTATGCACTTGTCTCACCTATCCATGTGCTGCCCATGATCCTCGATCAAATCAGCTCCCATGTATAGAAAGTAGTTGAGTCTCGGCTCAACCCATGCTCAAGTGTATCACCAAAGCATCATCATCATCATCGTTGTAACTCCATCACTCCAAAGTGCCTCATCGATCCTCCACATCAAGTCACTCTTCCAAGCCATGCCCATACATGTACTTTGGAAGTATGCATCCCATACTGTATCAAAGTCACCTGACCTCAGTTCCTCAATGCATCAGATCTTCTAAGTCCACTGTACATGAAGTCCCTAAAAGTCACAACAATCTCATGTCATCATGAGCTTCATGAGCCATCTCCAACCAACATCTCCATGTGGTAGGAATGCTCCATAATCAGCTCACAAATCCATCCAAGTCTTCAATCTTATCAACTCTTGATGTGCCCCATTCAGGTCCATGAAGTCCTCTTCATCATCTGCAATGTGCGATCCTCAAGTCTCTAATCTTATCAACTCTTGATGTGCCCCATTCAGCTCCATGAAGTTCTCTTCATCATCTGCAATGTGCCATCCTCAAGTCTCCAATCTTATCAACTCTTGATGTGCCCCATTCAGGTCCATGAAGTCCTCTTCATCATCTGCAATGTGCCATCCTCAAGTCCCCATGTGACACTAGCAAGTCCTCCTGCATAACATTCCTACCCTAGCACTCCTCTTTAGATGTCCCTTGACATCTCCACAAGTGCTTCCACATAATTTCCTTGCATAGGTCTACCATGCTCCATATATTCAAGTCTCCAACCTGATGTCCATGACTAAGTTGCCCATGTAGTCCAACCATGTAGACACATCACAACATCTGGCCATCCCATCCAAGTCTTCAACTTTCGGTTTAATGAACTCGGTCACCCAACCATCTCATCATCATGTCATGAGTCCCTTCATCATAGCTCCTCCACCAAAGTGTCCATCAAGTCTTGCTCTTGGTCTCGGCCATGACAAGTCCACCCAAAATATCACAAGTGTGTGCCCTCCTCAACCTATCCATGAGTCATGCCGGGCACTTAGCCAATTCATGTGGCTAAAGCATGACCCATTCTTCCACAATGATCATCAAGTTCCACCCTTGTCCCGGGTCCTTGCACCTTCCATCACAAGGTCACAAGTAACCCCAAAAAGCTTTCCAACAACTGACAATCCATGTTCATCATCATGAGGCTCCTCCTCATTCAACCATGTTGACAAACTACACGATCCTGGCTTAACTTGATCATCCTCAAGTTCATCCTCCATCGTAGTCATGTCTGCACCATCTTCAATTATCATGGCTTCCTCTTCCTTGTTGGCACAACGTGCAACTTCATCTTGCTCCATTGCCCAACTGAGTTGAAGAAGCTCTTCCTCAACATCCTTCTCCAAGGCTTCAAGTTCTTCACGGATTCGGGGCCTCTCTTGTTTTAACCTCTTCAACCTGTCCAAGGTAAACAAGAGCTTCCTTCTTCCTGCTTCCAAGCTTGTCATGCCTTGTTTTCAGTCTTCCAAGTGTTCTCACACTTGCTTCACCAGCTCCGACCAAGCTCTGATACCAACTGTCACGCCCCTACACCCGCGGTAGTCTTCCAACCGCTTGTAGCGAGGTGCGGCACCACCGAACGCTTTCTTTTTAACAATACTAACATTCGTGGACTACGCCTACTCCAACATTAACATACTTAGTTTGTGTTTCGCAACCAAGTAAAAGCATTATCCTTTATACTTAATGAAGCCCATACTCATTCATTATCCATATGCAATTAACCGAGAACATCAACAATTGCAAACAAGTATAAAGGGGAGGGGCAACTCCCCGTAATGTGAGTCTGCCCGACAATTTTATTAAGAATATCAGATTACAATACAACAGTGTGTCTTGGCCGAACCAAGTCTCACACTTAACCAATTTACAATACAAGCAACCTGCTTTACAACCGTGTGCACCCTTGCACAAGAAGAAGTGCTCACTCGAGCCACTCGACCTTCTTACCAAGTCCTGCACACATATCTCGAACCCCGGCACGCTTGCCACACTCCAACCGGCATAAAACTCCAAAACTGCACCTTATAAGACCTACGCATGAGATATGCATAGTCTCTTTTACCCCTGCGCAGTTTTACCCCTCTTATGCGTATGAGAGAATGTGAGTTCGATGGTTGAAATGAGCTCATGCTCTTTTACATTTATATGCAACCTATGTATGCTTTAAGGGGGTGTGCAGCCCCATGGCCGACCCCCAAAATACTTCCAACGCACCCATAATCGTCCTCCAAGGGGGGTGGGGCGGCCCGAGCGAGGGGGGGGGGGGCGCGGAGGGGGAGGGGTAGGGGGGTTGGGCGGGGCGGCCCGGGCGGGGGGCCGGGGGGTGGAGGGGGCGGCCCGGCTGGGGGGGGGCCTGCCCGGCTAGGGGAGGGAGGGGGAGGGAGGTGGGGCGGCCCGGGCGGGGGTGGCCGGGGGGGTGGCTCAGGTACATTTTGCCACATGGAATTGAATTTCAATATGTTCTTTTTTTTTTAATTAATATGTCATTGTACTAATTTACTTCATTATTTTTTTGTGCTTGATAATTAGGTACAACACTAGCATGTTGCCTTCAAAAAGGAAGAAATTGCATTGCAATTAAGAAAGATCCATTACAATGCAATTTCATTCAGCAAAGAATTAATGCTCTTCAATTTCTTCCAGATGCAATGCAAGAAATTGGGTTGAAGAAAGGGGACTTTAGTGAATCACGTGTGGCAAAAAAGGCAACGGAACCCCAACCACCATTACATGGAATGTATGGAAAGACATATATTGGGGGATTTGCAGACATGAAAGACCCATTAGAAGAGGAAAATGAGCAAAATGAGCAAAATGAAACAGAAAATATTGTGGAAGAGGACAATTATGAAACTCTAGAGGACGAAGAGTTTGGATTACGTGACATTCTTGATTAAATTTAAGTTATGCTTGTAACTCAAGCTTTGCAATGTTTTGACTTTGACATTTTATGAGAAGAATAAACACTCAATTAGGGTTGTTATACGTTCAATATTGGTAATATGTGATTTTTGCATTGATTTTTAAGTTAATCATTATTTTAAAAAAAAAAGTAGTTATTATTATCTTTTTGACATGAAATTCATAAAAAAAACTATTATTTGACCATTTTTAGTTAATATTTTTGTATAAAAATTGTGATTTTGACATGTTAATTCTAGCAAAAAATTATCAAAACGTTTAGTTTTTTTGTTATATTTATGTTAAAAATGGTTATTTTTTATGTCCATTGTTAAAAAATCTTGTTTTTTAGAAACAATTATTTCATGTGGATTGAAAGATTAATTAAGGATGTCTAAATATGTAGATTATCTAAAATTCAAACTATCGACTTTCTAATTTAAAAATGCAAAACAATAAAAACCCCACTAAAAAAAAAAAATTAAGATAGAGAACAAGAAAATATGAATACAATGACGACTTCAAAAACTATCAAATTTAGAAAATAATTTTTTACATTTCACACACTAGAAAATTTAAAGTCAAAAAATAGGTCTTTTAAAAAAAGGGTGTGATGCAGAATACTCACTTTTTAAAATCAGGATGAAAATCACTACCATTCACTACCATTCTAAAACTTAATGCACATGAAAAAAATTAAAGTTCCAAAAACCATGTTCTTAAAAAAACATGTGTATTCTGCATCAACACTTTTGAAAATCGGGTCATTTTTTTGCCACCTCTACAAAACGGGTAACAGTATTAGTTCCCGTTTCAAAGTTTACATTGTTTAATGATGAGGAGGGGCAAGCCATTTGTAACCCATTTTACAGAGTGCTGGCCCAATAGTGGATACCATAATAATATTTATAAAGGGGGGGATTTTTGGAAGGGGATGGAGAGGCTCTTGAATTTTGCAGATGATGAGGTGCTTAAAAATTATGGCTTCAGAAATGGTAATGTCCTATCCTCCCATGTAAATCATATTCAATCATTTTATTTCCCATCTTGAATGGCCTAAAATATGTCATTTTTTTCTACTTTATTTTTACAGTTGTGTAAATAATATGATAATCTGCATCATTTTGTATGGAACGAATACTACTCTATTATATAAGAAATAATGAACATCAATGAAATATATGATTTTATGTGTTGATTTAGTTGAGTTCAAGTTTGTTTTTATTTTTGGATAATTATCTTTGGTTTTTGCCCCCATGTGCTAGTTATGTTTACTTTGATGAGTGTATGGAAAAATTCAATTATCATGGATGACGTTGCTTTGATGGATGTATGGCATAATTCAATTATTATTGATGATTTTCTACTAGTCATGTCGTATAAGTTTATTATACATATATTTTCAACCCGTTAGAATGCCTTCACAACATGGCAGTGAGTTTGTGAGTTTGTTGTACAAACATTTTTTAACTTTCTAGACTCTATTCACAATCACAATTATAAATGTATGAGTTTTTTGTGCAAACATTTTTTATCATAGTAGTGTAGTTATTCTATTTTCTCGATCTATATATGATCAAAATCAGTAATTCACATTGGAAATCAATGAATATAACATCAAAAAAGATAAATAAATGAAAGAGTTAAACCATTCCTTTTGAACATGTTAGCCTTCATAATACTATATTTGTTGGAAATACTCGACAATTTATGATTTTTTCAGAAATATTTTATTTGTCAGAAATACTTCTTAACTTATCATACATTATATCTCTCCTTCCAATGTATGTGATGGACACTATATTTTGAAAGAGTTCTTTGTTGATTGAATTTGTTCAAGTAATTCCATTATGTTCAATATGATATCAAAATCAAGTGAAATCTATTTTGGAAATGGAAAGCCTAACGCAAACTCTTCGATATAAATTCTTTTCTTGAGAATAAAATTGGACAAGGTGACACTCGATCTCGATCTCGTACTAGATCTGGTTCCCAATTTACCGAAACCAAACCTAAGGATTCCAAATGCATAAATTTTTCTGCATTTGGACTTGCCACATACAAATTGCAAGGAAGTATTTGGAATCCTACTAGAAGCGTTGATCAACAACAAATTTTCACTCTATTAAGCTCTGCTAATTCCTAGTTGAAGAAGAAATTTTGGATATGGTGTTATTATTTTTCAAGTTTATGGATGACAATTATTGTATTGGTTTGTAGTGAAAATATATCCAGTAGGCTTAGGAATACAGATCTTGAAGCCCTAATTTCTCAACGTACAATTTCTTATAAGAGTATCAAATGAAGTTGCCATGATAGGACACAATCTGATAGCACTATGTTATTTTTGATGTGTTTTAATCTTTGAGCAATTTATAGTATGTGTCAAGTAGATAAATGGACATATTAGATTCTAATCATATTCACTTGTACATTTGGTATATTTGTCATCATTGCATATAAAACTTAGAACAAACTAGAAGCAAAATACCTCGTATCAACAATTATAAAAGTCTGGTGGATCACCTAGGAAGAGAAGACTGCAACAATTTTCATAGGGGAATCCTTTAGACATTTAGTCTCCCTTTGTGAACTTACATGAAGAAACACATCTTGTTGATAGCCATCACATAGGGAAGGAAATCAATAACACCCAACTCTAAAATGGAGCATCATTAAACAAATCTAATTCATATTAAATTGGATATTAAAAGCATAATGCAAATGAATGGATTGTTATTTCTAAATAATGATATTTTTATTTTTATTCCTGATCTTAGAATATTAATCAACTATTTGATTTCATTTGAAATGAAAATTTTAAAAGTAAACCTAGAATAGGTCTACTATTTCACTTTACTCATATCCTTCATATTCCAAAATCAACAATCTACCCTCACTAAAATTTACATGAATAATTCCATCTCTTCAAACTATTGAAAACCCACCTCTTACCAACAACCTCCATGAGTTCGAATGGAAAATATAGTAGGTAACACACTAGCCTATCTCTTAATATAAGTTCCTTGCATTTATTTGTTATGAAGAGCTATCATATTCATCTTTGTTTCACTTGATTATGTGACTTATGATGCTTTTAAAGCGAGTTGTGTGAGATTTTGAGGTTGAGAGGCATATTGCACTTAACTTTGAATTTCCCTTTTATGTTAGGAACTTGCTTGACAAGCCATAAATCATTTGTAGACTTTGCAAATCATCATGTATATAATTGAAATGGATATTTTATTAATTCATAATGGTCCTTTGATGTTAGGAACTTTCTTACATAAATGATTTGTAGACTTTGCAATTTACAAATGTGTTGTGTGTTGTATGAGTTATAGTTGATTTGTTGTATGTGTTATAGTTGAGAATGTAGATCTTAGTAATAGTGATGATGGAAAAGAGGAAAATAAAGAAAAATCCATTGAGTTATCTCTTGTTAAAGATACTATTGAAGGACAAATAGAGAAAAATCCATTGATTTATCTGTTATTAAAGATACTATTGAAGGACTTGAAGCTGCACATCAAGATAATATTGTAGCTTCTAATGGTGATAATGTTGTGTTAAGTGTGCCTGAAGTGGTTATTGGAAATGTTGTTGAAATTTCCAATGGAGATAGCATAGAAAACAAATTTTTGTTGAGCCTGTTGAAGACCAACTTTCATGAGAGCTCCTTCCAAAGTTTAAAATGGGAATAAGTAGTGTATATTATGAAAGTCCCCCTCATTAAATCATTTAACTTTAGTGTTTAGAGTATTACCTTATGCCTTTGTAAACTTTATGATCAAGGTCCTCATATTAAAAAATAATTATAAAGTTACCTTCTTCCTTTCACTGGGAAACTCATATGAAGCCAAAATACATTTGTAAGCACCATCAAGTTTTCTTTGAATTGATTTTCTGTGGCAAAGAGCCATTAGGAGAATTCATTGAAGAACATACAATAAGTAATAATCATTATTTTTCAATATTATATGGCAAAGAATCATTAGAATTATATTAAGGATGGTGTAATATTGAATTTATCTTCTACGGATACAATAATACATTTTTATAAGCATCAATCAGAAGCATTCTCATTATTATCGGAAGAAGTGAATCTATGGTTATGTTGATTATTGGAGGTCGCTGATTTCTGTTGACATTTAAGTTCTAGTTAGGAATATAAGTATATTTATGGCTTTTTGGTTTCTTTGTGAGTATTTGGTTGTTTTTGACATATGAATTCTCTTAGGAATGAATTTAAAACATTATTTCGTCATTTGTTGTGGAATATTTCTCATAAATTTGTCTAAAGATAAGTTTTCCATTGTGTATTTTTACATGAACATTTCACGATCCGCTAGGATAATATTTTGAGATTTTTTGCTAGAGATATAACAAAGGAATTATACATTCCTATGTAAAGATTCACTGATATGGTTTTTTTAATAAAATGTATACTTTGGATATTTTCAATATATTTGTTTCTCCATGTTGCATGGGTGCATTTTGGGTTCGAGGACAATAAATATATAAACATTTGGAGTATGGGTATGGGGTACACATACTTTCCTTTGTAGAGTATTTATAGAAACCAAAGTATTCTTCTGTCTCCATATTTCTCAGCTAAAAAAGGTTGTGTTGTGAAACCAATTTGTCCTTCAAGTTCACCAAAAGTTGGAAAAAGTACTACGGAAAAATATTCCATGAGTGAGAAAAGGGCCTTGACAAAATCATATTTAGGTATTTGCAAAATGTAGGGAGATGATAAAATACCAACATACTCAAATAAATCGATGACTAAGAGACATGAGGACATGTCAAAGTCTTCAAAGAAAACTAAAACAGGGGTATAAAAGAAAGCAAAGGAATAGGTTGTTAAATACTACAAAATATAGATGTATGGATGTGGAAGGTAGTAATGAATTATGTTACTCATCAAAGTATCAAGAATAGAGCAGAGATGATATTTGGGGCTTGAGACTATAGGTAGAGCAGTGCAGTTGAAATGCATGAATAAGATTGTTCATAGAATAAGCACATAAGGGGCTGAACAATTACTTTTTTTAGCACAAAGCGAGATATCCAAACCCGTGATTCTCTCATATTGAAATCAACTTATTTCTAAATTTGTCTCAAGCTAGATGGACCCTAATTAATGCTTTGTGTTGTTGAAATGCATGAACAAGATTTTTCATAGAATATGCACATAAGGGGTTGCACAATTATTATTTTTAGCACAAAGCGAGATATCCAAACTCACGATCTCCTCATATTGTCAAATTATTTCTAAATTTGCCTAAAGCTATATGGCCCCTAATTAATGCCATTTGTTATAGATAAATTGAATGTTTTTTATAATATTTTCAAGTTTAAGAAAACAATATAGATGATTTTGGAAATCCATCTTCCATTCTTTTATAAATCAAACATTATGTTGCTGTCATATTTACCATGTGGAGTAAGGTTGATCAAATAACATATAAATGAGATCACAAGTGTTAGAGATGAAAAAGGGTTTTGGAAAATGATTACGTCAAATATATGCATTATTCTCTTTGTCACATATGTTTCTATGATAGTCTTCCTATGCTACCACCTTATATGCATTATTCTCTTTATCACATCTTTTTCTATGCTACTCTTCCTAAGCTACCACCTTAAAGTGTTTCTTTTGCAACATGAGGTGCAGTTGCTAGTTTTATTTTCAATTTCAATGTTAATATAACTTATTTACACCAACATAGATTCATCCTAATGCTGAGACGGGTCAAATATCTCTAGATGTAAATCTTTATTAGAGTGAAAAGAGATTTGAACCCTCTAATATTTTGGTATATCCAGAGTTAGGATAGATCTAACCGGGTTTAATTTTTCCCTTTAATATGCTATATTCCACACGAATACATGGGGTTTAATTTTTCCTTTTAATATGTTATACTCCACATGAATACCATGGGTTCTCACAAACCTAGAACTAAAAAACCATCCTTGACATGAGCAAATCAAGTTTACCTTAACTACCCAACAAAAATTAATTAAAAAATAATAATAACATAAAATTTTTATTTTTATTATTTTAGTTTGAAGCTATTTTTATTTTAATAGAGGGTATTTTTATTTATTTTATTATTTATTTGCATGACATATTAAAAGAGATGTTGTAAACACTTTGACTAAGTAAAATTAACTAAAATTAAAAATTTGTTTAAATTAAAAATATATTATTATTAATTATTAAAATGAAATAAATAAATAAATTTATCATTGATGATTATTGGGCCCCAGTTTTGACAACACATAGTTTTTACAATAGTATTATTATGTAATATAACACACACACACACACACACACACACACACAGATATATGTTCAATATGGCCTATTTAAGCTAGGGTAGATCCATCTTAACTGTACCAAGCCTCTCCAATAAATTGATTTTCATTCTAAAAGAGGTTTATACCTGGAGAGAAATATTTAATTACTCCCTTGGTAGATCGAGAGTTAACCTTGCTTAATTATCAACAATTATTAGGTGAATGGTAGATATTTAACCTTAATGTGGTTCTTATTTTTTTTAAATGATGTATACATAAAAATATTAAATAACATATAATATATAATATATACATAATTGATATTAAATTATTTTACATCAAATGTGCATTAAGACATTTTATCCATTCACACTAAAACGATTTTTATATTAATATATTTTTAAGTATAATTAAGTATTATTTAACCTTGCACATTAACATATTTTATTGATAACTCATATATATATATATATAGATAGTTAACACAGATGTTCATATAGTTTATTTAAGTTGTGTTTAAATGTTTTTGAAAAGCATAAAGTTTAAACCTCTTACTACACTTTTTTTAACTATGAGTTACTTTATATTTTTTAAAGGTGATATGAAATTATATTATGTTATGTAGAAATCCAAATACTTTATTTATGACTAAGATTTAGTGAAATAATTTTACTAAATTCAATTGTAATATCAACAACAATCAAGTGACTATGGTGAGGTTGGGATTATTGATGTTTTGTAATGCTTTAAATCAAAACTTACTAAACATGCATATTCATTTTTGTTTTTTATTATAGCCAACATTGCTTTTTTTATTTAGGGATTTTTTTTTTTAAAGGGACATCTGTTAATTCCATGTATTGTGTTATAAAATATACAAAAATTTGAAGATTGAGATTTATCTATTTTTTATTTTGGAAGGGACATGTGTTAACTCCATGTATTGAGTTATAGAATATACAAAAAATTGAAGGTTGAGATTTATCTCCAAAGTCGTTATGTCATTTTTAATGTTTTAATTAAACTAATTAATTAGAAAAAAAAATCCATATAAACAAGTATCATATAAAGTGAGTTATTGTTTTTAGGCATATGGTATTTATAAGTCATGACATTATAATAAATTCTATTTAGAGATTAAGAATCTCCATGTTAAAATGGGGGTAAATTGCAACTGCCTCACCCCATATTTATCCACTTTAACTTGTTCACTAGGGTAAACATGAGATGAGAGTTATTATGTGTGACCCTATTTCTAAGATGTAATTAAGGAAAATGGGGTCCACAAGTCCAGAACAGACTACAAACATCCAGTGACACATGATCACATTGTTATTAGTATAACTTGACCCAACGTTATTTCTTTTCAGTTTTGTATCTTTAAATTTAACACAACTTTCTATTTTTGGCATTTTTTCAAGTTATAGACTTACGAGGCCGTTTTGAGAGCCCAAAAAACATTTTCAGGGAAAATGGGGATATCAAAAAAGAGGGCCCAAAAAACATTTTCGGGGAAAATGGAGATATCAAAAAAGTGCAAAAGTCTACTTTATTTATTTATTTATCTCAGATTCCTTGTGGAGATCTTCGAAATGAGGTATTATGATAGTCAAACAAATATCGTATGCCAAAGTTATGATCCCGAGAAGTTGTAGGTCCAAATTACTCATTTATACAAAACACTTTGTCTACATAGTACTGGTAGGTTATAAATATGTATATGTTCACTAATTCAATAAGCTCACCAAATAATCATTAAGAAGGCTCAATGCCCTCTCAATCTAGTTGCAACAACACTTGTTAGCCCACGCATTCATCAACCATTCAATAATTTATCGAAACATGTCAAGAGCCATAGATATAATACATCATATAACCAAAAAATAACTAGAATATACACCAACATAAGAACCATGGAATCTTAGCCATAAGATCACCAACATAATCACTACAAGTATACATGAATCATAGTAGAAGAATAGTTCTTATTAATATATGAAAATATAAACCAAGTCAGGGACTTCCCCGTACCACCCAACCATAGATTGGGCTTAACCAAGTCTCTCTTTCAGGCAATCACCCTCGCGCCATATTCCAAGAATGAATGTGGGATATCATGGAATAAACAAAAATAAAGCCAAACCACCTCAACCCTCAACCACAGTGATTCCACCTCTACAGTCAGACATCACTAACACCAACCAGATCAATCTTTACCCAAGTTTTCCAGGGCTCTAGGAACTAGTAACTCAACCCACATTATTCCAAGGCTTCCAAAGCATTTGTACAACTCGGCTCCAAGGAATAGTAACTCAACCCACTAAGGGATCTAGAGTGTTTGTCTCAACCTTGGTTCTAGGACTAGTAACTTAACTCAAGCTGTTCTAGGGTTTCCAGAGAATTTGTTTCAACCCCACATCCATAAGGAACATGAGTACCAATAAGAAAAAAATCAAGTGGAAAAACCCACAACACCATGGCTATCTAGGAAATGGCAAGGAAAGGCTAAACCACTATCAATCCAAGCAAATCTCCATGCCAATGATAGCACATAACTAGAAAATCATATGCATATACCATGCACCCATAAATTAGCAAGGGAATCATACATGCAACCTATTACTTGAAAAGAAATCCAGTTGTAGTTGTTGATATGACTATTTCATTTTAATTTCCTTCTTTCCTTTGCTTTCTTTTTCCAAATCTAACTGAATACTAGAGTGCTCCAAGAATGCTCTAAGTGTGAAATATTATGAGAGAATGAGAGAATGGAAGAGATATCAACCCAAAACTATCAAAAGGCTATTAACTAATCCTCAAAAGAATTTTTATCATTGAGGCCTCTATTTTATTCATTTTTCTTCAATTCTTGTCTCTTCACCTTCCTGTTCTCCTATTTTCCTTTATTTCATAAATAAAATGTCAATTATTGTTTCTTTGCCTTTGCTAATGTCTTTTCCAATTTCCATACACATTAATTAATCACAAGAGATACCCATCACTATTTTTTGTCCAACATTCAGCTTCGAAAATGTGTCTCATGACCTTAGTCTTATTTTATTTACATGGAAAATCAATCAAGGGTTGTTACAAACTCCTCCCTTTCAGGGAACACTATCCTCGGTGTTCTATGATACGTATGACCAGTGAACCGCTAAAAGAAACACACACTACCCATGGAGCTTTATAACATATATTGATGCAGTATTTACAATGAGAAACCATTGCAAACCAGGACCAACTTGACATACATGACAATCATATGGTTTATTGGAGCTTTATAAGATAGCTAATTGAGATATCTACAAAAAAAATTGTATATACATATACATATATACCAAAAGCTCATTTTCTTGAACCAAAAAATGATGAAGGATATAAAGTATGCATTCGATCAACCATCTCTCATGTAGTTTCATCGGTCCCAAAGCACTTCCACCGTAGCTTAACCTACTCGATTGCTTTGTTCTGGAGCACATGAGTTGTTTCCATTGCAATATGAATTGTTTTTCTAAGTGGAATCCTCCCTCTTGTTCCACCTGTAATTCAGAACATTCAATAAGATGATCAACATCTTGAACATACTTTTTAAGTAATGAAACTTGGAAAGCATCGTGTCCTTTCACTGTCGAAGGAAGTGAAAATTTGTAGGCCACTGGTCCAATCCTCTCAAGGATCTCAAAAGGCTCACAATATCAAAGTGTTATCTTGGCACATCACCCAATCCTCAAGGAGCTCCTCGTGGGCTTCATGTGAAAGTACACATGCTCCCCAACCTTAAACTCCTTAAATACTCTATGTTGATCTACATAACTCTTTTCCCTATCCCGTGCTACCTTCAAATTCCTTCTAATAATGTGCATTTCATGTTCCATATTTTCCAACATATCCGGTCCAATCAACATTATGTTCGCTATATCACTCTAGTTGATTGGAGTATTATAACTCTTCCCACAAAGTGCCTCAAATGTACTCATCTTCAAGGAATCCTCATACTCGTTATTATGTGCAAACTCTACTAGTGGAGGATGTTCTTCCCACTTCCTATGTCGATGCATCATGTACATCCTCAACATGTCCTCAAGATTCATGTTAACACTCTCTATTTTTCCATCTGACTATAGATGATAAGTTGTATTGAAATTTAACTCTGTTCCGAAGCCTGCAAAAAACTACTTTGAAAACCTGGAAGTGAACTTGACATCTCTATCTGATATAATCTTTTTGGTAACACCATAAAATCTCACTATCTCCCTAATGAAAATATGAGCTACCTCACTAGCTGAATTCGTAAACTTAACTACAATGATGTGAGCTACCTTACTTAACTTATCAACCACAACCATGATGGAATCATGTTATATTGACGTCATCATAAAACTTGTAATGAAGTCCATGGAAATGACCTCCCATTTCCACTCTGGAATCACAATTGGTTGCAATAGACCACCTAGATGCTTACACTATGTTTTTACCTGCTAAAAATCCAAACATCTCGTGACCAACTCAAACATCTCCTTTTTCAAGTTCGACCAATAATATAATCTCTTAACTACTGCCAATGTCTTATGTTATTCTTGGTGACCTAAATATGACTTGACATGAAACTCCCTCAAGATAAGCTTCTTGAGCTTATTGTACTCTATTACAAAAATCCTATTTTTGAATCTGACCTATCCATCTGTTGTGAGGTTTTACTCCTCATCACTATCACCTTCACCTTGTTGTTGTAACGTGTGCCTCAATTATTGGTACTTTCCATCATGTTGTCATGCTTATAATATTCGTTCCTACAAGTTTGTCCCAAAAGATCTCACTGCTACAATGTGATTCACCTGCACTCTTCTACTAAGAGAATCTACAACCTTGTTCTCCTTTCCCTTAATGTAGTTGATCTCAAAATCAAACTCTTTGAAAGTAGCCAACCATCTAGCTTACCTAATATTCAGATTATGTTGTTCAAACAAGTACCTTATCCCACTATGATCACTCATTAGAATAAACCTCCTACCAAGAAGATAATGTCTCCACATCTTCAAGGCAAGAATGATAGTTGCCAACTCAAGATCATCAGTCACATAGTTTTTCTCATGCTCGTTCAACTTCCTTGACTCATAGCATACTACCTGCGCTTATTTTATCATAACTCCACCAAGTCCTCTCTTGCAAGCATTTTTTACATACCAAAAACTCTTTGTTAGGGTTTGTACTTCTTCAAGTCCATACTAGATTGTAGATCTAATCAAATAACTTGAGAAAACTTGAAAGATGTGGACTGGTCATACTCCGTAAAAGGGTGTAAGTGTGACTACGCAAGGTGTCATTCTTATGATAAATGTTGTAAACTGGAACGTTGATAAGTTGTGTAGAGCCATTTCCAATCACAATATATCTCCCCTTTGCCACCGAGTTTCACACTAACGCATGGATCCCACGAATTTGAGTCTCCAACTCGGGGGATATCAAGATTTTTGGACCATCGAGTATGCTATAGCTCATCTTATACTAGCTGGGCACCACTTTTACACTCACTTCTGCATTATTGATCCAAAAGGGCTCAAGAAACAGAGGATCCCCACTAGAGAACAATATTCAAGTTACCCTTTCGTCAGATAATTAAACACCTAATGAGATCTAGTAATTGAATTCAATTATTTTTTGTTAATTCATGATGATATTCAAGCTCACCTGTCAACATCCATAACACAGTTGAAAATCACTTGGGAATAATCAATCTATGTATAACATTCGTTACATTCGCAATCAGATGTTTTCCCCTGATCAAATACCACAATATTTAACGTGTTGACGTAGAAAAATCCATGGTCAGAACAATGATATGATGTCATTGTCTTTTCTTCCACAGTGGTTAGCCGACTCCATGTCAGTTTCGACAAATTATTATCACCCACGCCCTCTACAGCTCTTGCATCTCGATGCGGTTCCTGGTGGAAAGATCAGTGGATGGGAAATATAGACAATAGAGCTAGAAACAACATATTCAAGAGAAGTGAAAACACCAAAACCACATGATTCACAAATCCGGACTTTCGAACCTATGAAAATGTACTTCCTCTTTTCGTTTATAATGATAAGAAGTGTTTTTCTCTGGTTAAAAATATATTGCATCATTTTCTATATTTACTTTTGCAATTTTCCTATTTAATGCTATCAAGAACACCATCATTCTTATATTCACCTCATCGTAGTGCATGTTTAAACCAAAAAAGGAAAAGGACAATGGACAACATCTTTCTTATATTCACCTTGTCGTGGAACCTATTTAAACGAAAAAGACTGTGACCACCACCTAGAACTAGTTATGGTTAAGCCAAGATGTTTATTCTATATCTTAGTGTGAGGGATGTGTAAAAAAATGAATAGGTTGTAAAATAATTAGAAGTAAAAAAAAATGTGTGAGAAAAATGTTTAAATCTTATAATTTTATTATTGATAAAATATTTTAATACTAACTAATTGGCATATACTTAAAAATGTCATAAAATGTCTTGATATATATCTATATATATATATATATATATATATATATATATATATATATATATATATATATATATATATATATATATATAAAGTGTTATTTTTCATTGTTAAAATTATATTTTTAAATGCTAAATAAAATATATATAGGGCCAAATAAATGTTTTAACCATAATGTCATGAAAAGTTATGTTTTTATGGTTAAAACATTTATTTCGCCCTATATATATTTCATTTAGCATTTAAAAATACAATTTAAACAATGAAAAATAACATTTTGTATTTTACACTGTAAAGAAATTTGCACGAGAAGAAATTTGATCCCTCTAAGTTGATATTAGATCCATACTTAAAATAAATCCATACAGATTGAAATTGATATTTGTTTTTGTTGAATTTTCCATATATAAAAATAGTAGCAACATATTTCTTATATTCACCTCATCCTATTTAAAGGAAAAGGAGTTTCACTGCCACCTAGAACTGATTCTAGTTAATATTTTGTGTTGTGTTGAATTGGCAAGTCATTTTTTCTCAAATTTCACTAATTTTTTAATGTCTATCTCATATTTAACAAAAACTTTTTTTCCCTCAAGTGAGATTACAAATCTCACTCTTCGATAGGATATCTGCATGAAGGATTCCCAGATATAACTACAGCATGGTTCATAAACATTATCCACAGGCTTTGGGTCTTAGAGGAGATTTATCACAGCAATGGAGCAATATCATGATGTTTATAAGAAGCTCTGGCATATGTAGATCGGTAGGAAAGGAATTCCTCACATGGTGGGGAAAAAGGGAGTGGGATGAAGTTTAGGTAAAATAAATCTACTCAATTTTAGTAAAAGAAATCCCCTCTCCCTATCAGAATATCTACCCATTGTCTTTGTGGAAAAGAGGGGTTCCAAATAAAATGATTCATTTTTCGTCCCTTGTTTTTCACAATAAAAACCTTACATGGAATTTTTTTCAAAAAAGGAACTGGTAGATAAAATGCGGACAGAATTGAAAAGAAGGAGATGTAGCTCACAGGTGTGGCCTGCACCTGGAGACTACACTCACAAAACAGAGAGATCACTCTCGTACACTCTATTACCATCAATGAACAGATTACATCATTAAATACAACTCTGGAAATCAGGAAGTTGCAACCACACTCCTAAACTCTAAGAAAAAATCCTAAACTAAGGAGATACGTTACAACTATGTAACCATTTCTCCATTAATACAAAATAATATTAATTATTTTCAACTCCCCCCCTAATGGAGAAATGGTTCTCCTGAACTCCTAACATCCCTCTAAACAATTGAAATTTCACTCGTGCAAGAGGCTTTGTAAAAATATCAGCGATATTGTCACAAGTTTTACAATATTCAATAACAATTTCTTTTGACTGTACTTTCTCTCTGATAAAATGGAGTTGAGTGTCTATATGTTTGTTGTTTTTATGGAACACTGGATTGTGTGCCAATTTAATGGTTCTCTGGTTGTCGCTTTTGATGGAAGTAGAATTCTTCTATTCTTTTCCTGCATCATTAAGAAGCCTTCTCAACCAGATCGCTTCACACGTCACTGCACACAATGCTTGATACTCAGCTTCACACGATGAAAAGGCTACAGTACTTTGTTTCTTATTGCTCCATGCTATGACCCTGGATCCTATGTTGAATGCGTAACCTGTGATGGACCTTCGATCATCCAAGTTACCTGCCCAGTCTGAGTCTAAAAAACTTGCTAGAGTAACATCAAATGCGTCAGTGTATAAAATACCATAATTAACAGTACCACAAAGATACCTCAACAAGCTTTTTGCTACTACCCAGTGACTTTCAAGCGGTTTCAACATGAATTGGCTCAACACACTAACAAAGTATGCCAAGGCAGGTCTGGTTGTTGTAAGATATATTAAGCTACCAACCAGTTGTCTGTACATTGTAGCATCAACCTCTTTAGTGCCATCGTCATTTCTCAACTTCAGATTCTCCTGCAGAGGTGTCGCTGTTGATCTACACTGATCCATACCAAACTTTTCCAACATATTTCTGGCATACTTCCCTTGGGTAAGAAAAGTTTTCCCAGTATCTCTGCATACTTCTAATCCCAGACAGTAATGAAGGCTTCCGAGATCTTTCATCTCAAAAACTTGTGCCATAAGCCTTTTGATTCCTCTGATTAAATCATATGCATCTCCTGTTATAATCATGTCATCCACATATAAAGAAATCAAAATAATCAACCCCTGATTATTGTACTTGGTATACAAATTTGGGTCATTTAAACTTCTATGAAAGCCATGCTCTAAAAAGAAAGAATCAACCTTTTGATACCAAGACCTGGGTGCTTGCTTTAAACCATATAAACCCTTTTTTAATCTGCAAACAAGATGTTCCTGCCCCTTCTTTACAAATCCTTCTAGCTGTACTAAGTAAATTTCCTCTTTTAAATCACCATTTAAAAATGTAGATTTAACATCAAGTTGGTGTAATTCCCAATTACATTTAGTAGCTAAAGCAATAAGCATTTTGATTGTATTTAACTTTTCTACAGGTGCAAAAGTATCATCAAAATCTATACCTTCCTGCTGTGAATATCCTTTTGCAACCAGCCTAGCATTTAATTTCTCTATACTTCCGTGTGCATTCATTTTTGGTTTAAACAGCCATCTACATCCTATGGGTGTTTTATTCTTAGGCAGCTCAACTAAATCCCAAGTATCATTTCTAAGAATTGATTCCATCTCTTCATTCATTGCAGCTCTCCACTCCTTCAATTGACTAGCTTCTTTGTAATTAGAGGGCTCTACAATGTTCAAAACATTTGACATCAAAGCATAGTCTCTCAATTTTAATGGTAATTGAGTCTTCCTACCTGATCTCCTTGGTAGGGGACTTACCTCAAATTTGTTTTCTTCTGCTATAACTGGGCTTGCATTATCACCTTCTTGTTTTTCTTCTTTTTGCTCTTCTTTCTGCTCCTGCTCTCTTTCATCCTCGCTGCTTTCCTCCAACAACAATGGAATGTGCCAATCATCACCAACGTCATCTTTCCCTTCCTGTACATGTTCATGAAACACTACATCCCTACTTGCAAATATCTTATGAGACTCAGGATTGAATAATTTATATGCTTTGAATTCTGTGCCATAACCAACAAAGATGCATCTAACTGCTTTAGGGTCTGATTTCTTCCTATCAGCTTTGGGTATATGGGCAAATGCTTTTGACCCAAATACTCTCAGATGGTTTACTACTGGTTTAAATCCATATAGAGCTTCAAAAGGGGTTTTGAAGCCAAGATACCTGGTAGGACTTCTGTTCTTCAAATATACAGCAACGTTAATAGCCTCTGCCCCAAAACTATTAAACAGACCCTTACCTTGTAACATGCTCCTTGCACACTCCACCAAGGTTCTGTTTTTGCGCTCTGCAACTCCATTCTGATGTGGTGTGTGTGGCACAATATATTGTTAAACAATCCCGTGAGATTTGCAGAATTTCATGAATTCCCTTAGCTTGTATTCTCCCCCTTGATCAGATCGGAGAATTTTTATACTCTTATCAAACTGTTTTTCCACCAAGGTTTTAAATTCTATAAAGCACTGGAAATTCGGACTTTTCTTGTTCAAAAAATAAACCCATGAATATTTAGTGCAGTCATCAGTAAATAACAGAAAATAATATGCTCCTCCTAGCAACCTTGTCTGCATACATCAGTGTGCACTAGTTCTAAAATATTTTTTTCCTTCCTCCTATCATGCACAGGAAACTGTTCTCTATGCATTTTTCTTAAGGCACAACCATCACAGTTTAAATGAATATTATGAAAGATAGAGAGCCCCTCAACCATACCTTTCTTCTGCAATAACATGAGGTCCTGCAAATTCAAGTGACTGAACCTCTAATGTCAGAGTTTTTCGGCTGTCGATCCTCCGACAACCATGGTTTGCTTTGGTATACTTTTTGCATCCTGTCTATATAGGCTTCCAACTCGCATGCCTGTTGCAACTATTTCATTCCTGCAATCCTTTATCACACAATGAGTCTTGAAGAACTCGACTTGCATATCTTGATCAGCCATCATGGATACAAATATCAGTTTTTTCTTAATTCCAAGTACATATAAAACATTTGTAGGGTGATTAATTTTTCCATTTGGTAACTTGACTGAAATCACCCAATAACCTTTAATCTTGTATCCGCTATCATCTCCTAGGTATATTTTTGATCCATTTATACTTTCTTCAAGACTATCAAAAAATTCCTTTTTACCTGTCAAGTGAGAGGATGCTCCAGAATCGACATACCAAATATCATCCTCATTAGATGCTGAAAGGGCACAGTCGACTGTGAACAGTCGAAATTCATGACTAAAGTCTTTATCTTCTTCTTCAACAAAGTATCCTCTGTGATTTGGATTTGCCTGCTTCCTCTTTGCATCATCAGCTTGCTTCTTATAACATTCTCTCTGTATATGACCCTTCTTTCCACAATAATAACATTTCTTTTTATAATGATTTGCAAGCATACCTTTATGTGAATGTGAATTCTTATGTGATGTTCCTCCTTTCTGCTTTGATTGCTACTGTGACTGCTTTCCTCTGAATGATCGTTGCTTCGCCATCAGCGCAAGATCATCATTCTGGGGGTTCATGTTCTGCTGTTGCTCCTCCTCTTGCAACAAGATCCCTGTCAGATCTTCAAATGTGGGCGCTTTCTCCCTTGCCGCCAATCCAGTAACAAACATTTGAAATTCATCATGCATCCCGCTCAGTGTGATTGAGACGAGATCAGAGTCAGACATTGTCTCTCCGATGGCCCCCAATCTGTCTTTCACATCTTTAATTCGCGCAACAAATGTAGTAGCAATCTCCCTTTCGTCCATCCTCATTGAAAATAGCTTGCTTTTAAGCGCCATAATTCGGCTGGTGTTCTGGGTCTGATACAGGCTTTTGATGGTGGTCCAGATCTCAGCGGGCGTTTTACAGTCTCTGATGTGGGGGACAACACTGTCCTTCACGGACATCTTCAACAAGACTTTTCCCTTGTTCTCTCGTTTTTCCCAATATTGCTCCTGTGGCCCTATGTTCGGCTTCTGCTCATCGCCTGTAACTATGGACCAAGCATTCACACCCTCAAGTAAGGTCTGGATCTTAAACTTCCAATTCGTGAAGTTAGATCCATCAAGTTTACCAGACTTGTGAAGGTAAGATTCCATCATATTAATCATTCTAATCAGATCTACAAAATGAATCTACCCAACAACAAAAAATGATACCTGTCAGATCGATCTATCACCTCTGCCACTGATCTACAGTGTCTGGCAATCTCGCTCCGATGAGAAAATTCGGCATTTTCAATACAGCCGAAGAATTGATCTGATCAAAATTGATCCGATCTGCCTCTCACAGATAGATCTGCAACTTCCCCGATCTGCACCCCTCGCAAATCGCCAAAAGAAGATGAGGGTTCCCGCAGATCCACTTGAAGGTTAGTTGGCGCTCTCCCGAGCGAAAATCCCCCGCCAAGATAAAATCGGTGCGAGTTAAAATGTATGGTGTGATTTCCCCCTTATATTTTGTGCCAATCCAGTATTCTGGTGCGGTGGCGCGCTTAATAACCGAACAGACGCGCTAATCTAGAATTCTGGTGCGCTCCCGAGCCAGAAACCCGCGCCAACCCCCTTCTACTCAGGAAAAAAAATTTCGAGTCCGAGCCAGGTGTTCTGCAGTCCACCTGCTCAATTGAGCACAGAGCTCTTGTGTACACACGACCACAGAGGCACTTCAAGCCACACAGGCAATTCTACCACACAGGCAAGCTAGCTACAAAGGCACTTCAGCCACAAAGGTGATAAAAGATCAGGCTCACCCAATCTGATCTCTGATACCAAGATAAAATGTGGATAGAATTGAAAAGGAGATGTAGCTCACAGGTGTGGCCTGCACCTAGAGACTACACTCACAAAATAGAGAGATCACTCTCGTACACTCTATTACCATCAATGAAAAGATTACATCATTAAATACAACTCTAGAAATTAGGAAGTTGCAACCACACTCCTAAACTCTAGGAGAAAATCCTAAACTAAGGAGATACGTTACAACTATGTAACCGTTTCTCCATTAATACAAAATAATATTAATTATTTTCAACTTTGGTCAGGTCCAAGTATATGTCTTATGTGCAAAAAAGAGGGAGAAAACAATAATCACATATTCCTATCCTGCAATTTCACTCATCAGTTATAGAGGGATCTAGCAAACTTCATTGGTTTCAGTTTGGTGGATCATACAGCTATACAAGATGCACTGTGCTGGTGGAGCTCTCAGAAATCTTCTTTAAGATCCATTCCTCAACTCCTCTTATGGACAGTTTGGAAGTGAAGAAATAAATTAATATTCCAAGACGGGATAGAAGATAAAAAGTCTGTGTTTGAGAAGATTATTTCATTGTATAATTCTATCCCTAAGAAGTTGACTACATGCAAATCCAAAAATTCAAAGTATCAGAGGAAGATCATGATGAGTTATCCGAGAGCTTTCTTTGATGGGGCTACTCAACGGGGTTCATGTGCTTGTGGCTGTCTTATATCGATGAATGAAGACCAACACTTTTCCTTTTATTGGAATGGTGGTAATGGCTCAAACAATAAGGCCGAAGCTATGGCCTTGGCAGGTCTCCTTCAATTAAGCTCCTTCTTGAATATTCAGAACCTACAGATATACGGGGATTCCAAAATCATAATAGAACATGCTACAAGGAAATTATCTATTAAGAACCCCATGTTATCTAGATGGATGAACAGGATAAATGTTTTATGGAACAACAAAAATGATTATTCAATCAATCATGTGGATGGGTCCTATAATTCTCGTGCTCATGAATTGTTAAAGAAAGGCCTCGCAATTCAGCCTAGTATATGGAAAATGGAGATTCAAATGGGATCAACAACATATCAGATTAAATATTTCTCCTTTCTGGATACTTAGTTCATTTTTTTGGCTTTTTGTCTTCCTATGCTCAATTGACTCTTCCTCTTCATAAAAGGTACATCTGTCTATTTCCTCCTTTATCTTCTCTTTTTTATAAGATAGCTTAATCTAGATGAACCTATATGATTATCCATGTGTCTATGACTGGACATTATATGGATTTCTACTTTATCTTCCATATTAAATTTCTTGTATTCGGCCGTGCTCAGTTTCAGCCCACTCTTACATCTATCTGTTTTATGTATATATCAAGTATTCTCTATATAAATATTCTTTATATGAATATAAATCCTGTTTTTTATCGTATTGGAAAAAAAAACTATGACAAATCTCGACACATTTACCATTAGACCGTCGCCAAAACCATTACAATTTGGGCTTTTGTTGGCAGATCTCGTTAGTACCTGATTTTACTGCAATCCATCAAGTACGATTAAAATATATTTATCGACGGGGAGAAACCTCCACAACTTTACTGGTAGACCGCTATTCTTTGGTAGACCCGATGTTAATGCAATCCATCGAGTGACAGGTGAAAAATATACAATAATAGCCATATTAATATAAACGAAATGTAATTCATGACAATTATGGTCAATAGTTCAATTCGCACTGGTAGCTTGTAATGCCATTGCCTTGAGATTATATTTTTTCGAGGCTATACATTTTTACTTCAAAGCTTGCCATTCAAATACCCATTGCGAGGAAATACCGCAGCTGCTGCCATGCTCATCTCATATGATACTTTTATGTTAAACATATTTTAAATATTATATATACACACACTTTTTTTATAAATAGATGATTGCACATCAGCCAATTTTCCATGGATAACTATACATTGAAAATATATCTAAAGGAGCATAAAATTAATGTAATAGAAATTAAATTTACTTTATAATTTTTTTAATTATAGATAATCATCATTGTTTAATGGTAAGGTAATTAAATATTAAATTAGTTTATATTTTTCTAGAAAATATTTTTTCTATTAAATACTTTAATCTTTAATTTGAATATTAAAGTGTATAGAAATATACCTATTTAGTCTAAAATCTCTTAAAAAAATAGTTCTTATTATATTATAGCAATTTAAAGTATATAATTAAAATTTTAAAAAGTGATTAAACATGGAATAGATATACTAGCATTTAGAAAAAACATATCCATATATATACACGGCATCACTAACCACGAATCATTATTGTACTTGGTTGGTTTTGGTTTTACTATGTTATTTAGTATTTAAGTACATTGTAGGGCATAACGAACCCACTGAAATATTGGCAACATGTTACTTAAGCTTCTAGCATAACATTTGTATATTGGATTGAGTAAATATATTTGTATAGTGGCTTAACGCTTGAGATTCTTTAGTGCTAATTTTTGAAAGAGTAATTCTAAAGTTATATAAACATTTAAACATTTCAGAAACAAAGTTTATTTCAAAAGAAAATCCTCTATATATTTCATAAAGAAGGAATTGTTCATATATGAGCACATTGTTTTGATTATTTCATTAATTAGGAATATAGATGAAAACTTATTAGTGAAAAAGATTGTCCTAAAAAAAGTAGTCCTACCTTGAATTTTCTTCCCATAAATAAGTGGATATGTTGTTTTTTTCCTTTCATAATTTTATATCACGACTATTCATAATATATAATCTCTTAAAGGAAACAACATCCAAATCCCTCTGCATAATCTCTTATTTTGTTCTTAGTACATACTAAAATTCAAATGTGAAATTACTTTACTTTTCTTGCTTATCACAAGCCTTCACAATATAAAGAAAAATAAACAACAATTAAGTTATATATATATATATATAATCAGTATTGTAATGTGTTGTTTTATATTATCTGGCACTTATGCACATTGGAGGGCACAACCAACCCACTTAAATGTTGGAAATATATTACCTAAGCTTCTAGCATAACACCTCTTTACTAGCTTGAGTAAATATAATTTATATTCTCAACATTGCATTTTAGATTTTTCATAGTTGTAGATTCCTTAGTGCTCATTTTTGAAAGAGAATTTCAAAAGTCATGTAAACATTTCACAAAGAATGTAATTTAAAAAAAAAACCCTCACATACTTTATAAAGAAGGAATTGTGCATATCTAAGTATTGTTTTGATCATTTCATTAATCAGGAATATAGATGAAGCCTTAATGGTGAAGAAGATTGTCCTAAAAAAAATAGTCTTTCCTTCTTAAATAAGTGAATATGTTATATGTTTCCTCCAGTAGCTATTTATTCTTGAGTTCCTCCTCTTCATTGATTAACATATTTGAAAATGAATTCATATGAAAAATTCCAAGTTCCTCCTCTTCATTGATTAACATATTTGAAAATGAAGACATATGAAAAATTCCATAGAAATTTGATAGTGAAATTACAGCATATAGATTTATTCTTGCTTTTCTCCTCTTCATCAATGATAAACTACATGTAAAATGGAATCATATGAAAAATTACATAGAAAGTTGAGACTGGCCCTCAAATTTTTATCTCTAAAGTATTAGTGAATTATATGCAATTTTTGTTTCTAATACATATATCAAAAAAAGAATTTTGAAACCTATCACCATTATAGAAAAGAATGCATCACCATTAAGAAAATAATTCAAACCAATAATTGCCGAAATGTAAGCTAGTGAGTTAATTGGAATTACGAGTAGGAGAATGGAAAACAACTCAAACTAAATGGAAAATAATTCAAACTTAATAATGTGTTCAAATATCAATATCTAACCCTAAAATAAAAGTTAATATTAAACTAATAATATATAGCTTACTAATTTTACCAGCCCTACTATTGAAAATTCATCTAAACTAAAATGTCACTGTGATACCAGAAAAATAAAATCCCAAAAAAAAAAACCTAACAAAGAAGCATTCATTTAAATGGAGCAACCATTCCCCAAATAACACTTTTAAAAATAGGAAATAATTCAAACTTACAAATGTGTTCAAATATCAACATCTAACCCTAAAATAAAAGTTAATATAAAATTAATAATATTTGGCTTACTAATTTTACCAGCCCTACTATTGAAAATTCATCTAAATTAAAATAAGATAATAAAATCCTAACAAATAAGCATTCATTTAAATGGAGCAACCATTCCCCAAATAACACTTTTAAAAATGGCATCCCCTGAACAGGAACACTATAACAAACCACTAGAGAGTTGTGTAAAATAGTACATAAGAAGATAAAACTAAACAAACTAGGGTTTCTCCCACAATGCTAGGGGCAATTGACCTTCTGCACTTCGATATCAAGCGGTGCATTTTGTTGACTAATGCAGGATTAGCCTTTCTTTTAGCTACTGCATAATCAGCCACCAAGGCAAAAGCGTCATTTACCTTCTATTTTTCAAGATATTCCTCAACCGCTTTCAACCACTTTGTATTTTTGTTTCCCTCCATGAGCAAATGTACGCTCAAGTAATTTCTTAGGTCGAGGTAGATGCCTCGCACATCCAGGTATTCACGAAGGGCTTTCAGTAAACTCTCATCCAAATCTCCACAACCAAATAAACAAAGATCCAATCAATAAACAAGATTTTCATATACATGAGCTAACCCTTAAAAGTCTAAAGTTCCCAATATCTAAACTAAAACACCCGAAACAAACCCTAGAAAACTGAAAATTCCCCCCCAAAACCCCAGAAGCCTAAAAATTCAAACCCGATGCCACTGAAAACTTTCAAATCCAAAATCCTAGACCCTGAAGATATCTGAGAGGCCAACCCTAATGACCCTTCAAACCCTGAGAAGACTAAAATGACAGAGAACAAAGTGAGGCATCATGACACACACCTAAACTCACATCCATTGGACGAAATTCCATCTCCTTCATCTGATGCTTTATTATGTGGGTGTTTCAAGGCCACGCCCTCGATTGAAAGCCGTAGTAATACCCGATGCAATCAAATTGAAAGGAAGGCCCTTCTCCTTTAGAAACAGTGATTGTTTAGAGACATCGTCCTTATCGTCCTCCACCAGCGTAGCTTCAACTGTTATATCCTCCTTACCGTATTTGTCCCGCCGCATTATAACCGCCTCCTTGCCTTCTATCCTGGAGGGTATGTCTTCCAGGTCCCAAGAACCCGGCCAAAATATAAGCGAGAAAGAATCTCGTCTTTGATCAGTTTCACTAGGTTTTCATTGGATAGAGTATAGACTTCAACTTTTGAAGTAAACTCGCGGCTGGAAACCCATGGTGTTCCCTTCATTATTTATTTCTTGTAACGTTTTTGAAACGCATCCACGAAGGCCGAAATAATACAACGGTTTTAAAACGTAGACCTAAAGGTTGAATGGAAGAATTTATGGTGCTTTAAGGCTCTGGAAGCCTCTCGAGCTACAGAAGTAGAGACTTCTCTGCTAATCACATATAACATAGACATTGCTAATGCAAATATCTCCGGAGATGAAATCCTGGTAGGGTTTCAGCGATTGGAAGCCTTTATAAGCTTGCCTGCGATTTGATTAATTATTAATTTAGTTTTTTAATTTAATTTTTATATAATTTTATTGAGATTTGATCTTTGATTTAGGTTAGTTTAATTATTAATTTTACTTTTTAGTTTAATTTTTGTTTTAAGATAATTTCATTGATTTAAAATGTTTTAGTTAATAATTTTATTTTTTAATTTTGTGTGATTTGATCTAGTCAAAATGCTTAGATAACATAACACTAGCTTAGATCCATCTTAACCTCTGATCTATCAAGTGCTGAGGTGCAAACTTCCTTGCCATCCTTTTTGAATGGATCTAGGCTGGTTTGTGCGAACAAGGAAAATCTATTGAAAATATGCTCAATTTTATGAATAATATGTAAATACTAAATATGCTAAATATGTCTGAGATTTATCTTTAGTTTTAAATTTTCTTAGTTACCTCAGTTTGTTGACATGATAAATATTATTAATAACTTTAATGATGAAATAAATATTTTGAATGCAAAGTGACAATGTAATAGTGTTGAATGATAGAAAATTTAAATAATAAAAATGTAGCCAATTACAAATAGTTTTCGTTGTAATCAATCTCAAACTATTTTCTTGTACTATTCTTATTGTCACCCTTGTTAGTTTTGTCATCTTTTCATATCAATTATATGAAAAGGACAGTTGAAATCATAAATCATTTGAATCTTTAGCTCGAAACATCGTACCTTGTCTCTCTTTCTCTCTAATATTAATAGGATTAATTACTATAACACAAAAATCAATGTACATTGTCAATAATATTTTGTGCTTACATTGAAATCAATGCACACTGTTAATCCAATCACTTTAAATTAATGTACCATTATACATCCAATTACATCAAATCAGAAATCAACATATAAATACATCTAATGCAAGAAATAAAATAAGATTAAAAAACAACATCTATACTCAAATCAATGCATCTAATGCAAGTAATCAAATAGGATTAGAAATCAACATCTACACTCAAATCAATGCATGTAGTGCAAGTAAGAAAATAGGATTCGAAACTAACATCTACACTAAAATCAATGCATCTAGTGCAATCAATCAAATAGGATTATAAGTCACCATATACAATAAAATCAATGCATTTAGTGCAAGCAATCAAATAGGATTAGAAATCATCCACATTGAAATCAACATCTACATTGAAATTAATGATCTAGTGCAAGAAATCAAATATGATTAGAAATCACCATGTACACTATCAATGGATTTAGTGTCAACAATAAAATAGGATTAGAAATCATCTACATTGAAACCAATGCATCTAGTGCAAATAATCAAATATCGTTAGAAATCAACATTTGCACTAAATTCAATGTATCTAGTGCAAACAATCAAATAAGATTAGAAATCATCATTTACACTGAAATCAATGCATCTAGTGCAAGAAATATTCTTCCCTCTCTCCTCCTCCATCTATACATATATCTCCCTCCATCTCCCATTCTTTGTCTCTCTGTCTCACCCCCCAAATTCACACGCTATCTCACTCCATATATATCAATGTCTCTATCCCTCCATCCCTAACTCCAGATCTCTCTTCTTCCCTTTCTTCACCTTCCATCTATATCTCGATCTCGCTCTGCCTCTCTAAATCATTCCCAAAACATACACTCTCTTTCTCTAATCTATCTTTCTTTGACTCCCTCTTCCACTCCCTCTCTATTTCTCTCTTCCCCTTCTCTCCCTCTCCCCCTCTTCTATCTCTCTTCGCTCTTGTTGTCCTCTCTCCCTCTCTCTCCATATTCCTTATCACTCCCTCTCTCTTATGTCCACTTTTCTCTCTCTATGTCTCTTCTTACCTCCCAATCTCTCCCCCCTACCTCCATATCTCTTTCCCTACCTCTCTCCACTCTCTCTCTCTCTCTCTCTCTCTCTCTCTCCAACTCTGTTACTATATGCCTCTCTCTCCCCTTCTCTCCACCCTTCTCTTCATCTCTCTTTCTTTGTCTCATTATCTCACAAAAACATACACACACTCTCTCCATATCCCCCTTTTCTTCCCTCTCTCTCTCCACTTCTAACTCTCTGTGTTTTTCTTCTTCCCTCCCTCTCTCCTCCTCTCTCTCAAGTCCTCTCTCTCATCCTTTCTCTCTCTCCATTTCTCTCCTACCTCCCTCTCTCTTCCCCCATCTCTCTCTCTCTCTTTTCCCTCCAATCCTCTCTCTTCCCCCATCACTCCCTTCCTCTCTCTCATCTTTCCTCTCTCTCCCTTTCTCTCTCACCTCTCTCTCTTTCTCTCTCTCACTTTCTCTCTCGCCTCTCTCTCTCTCTCTCCAACTGTGTTACTATATCCCTCCCTTTCTCCTTCTTTCTCCTTCTCTCCCCCATTGTCTCCATATTTCCTTTTTTGTCTCTTTATCTCACTCCTAAAAATACACACTCTCACTCCATCTCTCCCTTTTCACTCCTTCACTCTCTCCACTTCTCACTCTCTGTCTTTCTTTCTCCCTCCCTCTCTCCCCTTCTAACTCCATCTTTGTATCCCTCTGTCTTTCATCCTTCCTCTCTCAAGTCCTCTCTCAATTCCTTCCTCTCTCTCCCTTTCTCTCCCACCTCCATCTCTCTTCCCCCATCTCTCTCTCTCTCTCTCTCTCTCTCTCTCCACCAATCCTCACTATCTCTCTCCTTCTCTCCTTCTCCCTCCCTCTCTTCTTCTCTCTCTCCCACCTCTATCTTTATGTCTCCCTCTCCCTCTCTTACCCTTATCTACATCTCTCACTCCTATCCTTCTCTATCTCTTCATTCATTGTCTCCCATTTCCTTCTGTTTATATCCATCTCTTCCTTGTGACTCCCCCTATCTCTCCACCTATATCATTCTATGTCTTTGTTCTCCCCTCCCATATATATCTAGAGTTAAAATATTTATCATGATATATTAATATATATTAAAATATAACAAAGTTAATATTGTATTAATCCAAAGTTATTAAATTTAATAATATTAATATGAATATTATATTTAATAATAATATCAATATTATGGTTAATAATGTTTTTTTGCATGGTATTAATAATAATTTGGTCCATGGTATTTTTCCCATAGGCTTGGTATAAAATTAGATGTTGATTTATAATCCTATTTGATATATTTTTATTTATTTACCATACCTTTTTATACCTCTTTTATATTTATTTATTTACCAGACCTATTTTATAAATATGGTATTTGGCCCATGGTATTAATAATAATTTGTCCCATGGTATTTACCCCATAGGCTTCACCTAAATAAAACTGTTTTTTTTTGTAAATATAAAGAGGTCTATGGAGTAAATATAAAAAGAGGTTTTATTTATTTACCATGTCTCTAGTTTATTTATATTTATATTTATTTACCATACTTTATAAAAAGAGGTTTTCTTTATTTACCATATCTCTGGTTTATTTATATTTATATTTATTCCTAAAACTCTTCATTCGTAAATTTAAATTTTGTTTATACATAATAATAATAATTAGATTGAATTTTAAATAGGACTATTAAAATGTTAAATGTTAAACATTACATGGTAAATGTTTACATGTTTACATTTACGTTTACATGTTTATGTTTATGTTTATATTTACATTTTTAAGTTTTTTATGTGAGATCTACCCCATACTAGGCTCTAGAGCACTTCACAGTGCAATA
The DNA here is from genome assembly GCA_031772625.1 of Pinus tabuliformis. Classification (NCBI taxonomy): domain Eukaryota; kingdom Viridiplantae; phylum Streptophyta; class Pinopsida; order Pinales; family Pinaceae; genus Pinus; species Pinus tabuliformis. The sequence continues at coordinate 820,836,055 of CM062816.1, read as the reverse complement.
ACCGGACATTAGAAGAACTCTTCCATGTTGGGATGGAAAGTGTCTCTTGGACCAAAAATGTAATAGAATTAAATTAAAGAAAATTATTTATACAATATTTTTATTGTGAAATGAGAATATGGGCATGTGGTGTTGATGAGCCATGGTATTGGCCCATGCTATAGGATGATTAATAATATTCATAGTAAAGTGGGTGAGTATGCATGGTTAAAATTCTTGTTAATTGTAAGTATGATTTTGATGGTAAAATGAGAGATGGTTTTTGAGCATGTGGTAGAGCCATCGACCACGGTATGGTATGGTTAATAATATCCATAGTAAAGTGGTGGTAAATATCCATGGTTTTTATTATATTGTAAGTATTAAGTTTTTTTGTGCTTATTAATGAAATTTAAATGTGGTTCCACAATTATTAGTTTAATTTATCTCGTGAAATGGATATTAATTTATAACTACTATTCACATCTTATATATATTCATGTAATAGAGGTATAGATATATATCAAAATTAATTATAGTATTTTTTCTTTTAAATTTAATAAAAAAATGTTATAAAATTAAGGTGTTGTCTACCGAGGTGGAGGAATCCAGTGAAAAAAATAGTTTCAAAACAAATCTTGTAGTAGTAGTATTTGAATCATGTTTTTGATGGTGGAAATGGATTTATCACCATCAAAAACCTATGGGGCACCCAAAATCTTGAAGTTTGAAAGTTGTAACCCTGATTATCACTACCATATTTTATGAAAATCTTGTGGGAATTTCCACAAATTTCATATTTTATGAAAATCTTGTGGGAATTTCCACAAATTGAAGGCTGGTTAGATTAAGGCTAAAATTAAATTCAAATAAACTATTTATAAAATATTTTGAGTGTAAAATTAGAGATGGTTTTTATGATGTTGTATTGATGAACCATGGTATTGGCCCATGGCATTGTAACAAAGCCTATTTACAAGTTAACAATATCTATGGCAAAAGCGGAGGTCTACGACTAAACATATCGTTATATTGTAATTTTATGTACTTATTAAATAAATTTAAATATGAGTACAGAATGAGTATTCTATTTTATAACAGTTAAACATGTTGTTATATTGTAAGTTTGTGTACTTATTAAATAAATTTAAATATGATTACATAATCATATTCTATTTTATAGGGTAAAATGGATCTTAACTTATTGTTGCTATTTTTTTGATGTAATATTTATATTTTTATTTTTTAATCTAAAAAGTGATTCGTAATTTTATTAATAAAACCAAAATTACAATGTAACAAATTTGAATTTATAATTTTGATTACTTTTGACTTTTTGTGGACGAATTTACTTACTATAAATTGGACATATTAATAGAAATTCAACATACTAAGTCGATATGTAAAAATGTAAAAATGTTTACAAATTTTCTTACATTACATCGACACATTACCCATATACTATGGTATAAAGTGTCTCTCGACACAATAAAATAATGACATGTAAAAATGTAAAAATGTTTACAAATTTTCATACATTACATCTACACATTACCCATATACTACGGTATAAGGTGTCTCTCTACACAATAAAATAATGACAGATTTTAATATTTGAAATATTCCATTCAAATAGATTTATTATTTGAGAATCAAATTAAGTATGATAAATTCCTTATAATAAATTGGAATGTACATTCCAAAACTTAAAATTTGTAAAGGAGTGTATGGTATTGTAAATTTTGTATAAAAAATTGTAAATATTTTTATATTTAAAGAAAAAATATCATTTTTTTAAAATTTATATGAAAATTAAAATAAATTTTTTTAATAGAAGATGATAACAATAACTATTTAATTTTATCTTATATCAATTTAGGTAATCACTTTAGTAAAATATGGTTGATATTTGTTGATTGGTATTATTTCAAATGTTGCCTAGCATATAAAAAGTGGAAAATATTGTTGATTGGCATATATCAACTACACTATATCAACTACATTTAATAATGTGGTTTTGTTAGCTGACATCCAACATGTGTGGTATACTTATTGACTATGGTTGACCGTGATTGAAAAGGGTTGATGATATTTCCCATGGTTGAATGAGGCTTCCATTAATTTAACAATGTGTTAATGTTATTGAACCTAACAATATTACATCAATGTTGGTCATAGTTAATGAATTCCCATTATGGTTGATAATGGATGATGTCACATTATTTTAAAGTTAATGTTACAAAAATGTTTGCATTAATGGTTGAAGTGGGTTTGCGGGTTGACCATGGTTAAAGACCATAATTGACTTTAGTTGATCATGATTGGTAATGAGTACCATGGTTAACTAGGGATTAAAACAGAGACTATGGTTGACCTTGGTTTACAATGGTTGACCATTGTTACATTACTACAATAATGTTGTTGACCATGGTTGATGTTACATTAATGTTAATGTTAATGTTACATTAATGGTTGAAGTGAATTAACAAGGTTGACCATGGTTGACAAGATTGACCACGATTAAATATGATCCACCAATGTTGTTCAAGGTAGACCACGAATAACCTTAGTTGAACATGATTGATAATTATTACTATGACTTACCTTAATTAACCATGATTCACAATGACACACATGGTTGACCAAGGATTAAGGAGAAAATTATGGTTGAAATTGGTTTACCATGATTTGACATAGTTGACAAGGTTGACTAAGATTGAAGAGTGTTTACTATGGATGAACATGGTTGACTAAGTTTGACCATGGTTAAACATAAACATAATAATGTATTTATGTTACATTAATCTAAAAATGTAACATTAATGCTGATAATTGTTACATTGTTACATTAATGTTGACCATGGTTAATGGTACATTAATGTTACAATAACAATTTTATTAATGGTTGAGGAGGGTTGATGAGGTCGGCCATAGTTCATTATGATTGGTGTAATATGATTGAGGACGATTAGTTGATTATGGTTAGGTAATAATGTGGTTATAGTTGGTTATGTTTACGATTGTTGACCAAAGATAAAGATGATAGATCATTGTCGACCTTTATTTATTATTTTTGTTTATTATTTATTATGGTTGACCTTTATTGAGCATTGTTAACCATCATTAACCATGATGACCATGGTCAATCATGGTGACCATCACAATACATGGTTCACTATGTTTGACCATTTTGATCATGGTTGACCATGGCTAGGAATGTTCATAATGGTTGACCATGTGTTGACCATGTTCATCACAATAGACTTTGGTTGTCCATGTTCTCTATGGTTATCTATGATTAACAGTGGATACCCATGTTTAAACATGTTTCCCTATGGTTAACCATGGTTAGATTATGTATATCATATTTTGATGTTCGACTATGTTCGACTCATTATAATCTCGAACAATGCTTGTCATGTTACAATGTTGGATAAATTTTGTACCATTCCAACATCACAACATGTTTGTCACCTTAGCTCATTTATCAAAATGTGACATTGTTTTTTTGTTGCATTAGTTCATTTGTTACAATGTGATACTCTTTCTTTTCATTGCAGATCCTAAGCATTTATTTTCATAGAAATTTCACACAATTTTTTACACCACGATATTAAGTTGTTAGTTTTGTAATCTCACATTGTGACAATGCTTGTCACATTATGACTTTGAATAAATTGCACCAATGTCACATTGATGTATATATTATTTATTATTTTTGTAATGTCACCTTACGACATTGGATAAATTGCAATGTAATGTTAGATTGTGGCATTGTATAAATTTATATACCATTTTGACATCAAAATATGTTTTTCATAGTGTGACATTAGTTTATTAGTCACATTAGTTCATTTATCACAATATGATGCTAGTTTTTTTCATCAAATTTCATAGAAATTTCACACAAGTTTTTTTAGCAACTACATTGCGATGTTAATTTTGTAATGTGACATTGTGACAAAGATATTTGTTAAGAATAATGACACATGGAATTTATTTTTCTAGTGGATGCTATGCATGGCATTTAATTGCACAACCACATTATGATGTTAGTTGTTAATATGACATTGTGATGATGTGTAATGTTCATCAAATAGAAAATTCTATTCTTTTTCTTTTTAGAAATTATGATGTTGATTTTTTTTGTTACTATACCACACTAATTTGTTTTATCATATTTTCCTAGACTTAGGTTTTAAAGTTAGTTCCCATTGACACCATTTTTTTTACACAACTACATTGTGATCTTAATTTTGTAATGCCAGACTTCCACGATGATTTTTGTTCATCAAAACGCAATTCTTATTGTTGTCCCTTATCACAATGAAACGTTGATTTTTTATCATCACATTGTTCAAGCATCTGTTATCATAGTAATCTCACAACATTATTATTTTTGTGGGGCACAACCACATTCTCATGCTCGTTTTCGTAATGTGACATCACGAGAAACATTTTTCAGTTACCTTCCATTTGAGCTAATAATATAATACTAATACCCTTATTAATATTTTATATAGAATTGTAAATATAATATTCTAACTAGGTGTTATGAACCTTCTCAAAAAAAATTGTTTTTTTAATATTACTTTCTATTTAATATCAACAATGTTTAACATCTTTCACACGATAATTAACGTTAATTGTGGTAGATTTCTGGTTTTAGTGGCGTGTATTTGTATATAAAGAACTAAGATTCTCTACAGTAATATTTGAAAGTTGTCAACATTTTGAATCCAATAGAATATCATCTTTAAGATTGAAAGAAATAGAAGGAAAAGAAAATGTATATATATATGTAAAAGTATAAAAGAAAAGCTAGATAATGAACCTTAAAAAAATTGAAGATGCTAATTTAATATTAATAATAATATAAGAATTATATAATCAATGTAAATCTATATAAAATTAATATTAATTTATGTAATTTACATATGATATATTAATATTAATCTATATAATCTATAATGTTAAATATGTTGAGACATTTTTAATTTTAGTTTTAATATTTCATGCTAAAATTTATAAGGCATATTTGACATGATTTTTATTTTAAATAATGTTTAACAACTTTATGATTGTTGTTTCTTTTTTATAAAGGTGGCTCACGGATATTGGGTGGCCGCTACATCCACTGGAAAATTTAGGCATATCAACCCGAAGGGATCTATCATCCGACCAAACAAACAAGGCCTAACCCCAAGGGTATTGAGGAGATATGACCCCGTGACCTCCTAACTCGCAAGATTCTTAGCAACAGGAAATCAACCAACTGAGCTAACCCTTGGAACTTATGATTTTTGTTTCATATTCTTTACAATTTTAATTATATTAATACATTTAGTCTTCCTTCTATAACGTTCAACACTTATTTTGGTTCTAGGAAATCATTTCATTTCCTTGTGGATCAGAACATTTGGAAGTTTTTATCATTTCAAATTACTAAATTAATTTAAATATTAACTAGAAAAACAAAAAAATTATCCTTTCAATTATTTTTTAAGTAAATTACTTAAAAATTTAAAACAATAGATTTAACATCACAACCTACTCAGGTCAATAGGTAAAATATTATTTTTACAATTCTATACCATTATATTAATATTAATAACGTAATAGGGATATTATTATTATTTACATTAAAAAAAATAATATAATATAATACTAATATTAATATTAATATTAACATTAATAATAATAATAATATAAATATTAACCATAACATTAACATTAATACTTATTATACTCATTAATACATATATTAATTATATTAATCTTTTTGACCTAATTTATTATTATTAATAATATTAATTCCTACTGACCCTACTTTGTTTTACCTAATAACCATATCTGGCCTCCTCGGAATCGCTCTTCTTAAAATATGGACTAACAAGTGACAACTAACATTGACACGTAAAGGAGAAACAGATCAACCAATTCAACGATCCTTATTGACTTTTCTTAAAATATATTTAAGTTGAACATTGATGTGAAAAAATATATCTATTTTTGATGGAAGGTACTTTTGTATTTCATAGACTATTAAAATTTCATTTATAATCTATATGATATTATGTATCCATTAATTTTTTATGAAATTATGCCTTCCGCAAGTTGGAAATTCAAGAAAAGTCACAAGAAAAATGGGGAAAATTTTCCAATTGAGAGGCATCTTAATTGTTATTGAATTGCTATTTTCCGTCAACCTGATTATAATGTACTTCAAATGATTACCATTGGCTCTCTTGATTAACTTATTGATTGTACATGTAAAATGTTTCCAGAGATTAAGGTTGATACTTGAGTTTTGTCTCCACTCCATCATTTGATGGATCAAGTTTTTATTCATAACGAATATCTAATTTTTTTATCGCTTTGAACTGAATAGTTAATAAAAAAATTGGAATCGCTTCCTACCATTTTCTCAAGGGTGAAGGTCAATCTGGAAAGACGTGTTATAACATAGCTAATTGTTATCACTAACAAAAGATATTTTATATTTCATAAAGAAATATAAAAGGTAAAACTAAGGTTTAAGTTATCTCTTACTTACAATCAAGCAAATGCATAACATTACACCTTACGAATTTTTTTTTGAAATGTTGCAGATATTTCTGAATGGATTTTCAATAGATTTGCATAGAATGTCGGCATGGAAATCAGTGAAACACACTAAAATCTCTTGGCGAAGATAGTGCATGAATAGAGTCAAATTTGTGCTCCATAGAGTCTATAATTTTGATTATTGACTCTTTCATCACATTCCAATGCTACAACTAAAATAAAAAATTATAAATTATAAAGAATGAAGGGATAAAGGGAGGTTGTATCATCCTACATACATAACTACCAAACCATGAAGCAATGGAATGATTACCAACTAAGTGATCTAAGTATGCATATGTGTACAGTTGGTGTGCTAATGGATGAGAGTTTAGGTGCTTGTAGTTATTCAAGGCAAACCTAACACTGATGGAGAGAGTCAAACTGAAATGAAGATGAAAGAGATTGTGTAACAAGATTGAAAGCATATGTTGTAGTGATAGGTGGTGAAAAATGAACACTTAGTGGAAGGAAAAATGTGGTTAAGGAAGAGAAAATGGGACAGGCCAAGTGTTAAAGAAGGAAATGAAGAGGAAAGGGGGAAATATAGGTGGTGAATAATTGCACATGCTATGAGGAAGACAATAAGTGATCAATTTAACTAAAAAGGAAAAAGGAGAAAATGCACAAGTTGATGGTTTGAGATCAATCCCAACCATCTATTCCTATATGTGCTGAATAATATTCAATGAAAGTTAAAATCTTAAGGATACACCTAATTATTTTTCATAATTTAATTATTAACATAGAAGCATTGTACTGAAATAAACAATGTCTATCCATGTAATTAAATTTATGTATGTCGCACCCTTTCAATATATGTATATATTAAAAAATATGGTAATGTAATGGAGGAGGCCTTTTAGGAACCACTTCCTTTACAATGACAATGTCGTTGCTAAGAAGCTCTTACATTGAATCAAGAATATTATTTGCATCACATTGTAGCTTTTTTTGCTCTTGTTAACATGCAACCAACAAAATACATACATCCAAACACATGGATGGATTCATCTCTACATGAAGATAACATTTAATGTTGTAATTCCTTAAAAGATAGAGAAAGAAGCATGCAACAATAATCTATAAATATAAGCATCAAACATTTAACTATAATAGGAAGTAATATTTCCACAATAAGACTTGAAACGTAGGTTATTTAAGAATATAAATTTTTTATGTCATATCTCAAAAATAAGACTTCAAACATGTTATCCAATATCATGTTTGATAAATTAAATAAAATATTATAAAAAATCATTTCATTTTCCCTACATATAACATTACATAATGAGAAAATATTTAAGAGCTTGGAAATAAGACTTCAAACCTATGAGATACATTTTCTAGTTTTATGATCGATAATAATAAAAAATGGGGGGCGGGGAGGAGGAGGGGTAAGGAGGCGGGGGGCGCAGGGGGGGGGGGGGGGGGTAATGTGTACCACAGTTTTTTTAGGGTACAAACCATTGTATGAAAACCAAAATTCTCTCTAAATCCTTGGCTCTTTTTTTATTATTTTTCTCTCTCCAGTTTCTAGCTTAGGGATATGGGTATTGACTTCCACTATGGATAGGTGCACAAGATTCAAGGTTATTTTATGAAACATATTGATAAAAATATCCAATTATGCAGGGGTTATTATTGTTTCTTTTCTGGTACTTTCCTCCTTCCTAGATTTTGGCACTAGAGTCATCATGGCATACCCATTTCCATATATTTCTTTTTCGCCTACTGGGTTTCTTTCTATCTCTCTAGCGATAGTCGGGGCATGTGTTCATTTCCCAATTTGCAATTACATGGAATTCCTTTGTCTACATTTAAGGCATGGAAGATCTTGATTTAGTCGATTACGAACTTGAAATCCCGTACTCAAAAATTATTTTCACAATAGATTAGGAGTTCGGGAAAGATGCCAATAAACCATCGGATTGATCCATGCCTACATACCCTGTGATCAACACCTTGAATTGACCCTCAAATATCAAATATAATGATGATCCATATGGTTCGCATCCCTCCTCTCTAAAATCTGGGAAGAAAGGTGGGGGGGACTATTCCTATCTCTTCTTTTGAGTGAAAATAGGTCTGAAACAAGCCATTGAAATCTCGCAAAACTATTGTTCTAATGGTTGGTGAGGATATAGAACTTAGATAATTCCCCACTCTATTATAAAGATACATCATTGGAATATTTAAAAGGAAATCACCAAGCCCATAATACAATTTTGAGTTGGGTAATGCCAAATTCAGAGTAGTATTTGGGGTATCTTTCATAATTACATGTCCTTATTTAGAGATGGTTTTGTGTAATTCTATGGTCCAAAATTGATGTGATGGAAACATTGAATAAGGATTGGTGTTGGGGAAATTCAATACTAAACCTACAAATATGGACAATTAACTTTGATCCTACTTTCTATTCGATGGGGCGAAAAAAGATCTAGGTAATTTATCCAGGCATACCCCTATTATTTTGAAATTGGGACATATTGAAAGTGATTAGAAATAAATTGTGATGTTTGATATGTTTAAAATATGTTTTCTTGTCCAAATTATATTGAATAACTGCCTGGTTACAAGTTGAGGTTAACACGAGGGATGGTCTACAAAAGGAGGTCATGATTGATATCATGTTGAAGAAATGGACTCAACTTGTAGATTATTAGTAGGTTCCATTTATATGTTATGCATGCCACCAAGTAGGATACCTTACAAACAAATGTGAGTATAAATTACGAAGGACACAATAGAAAACGAAAATTTTGGTGCGAAATAGTTCTAGTTGGGCTCCAGTGGGAATGAATTAGGTAGCCTCGAAAAAACTGAGAAAAGTGACTCTAGACTTGCTAGGTATGCCTATGGCTTCCTCAACTACTTTAGATGTTTCAGATTATATTCATGAATTAGTTATTGTTTTGTCTTCTCCTATTCCTCTTTCCTACTCCTATTATTAACTGATCACCCCCTCCTATTATTCCAAACTCCAATTCCATGTTGAGGTAGACAACCCCTTTAAAATCTCTTTCAAACAAGGCCCATTTGTTACCCCTTCACAAGCTGAAAGAAGCTGGTAAGTGGAAGTGTGCCTTAATATCACACATTAATTTTGCCAAGGAAGATTCCTCTACAAGAGGTCTATATAGTGATACGACCCCGGTTGTTCATGTTGGATGAAATTCCCTCCTATTTAAATCCCAAAGCAAATTCGAGGAATTTAGATCTGAAAAACCAAGAACTATCCTTTGGACACTTGGAGAAAAGAAAATCTCTAGGGGGAACTCCAGATGATTATTTTCACTATGAACATTAGGTGATTTGTGGGCTCCCATAAATAACTCTCCCTCAAGTGCCTTCTAAGGAAAGTGAATCCAGACATCATTGTTCTTTAAGATAGTATGGAATCTGGTGATAAAGCATGTCCAATTCTTGGTTTGTGGTTTAAGGGATGGTATTTTGTTTCATTTGATGTTGTTGGCTTATCTGGTGGTCTAATTTTATCTAGGAACCCATCCCTTATGTCCACTTCCTCCTTAGTAAAAAATCATGCTATCTTTGTCACTTTGGATTTAATTTTTTTGGCGTATCTTGGAATGTTGTCAAAATTTATGGGCCTTATTCTGGACATAAACCTCATTGGGAAAATCTCCCCTCCTCAATTTTCCTTACCAATTAACCCACCCTTTTTGGTAGATACTTATACTTCACTACATCAATTAGGGAGTTTTTGGGTCCAAACCCTAGAGAAAATTCTATGGGAGACTACTTTTGTCACTTTTTTTACTCCATGCACTTCGTAGATGTGCTTCATCTTAAACTTTCCCTTACATGGAAAAAGTTTGGTATGGGTGACGATGTATTATCATAAGGATTGGATCAATTTTTTTCTCAAAAAGTATTCTATCAAACCATATAATCACTAAATCTTAGTTTGAGCATAGTGGAATATCCAACCATGATCCTATAATCCTTTGTTTCAAATTGGAAGATGTCAAGTGCCCATCCGCTTTTAAATTAAATGCCTCTTGTATTAAGGAAAAATAATTTTTGAAACCAGTTGAGGGTTCCTGGAGCCATCCTAGGGATAATATTTTTATGCCTTACATGTTGCAATTCTCAAACAATTTTAAAAATTTTGAAACAAAATATGAAGTCATGGAGCACAATTTTTAAGGAAAAAAAAAAGTTAGGATTAATTGAGTTTGAGAAAAAAATTGTTGATCTATTTTATTCTAACATATAAGGGATTTTATCTCAGGGATCCCTTTCCTCTCTCCACTCCCTAGAAGCTACAAAAATGGAAATTCTGGCTCGTAAAGAAGAACTATGGTGGCAAAATAGTGGGGTCATGTGGCTAGAGGTGAGTGACAAAAACACAAAATTTTTTCACCAACACCTGAAGGACTCACGAAATGATATGAGATAATGTAGATGGAAGCAAGAATATGATGGGAATGTGATTTTGGGGGTTAATCAAAATCCATTTCCCTTAAACAACCAATCTTGAGGCCTGTGGGTTATGGCCCACTAAGCCTATCGGAAGCATTGTTTAAGGCTTTAAGCCTTTAAAACCATGGACTTACATAGACCCGAATCCATATAACATATCGGGCTTTTATAACATATCGGGAGCTTAGCACATAGGCATTCAAGCCTTAAAACCCCGATCCATACATATATCAGAATACACGGGAAACCCATATAAATCCTGCTCCAAACATACATGCCAGACTTCACATAATAATAAACCTGCGTTCAAACTATCGGTGGGTCCGCCCTCCATATTAACTTTGAATACCCCGATCCTTTCGACGGCCTGATCACCGACTACGCCACCTCCGATCACTGATCTGTCTATCGGCAATATTGCCCTTCGCTGTTCCACTGCTCTTTGATCTCTCCAACATGCTATCTCCAGTCACATATAAAACCATCGATCTGTATCCTCAATTCGATGGCTACGAGTTAATCTCATATCGCTATCGCCTTATAACAATCCGCCGATGCGATGAAGGATCTAGACCATTGATCTTTCAGATCCAATGGTTCTAGGGCATTCTGGAAAGTTTCCCATTTAACTTAATTTTCCACCATTTGAAGGATTTTTGTGTTAAAATACATCTCTGCCACTATCTCTCAAACATGCATAATTCCATTAATATCTCTAGATTGCCATCACGCCTGATGGTCGATCAACATGCATATAATTTTGGGATTTGAACCCATGACACACACATATATATATCATAATTGAAAGAAACATAACACGCAAACACAAAGAGATCCACACAACACCTATCTATTATATTAATAAAACACGATTACAACTAAGGCATTTTAGCCTTAGAACAATGTCTCTCTCGACTACATTGCAACTATATCACTCTGTATCCCTTCTCTTGAACCTACAGGTTCGTTTTATATAAGAAAACCCTTTTGGATTATTGGATCAGATCATGGAAAGGATCTGATCATATCCTCTAACAAAAGCCCTTAAATCTCTCATTACATGCATGCATACAACACATGGCAGATTATATTTAGATCAAGTCTTTGAGACTTATTGCTTCCATCTTTAAATCTATTTTAAAGCATATTTTTCCCTGTTTTTCTCCCTTGGTCCACACTTTCCTCCTCTTTTTCTTTTGGATTCCTCCATTTGACTAAGGTTGTTCGATGCTCCTGTACCAGACTCCCGAGGCACAAAAATTTATGACCTCCTAGTTATATGCTTCTCCTTGTCCTTCACAACTCTACCCACTTCACTTCTTCAGTGGAATTGCCTTCATGGTCTTCTGTGAGTTGCAACCAAACCTCTGTGAAAACAATTCCTCCTTTCTGCCACTTACCTCACCAAGCTCTCCTTTGGACTTGGTCTTTTGGCAAGCTCTATGGTTCTCTCCTCAAACCTCTTGCTAGAATTTTTATCTCTAAGACAACTCTACCCACAATCGCAACTGTGGAGCTACCTCAACAACTTCTACCCAACTGTAGTTGGAAGTTTTTCTCAGCTTCTCTTGAGCACTCCTTGCTCTTAGGCTATTGCTGCAATTTTCTCACCTTCTCCTATCATTCTCTGTGCGACAATAAGACGACAAGCTCTCCAGCTTTATCAATTGTACCTCCTGCTCCTTCTTCTTTGGAATCCTTCCTCTTCTCTTAGGAATTCCTTTAATCTTCCTTTGCACGTAGAATCTTCGTTTGCTTTGATACCAACTGATGTGAATGTGATTTTGGGGGTTAATCAAAATCCCTTTCCCTTAAATAATCAATCTTGAGGCCAGTGGGTTATGGCCCACTAAGCCTATCGGAAGCGTTTCTTAAGGCTTTAAGCCTTTAAACCGTGGACTTACATAGACTCGAATCCATATAACATATCGGGCTTTTATAACATATCAAGAGCTTAGCACATTACTGTTCAAGCCTTAAAACCCCAATCCATACATATATTGGAATACACGGGAAACCCATATAATATCGCTCCAAACATACATGCCAGACTTCACATAATAATAAACCCATGTTCAGAATACTAGTGTGTCTGACCTCTGTATTAACTCTCAATCCCTCGATCCTTTCGACGACGTGATTTCCGACTACCGCCATCTCCGATCTTCGATTATTCTATCAGCGATATCGCCATCGACGTACTGTGCTTTGTTGTTTTGCTACTCTTTTATCTCTCCAACATGCGATCGTTGATCACATATAAAACCATCGATGTAGATCCTTGATCCGACAGTTGAGAGTTAATTGCATATTGCTATTGCCTTATAACAATCCACCGATGCAATGAAGGATTTGGACCTTTGATCTTTCAAATCCAACAGTTCCAAGGCATTGCGGAAATTTTTCCCTTTAACTTGATTTTCCGTCATTTGAAGGAGTTATACAGCTCCGCCACTGTCTCTTAGACATGAATAATGCCATTAATATCTCTGGATCGCAATCATGCCTGATGGTCGATCAACATCCATACAATTTTGGGATTTGAACCCATGAAACACACACACACACACACACACACACACACACACACATATTATAATTAAGAGAAACATAAAACGCAGACACAGAGAGATCCACACAACACCTATCTATTATATTAATAAAACACGATTACAACTAAGACATTTTAGCCTTAGAACAAAGTCTCTCTCGACTTAATTGCAACTATATCACTCTGTGTCCCTTCTCTTGAACGCGTAGGTTGGTTTTATATAAGAAAACCTTTTTGGTTATTGGATCGGATCACGGAAAGGATCCGATCATATCCTCTAACAAAAGCCCTTAAAGCTCTCATTACATACATGCATACAACAAATGGCAGATTACATTTAGATCAAGTCTTTGAGACTTATCTCTTCCATCTTTAAATCTGTTTTAAAGTAGATTTTCCCTGTTTTTCTCCCCTCGTCCACGCTTTCCTCCTTTTTCGCTTTTGGATTCCTCCCTGTGATTAAGGGTGCTGGATGCTCCTGCATCAGAATGTTACAATATATTTCAATGATAAGGCATACATGGAGGTAAGTTTCTTCAACTTTTTACTTTATGAACCTTGGGGGATCCCCATCCCAGAAACATTGGAAGCATTTTTATATTTTTCCCTTGTGATTTCTCTCATAAATTAAATGAAGAATTGGATGTGGAAATATCATAATATGAAGTTTTGGGTGCCCTTTCTTATATGTAGAAGGAAAATGCCTAGGATTGGATGGATTCACAAACAAATTTTACATGTATTTTACAAGCTTTTGAAAGACGACATCCTCAAAGTTGTGAAGGAGTCATAGAGAAAAGTCTATATGCATGTATCTCTCAGTTCCACATTCACTTCTCTAATTCCAAAAAACTAAGGTGTGGTTTCTTTCAATGATTTCGAGTGCATATCTTATTGCAACATTATATACAAAATTGTCACCAAAATTATTTCTTTGAGACTGAAGACACTTATGAGTTCTTATATATTAGAGGAATAGTTTGGTTTCCTTCAACACTATCAAGTCCATGAGGTAGTAACCTTGAACATGAGACCCTCCACTCTATCAAGTTGTGATGATCTCCTGTTATTTCTCTAAAAATTGATCTTTAAAAAGCTTACAATCATGTAAGTTGGTCCTTTATCAGGTTGTGTCTTATCAAAATGGGTATGAGTTCAAATATTGTAAATTGGATCATTTCCTATATCTCATTAATCAATTTTGCAAGATTAATAAATGGTTAGCCTTGATGTTTCTTTAAGTCATATAGGGTCTTAAGGCATCAATATCCATTATCCCCATTTCTCTTTATATTGGTGTCCAAATCTCTCAGTGTTTTAATCAAGAGGGACATTAACTTGGGAGAGCTTAAAAGGGTTCATGTCTCTGATGCACTTACAATTTGTGGAAAATATTCTTGTATTTTTGGAAGGATCAATGATGACCCTTTCAACAATGAAAAGGGCACTTGATTCATTAGATCGTGTAACAGATATGATGATTAATCTTGAAAAGTCCAAAATCTCATACAATAACATTTCAACGATAATCGTATATTTTCTAATATATATTTTTCCACTCCAAATCAAAGATGCGTAGGATGAACTTAATTACTTAGTCTTGATTATATATCCAAACTCCTACAGGAACCTTGATTGGGCATGATTGATAATGAAAGTGGAGGCAGAGTACATTGCAGTAGGCTTTATTTGTACTCAAAATTTAAAAAATAAAGTACCTTCAATTTCTCTCTCTACTGCTAAGGCAGATCACATTGCAGTGGGTTCTAACAACGCTCAAATTTTATGGATGAAGTAGACTTTACATGATATAAAGGTAATATATGAAGATCCAATTCCTATTATCTATAATAACAAAAGTTCTATTACCATATTTAAAAACCTAAATTTGCAAATAAAGAAAAAGCATATTCCTATCAAATACCACTTTCTTAAAGAACAAGTTGAAATCAAGTTGTTAAACTAGAATATGTTCCCACAAAGGAGCAAGTTTCGGATATCTTCACAAAACCCCTAACACAAGAACCATTTGAGTATCTAAGTAAAATATTGAGAGTAATTTCTCTCTCTTCCCTCATTTAGATCTTCTCCACAGGGATGAAAGGCATTTTTCCAGATTAGTACAATGATGAGCTAAAAAATAAGTTGTGAGGTCCACAAGAACACATTAATTATAGAAGGATATTATTTGCAAGGGGAACACCAAATTTATTTTCCATTAATGTTGAAAGGGAAGGATATGAAAACTTTGAAGAAGAAATGAGAAAAAAACATTGCATAAAATATGTGGATATTTGTATTCACAAGAATAAATATAGCTACTTAGAAGGAAAGGGGGGGATTGAGTTGCTTCTTTGGATCAAAGAGGGAGAATGAAAAAATCAACAAAGTGTTATTGAAATTTTTTTCATGTTGTCATGCTCCTTCAAAGTACTCAGACAGATAGATCTTGGAAAGACCTTTCCAACAGTTTATGGTAGCTTGAAAAATTCTATGAGATTGAAAATTATTGTAGATTGAAGATCTGGAAAAGTTCTAGGCCTCAGTTCCATAAGGTTCCATGTCATTGTGTCCCTGTTATTATCTCATTTCACCCATGTAATTTATTAAAAGATTACTAAATACCTATATCCCCAAGGTCCCATGATTTAACAGACATGTGAGACATACCTTTTCCCAACAATTTCTAGACATACTTGTCATTCACGCCCAAAATCAAGAATGGTTCATGGAGGCTGTGTCAGTGGGAAGACTTGTGGTTGACAATTTCAAGCGATGGAATTATTAATTTTAACTATCATGAACACTTATGTCCCATGCCGGATCGTGAGTTAAGTAATTCTCATAGGTTTTGCAGGTCAACAAGGGCACAGTGAGGTGACGGACTCGAGATATGGTTAAATTTTGAATTAGCTACTTAACAAATTTAGATCCCACCCTAGTTAAAAATAGTTTAGGCCACTCTAAGTTTTGGGGCCTAATAAGTTGTTCGAGGGTGAAGACACGTATAAACGCTGAAAAAAAAATTAACATAGGAAAATGCAAAAAAATATGAGATCTCATGCTCCCTTCTTCCATATGGTGACATGGCATAGGTACAAATGGTTTATTTCGATTGTATGACATTGATGAGGTGGCATCCATGGTGACATGATGACATAACTAGTCACATTAGCCTTATGACAACATGATCTCAATAGGTGACATAGATAGTCTAGGGGGAGGACACATGGCATTTTGATTTGGTATTTTAGGTGGCCAAGTGAGACAAATATAGGTGGCATGTGGCACCATCTAGGACCATCATGTGGCATGGATGACATCAGTATGACATAGGATAATGATGTGGTAGAGCCTCATGCATTGTACAAGGTGGGAACTTTTTGAAATTATTTATGATAATGTGCTTGGACCTTTAGGAGTCCAGGTGCAATTGCATATGCAACAATGAAAATTTTCAAATGCCAAGCCTGCAAGAGAGGGCATGGGATGCAGTGGAGCCTTTTAGGCTTTGTTTGATACCCCTATGATTTTATTTTAAAATACATTACTATTTTTAGACTATTGTGATTATTGCTTGAACTTAATGGTTATGGAGATGGGGATTTGAATTAACCTATTATGTAATTAAAGCTTATATTATGAATAAATGTTTTTCTTTTGAGAGACTATGGGAAAGTGCACATGAGTAATAAATACATCTTGCTATTCAAAAAAAAAAAAAATTGGTCAAGTCCATATGGTGAACCTTCCTAATTCTTCTACTAAAAATCCGAGGAGAAAATAGTTAATTCCGAAATGGCATAGTGGGAGAGAAAGACTATGCTAATTAAATATTAAATTCTAAGTTGGGTGAAAAGCAAGAGAAGAGCACAATGGGAGGAAAGGTGTTCTTTAAAGGAAAAGGAATATATTCTTTCTTAAATAAAGGAAAAGAAAATCTTAGGTAATAAAAGTGATGTAGACCCTAAAAGAAAAAGTTTCCTAAGGTAAACTAGTAGGGCAGAAATTATAAAAATACCACTAAGAAATACAAAAGAGGTTGTTATTCATGCAGGAACGAAGTGTGAGCTCCAGAGTAATTTTTGGTGGCAAGTCCTTGGTTGGAAGGAATGTGATTTGTCTTATAGGTTTCCCAACAAGCTATTTTGGTGAGATAATTTTAATTGTGATATTGATTATATGTAAAGGTTGTGTTACTTCCTACTATATTATGTTTGCATGTGTTTTAAATCTATATATGTGTTTGGTTAAAAATATAAAGAAGATATATGCATTTTTATACTTAATCATGACTTGATAGTGTTTTGATATGTCAATGCAATGGATGTGCTCGTAAATATATATGCATAAACATAGTTGTAGATGCTAGAGATAGTTCACAACTCACTGCGTGTGTATGGGATGCATAAAGAATATGTATGTGTGATATATAATTAAAACTAGAAGGAATTTAGATGCAAAAAGAATAGACATACACACACCTATGTATATCACATGTGGAGAATTTCAAAACCAAATAAAGAGTGATTCTATATTAAATAGAGTGATATATTTTGTGGAGTCCTAAGTATGCAGAAAGTGATGGGACCAGCCCACAATTTTCCACACGCTGAGAATTAACAATAATGTGATTGCTTAATCCACAAACATATAATTAAACAATGATTAGGCTCTAACTCCGGTGATTAGAGGTTAATCGTGAGATGGTTCTGGATTTATGTTGGTTGGCATTTATGTTAGAATTTATTACTGTAGAGCTGGCAGTATGCACCTCGGTTATTGTTTCCCGCTCTTTGCTCTATGCCAAAACCTTGGTTACCATGTCATTTTTCGTTTTTACACTTGCAATTCTGATGCACTGAGGGTTTGGTCTGGAAGGGCTTTTTTATGCTGTATATGGACATAAATGAGCCACAGGCTTTACCTGTGTCAGCTACAGGCTGTGCTACTTGCTAGTGTGGTTATGTCGCTCATTATGGTGACTTGTTTGCTCGGCTCTTTGGCATAGAGTGACGGTTTGCTCATTCTTGTAAGAAAATGGCCATTGTATTTGTCTTGTTCAATCTCTCAACTGGTATTTGTTCTATTGTTCTCTTGTTTTATTGTGCTTCTGTCTACTAAATTTGGTTAATGGATTCGCATGCTTTAGGTTGCAGTCACGGTGGCCTCCTTCTGCTCACAATGTCTCTTCAGGTAAGCTTTCTATCCATGTTTTATTTTTTTCCTCATCTTTTTCCAGTTCTAACAATGATTGCTCCTCGGTCTCAGGTTGTCACCATGGACTGTGGCTCATTGGCTTGCATTCTTTCCGTGCAGATAAACCTCCAGGTAAATGCTTTTCTCACAGTGTATAAAGTTTATTACCCTTCGTTTGATTTCCTCTGCATACAGTTGGCCTGATAGGATTTCCCTATTTTGGTCTTGTAGGTCGGGGGTTTGCTCCTGGACATAGTTGGTGTGAGTGCCTCGGCTCTTACCCGGTAGGCTCTGCCACTGTCATCAACTCATGTCTAAGATTAGGGTCTATCGGTTTTTGTTGGACTGAGTTCCCAATACTTGTTCATTTATGCCCCTCTGTCGTCGCTATGCGACCTGGGTTAACTTGATACAACCCTTGTTTATATTTCGCTCTTTTGTAACTGTAAATTTGTATTGAAGGGCGACCATCCCAAAACCCTCATCCAGGGTTTTGTTGGTTCATTGGTTTTGTTTTTTTTTCACTCTGTCTGGTGGGTTAACCCTGGACTGTCATATGTAAACAAATGTATGCCTTTTTCATTGGAATGAAAAGAAAATTACGATGGATTGAGTTTATACTTGTTACCTCTGTCTGGGTTTGATTACTTAGCGTTCAAGTTCTCATTCTTGCTCGGACTGTTTGTAATGCACTTGACTCTTCTGGCCATGGGCTTTATTTGCTGATTTCCAACCTTCGTGATGGAAACTCTCATGCAATTCTTGTTGTCTACGTTCTGTTCTTTAGGAGAGAAAACAGATGAAAGTATATGCATGCACCATATCTGCTATTCTGGTTTATTTAATGATTAGGGAAGAAAAATATAGATAAATGTTACAAGACTGTTATAGATGGATAGATTCGAAAATGAAAGAAAATTTCTGTCTTCTATTACTATACTCGTATGCTGAACCCTCAGAATGATTTACAATTTTGTATTTGTACTTGTTTGTCCACAGTTATCTGAACTGTGCGTAGTTACTTTTCAATTGTTTATTCTATTAGTTACATAACTGTTAGTTCATTCAGTTCTTCTTGCACTGCAAGATTTTTACATTTTTACATGATTGTCTTTTTCTTTTCTAAAATGAAAGAAACAGTTAGAAGAAAATTATTCACTAAAAGATAGACAATTGTGACAGTGACCCTAACTAACTGTACTGTTCCCTAACTAATCATGAAATTAAAAAAAAAACAACAAGTCCCTACATTCTGTTTTGAATAATTAAACATAAAGAAACCAAAACACTGATAAACTTTCCACCTTGGTGGAGACCAAAACCCGGTCATGGTGCCCTTAGCTGGATGATCCTGCATCAGGCTAGCGTGGTAAAATAAATCATGACTCTGGTCCATGAGATTCTCGACCAAATAACCTACCTTCTCTATCTACCTAGCATCAAGCCACGAACTGTCCTCAATAGGATGGTTCTTCCACTTGACCAGATATTGCAGATATTCTTTCCGCCAAGTTCGCTTAGCCACCTGAGTGTTGAGGATCCCCTCGATCTCGGGAGGCTAAACGTAAGTCATTTGTCTCATCCAAGTCTTACCTCCATCTTGGGTGTCCCATGTAGTCCATGCTACACTATCTTCTTCTAGATCAGTAGCGTATGGAAACAGGTCTGCCACATTAAAAATGGGCGAAATGCCTATTGTTAGTGGCAGTTATATTTCGTAGTCATTCGCTGAAAATTTCTTGAGGACTTTGCAGGGACCTATCTTCTTGTATTTCAGTTTGTTATATGCACCTTTAGGGAAGTGCTCCTTGCGCAAATGCACAAGGACTTCATCCCCCACATTAAACTACACTTCTCTCCGTTTCAAATCTACTTGCCATTTATATTTTTGACTACTGTTCTGCAACTTGACTTTCACCTACTCATGCAAATCTTTCATCGCGTTAGAGAAATCTTCCCCATCAGCACTTCGTCTTTCCTTCTGTCCTAGATCTTGCAACTCATGCACTCGCAAGGATGCATGCCATACAAGATCTAAAAAGGACAGAAACCCGTGCTGTGATTGGGCGAGTCGTTGTAGGCGAACTCTACCTGGGCAAGTACTCGATCCCACATCTGCGAATTTTCACCAATCAAACTCCATAGAAAATTCCCCAGACTTCTGTTTACCACCTCTGTTTACCCGTCGGTCTGCGGGTGATAAGCATAGCTAAAACTTACCTGCATGTCCATCTTCTTCCATAGGGTGCACCAAAAGTGCCCTGTAAACTTCACGTTCCTATCAGAGAGAATGGACTTAGGTAGACTGTGTAGCCTAACGATCTCTGCAAAGAACAAGTGGGCCATGTGATTGGCATTGTTGGCCTTTTTGCAAGGGATGAAATGCACCATCTTCGAAAACCAGTCCACTAATACCATCATCGAATCATAACCCCACTTTGTCCTTGGTAGGCCCAAGACGAAGTCCAAGCTGATTGAGTCCCATGGTCTACTTGGAATAGACAATGGTGTGTAAAGTCCCATATTTTGACTGTGTCCTTTTGTCAACTAACACACTTTACATCTGTTCACAAATCTCTGCACATCCCTTCGCATTTTTGGCCAATAATAAAAATGACTGAGCTGCTCCAATGTCTTGTCTATGTCGAAATGTTTGGCTAGACCTCCACTGTGCTTCTCCCAAATGATATTCTCTCTCATTGAGCAGTCAGGAATGCAAATTATAGTCCAACCATGGAATATTGTCTCTCACCAAAGGATTCTGACATGCTTCGTAGGCCTCCTTAAAATCCGTGTCAGTCTGATACAAAGCTTTCAAGTTCTTAAAGACCATCACTTGTATAGTACTCTCCTGCAAGAGTAGGGCTCTTTTGCTCAACGCATCTGCCACCTCGTTGGCCTACCCGCTGATGTGTTTCAACACAAAGGTGAAACTCTGCAAATATTCAACCCACTTAGCATGTTTGTGATTCATCTTGTGCTAGTGCATCACATACTACAGTGCAGAATTATCTGATAACAAAACGAATTCATTTCCCAATAAATAATGTCTCTAGTGCTTCAGCGCTTGGACGATAGCATACAATTCCTTGTCGTAAGATGAATACTTATGCCTGCTTTCATTCAACTTCTCGCTGCAAAACGCAACAGGTTTATCTTCTTGGCTAAGTACAACTCCAATAGTTGTACCACTTGCATCACAGCGAACCTGAAAAATCTTTTTAAAATTTGGCAATCTCAGGATTGGTCTCTCTGTGATCTTCTTTTTCAATAGCTGAAAACTCCTCTCTGCTGCCTCGGTCCAACGAAAAGGCTGACTTGCCTTCTTGATAGTGTCCAACATAGGTGCACAGATTTCACTGAAATTTCTTATAAATTTTCGGTAAAAACTCGCCAGTCCATGAAAACTTTGTACCTCAAACAGACTTTTCGGGGATAGCTAGTTGACTATTGCTGCAATCTTTTCTAGTTCCATCTTCAACTCGTTTTCTGCAATTACAAAGCCCAAATAAACCAATTCTTTTTTCAGAAAAGTACATTTTTTCAGATTTATTAACAGCTTATTCTGCTGCAATTTTTCCAACACTTTTCGAACATGTCGAAAGTGTTCCTCCCTCGTCTTGCTGAAAATTAATATGTTGTCCAGGTACACTATTAGAAACTTCCCAATGTATTCTTTCAGCATTTCATTCGCTAATCGCATAAAGTTACTAGGTTCATTGCTCAGTTCGAATGGAATTACTAGCCATTCATACAGTCCCTCATTAGTCTTGAAGGTTGTCTTCCACTCATCCCCTTCTTGGATTCGAATATGCGGATACCCACTCTTTAAATTAATCTTGGAAAAATATGTTGCCCCACTTAGGCAATGTGTCATGTCGTCCATCCATGGCAGTGGAAATCTGTACCGGATGGTGATCTTGTTGATGGCCCTCGAATCTGTGCACATTTGCCATTCTCCTCCTTTCTTGGGAGCGAGAACTGTTGGAACTGCACAAGGGCTCAAACTTTCCCTTACCAGCCCTTTATATAGCAATTCCTACACCTGTTTTCTAATCTCCTAATTGTCTTTGGGGCTCATCTGATATGCTGCCTTATTCAGCAAACCTGCTTCAGGTATAAAGTCAACATGATGACTTATACTTATTTTAGGGGGTAGTTTATCTGGCAAGCCATCCACCACTATATCGCTAAACTCTTGCAACATCTGCTGAATTTCTATGGGTAAATCTGACACCTCTGTGTGTAGCAACACCATCTTTTCTCTTCTTACAACAGCATAGCTCACTTCACTGTCTTCAATCTGTTTCAAAAACTGCTTTCCGCCCATTAACAACACTCTCGTCTCACTTGTTTCCGCTGTCTCTTCCTCCTTGATGGGCACAAGCGTGTGCTTGATCCCATCTTTGACAAACTTATAACAGTTTGTCTTCCCGTCATGTACCACCTTCCTATCATACTACCATGGCCTGCCTAGTAGTATGTGACATACGTCCATCGACATTATGTCATAAATGACTTTATCCTTGTATCTGCCGATATGAAACTCCACTTTGCATTGCTCATCTACGAACAATTGATGACCTTTTTGTAGCCATGATACCTTGTAAGGAGTGGGGTGCTTCAACAGCTTCAACCCAAAATTTTCCACCATCTCCGTGGCTACCAGGTTGTCTGTACACCCACTATCGATAATCAGCTTACAACACTTACCGTGTGACTTACAATCTATTCAAAACAAAGCTTTTGGCTCAGTTTGTTTAGTTGTTTCTTTGGCTAGTTTCAGCAACACCTTGTTCAAAACTAAGGCTTCCCATGTTTCCGGCACATTTTTTGCTTCTTGGGGAGGTGCCTTTTCTTCTTCTGGTTGTGCAACATATGCACCCCTCTGTCCAGCTTGTTCCGCCTCAGGACACTCAAAATATTTGTGACCCCATTTGTGGCACCTGTAACATTGATAACTAGCTCCTCTGCCTTGGCCATTTCCCCTGCCTCACTGATATGACCTACCACCTCTCGTGCTGTCACCTTTTTCTGTTGTTCCGGAAGCTTTGGAACCGCTACCTTCTTCATTACTTCTAGCGGTTCGCCCTCTGCCATAAGACTGTCCTCTTCCTCTACTGGTTCCCCGTCCTCTCCTAGCATTTTTTTTTGGCGATCTTCTCCTCTGCTTTCATAGCACTCTGATATGCTTCTTCAATGTTTTTTGGGCAATGAATGCTGATTTCATCTAATATTTCTAACCTTAAACCATTCACATACCTGGTTGTTTTCTCCGGGGTGTCCTCCGTATAACCTGCTCTTAAATTTACATGGTAGAGTTCTTCAGTGTACTCCCTTACTGTCATCCCTTTCTGCTTCAGATTCTACACTTGCTGATGTAGTGCATTCTGGTAATCCTTAGGCAGAAATTTGCCTTTCAACTTGGTCACCATCCTTGACCATTTCTTGATTGGCAATTTGTTCAATCTCCTTCTCTCTGTTTGGACAATGTCCCAGCACAGGGCTGCATGTCCCTTCAAGTTTGTCATAGCGAACTTGACCCTCCGGTCTTCACTAACCTCTTCAAACTCAAAATACTTGTCCAATTCACTAATCCAGTCCAACAGAACTTCTGTGGACAGGTTGCCATCATAATTTGGGATTACTGGTTTAGGCTTGTTTCTCGCCAATAGAACCAACCTCAACTATCTCATTTCCAGTCCTTCTTCATCCAATCCATTTGTTGTCACTATGGCTTCCTCTCCGTTGTCATCTCCTACCTTTGGATCCTTTCTCCTTCCTACTTCAACTGCCTCTAGATGGGTAGTAAGGATCCCGATCTCCTCTCTCAATCCTTTATCTATTGTTCTCCGAGCACCTCTTCCATGTACTCATCTTCCTACCTCCATTTCTCAAGCCAATTCTAAATCCTGCTCTGATACCACTATGATGGGACTAGCCCACAATTTTCCATGCGGTGAGAATTAACAATAATGTGATTGCTTAATCCACACACATATAATTAAACAATGATTAGGCTCTAACTCCGGTGATTAGAGGTTAATGGTGAGATGGTTCTGGATTTATGTTGGTTGTCATTTATGTTAGAATTTATTACAGTAGAGTTTGCAGTACACACCTCGATTATCGTTTCTCGCTCTTTGCTCTATGCCAAAACCTTGGTTACCATGTCATTTTTTGTTTTTACACTTGCAATTCTGCTACGCTGATGGTTTGGTCTGGAAGTGGTTTTCTGTGCTGTATATGGACGGAAATCAGCCACAGGCTCTACCTGCACTGACTATGAGTTGTGTTACTTGTTGCAGTGGTTCTATTGCTCATTTTGGTGACTTGTTTGCTTGGCTCTTTGGCACAGAGTGACGGTTTGCTCGTTCTTGTAAGAAAATGACCACTATATTTGTCCTGTTTGGTCTCTCGATTGGTATTTGTTCTACTGTTCTCTCATTTTATTGTGGTTTTGTCTGCTAAATTTGGTTAATGGCTTCACATGCTTCAGGTTGCAGTCATGGTGGCCTCCTTCTGCTCACAATGTCTCTTCAAGTAAGCTTTCTATCCATGTTTTATTCTTTTCCTCGTCCTTTTCTAGTTCTAACAATGATTGCTCCTCGGTCTCAGGTTGTCACCATGGATTGTGGCTCATTGGCTTGCATTCTTTCTGCGCGGATAAACCTCCAGGTAAATTCTTTTCTCACTGTGTATAAAGTTCATTACCCTTCATCTGTTTTCCTCTGCTTATAGTTGGCCTGACAGGATTTCCCTGTTTTAGTCTTGCAGGTCGGGGGTTTGCTCCTGGATGTAGTTGGTGTGAGTGCCTCAACTCTTACCCGGTAGGCTCTGCCACTGTCATCAACTCGTGTCTAAGATTAGGGTCTATCGGTTTTTGTTGGACTGAGTTCCCAATACTTGTTCGTTTATGCCCCTCTATCATCGCTATGCGACCTGGGTTAACTTGATACAACCCTTGTTTATATTTCACTCTTTTGTAACTATAAATTTGTATTGAAGGGTGGCCATCCCAAAACCCTCGTCTAGGGTTTTGCTGGTTCGTTGGTTTTGTTTTCTTTTCACTCTATCTAGTGGGTTAACCTTGGACTGTCATATGTAAACAAATGTATGCCTTTTTCGTTGGAATGAAAAGAAAATTATCATGGATTGAGTTTATACTTGTTACCTCTATCTGGGTTTGATTACTTAGCGTTCAGGTTCTCATTTTTGCTCGGATTGTTTGTAATTCACTTGACTCTTCCAACCGTGGGCTTTATTTGCTGATTGCAAACCTTCGTGATGGAAACTCACATGCAATTCTTGTTATCTATGTTCTGTTCTTTAGGAGAGAAAACAAACGAAAGTATACGCATGCACCATATCTGCTATTCTAGTTTATTTAATGATTAGGGAAGAAAAATATAGATAAATGTTACAAGACTCTTACAGATGGATGGATTCAAAAATGAAAGAAAATTTCTCTGTCTTCTATTACTATACTCGTATGCTAAACCCTCAGAATGATTTACAATTTTGTATTTGTACTTGTTTGTCCACAGTTATCTGAACTATGCATAGTTACTTTTCAGTTGTTTATTCTATTAGTTACATAATTGTTAGTTCATTCAGTTTTTCTTGCACTGCAAGATTTTTACATTTTGACATGATTGTCTTTTTCTTTTCTAAAATGAAAGAAATAGTTAAAATACCATTATTCACTAAAAGACAAACAATTGTGACAGTGACCCTAACTAACTATATTGTTCCCTAACTAATCATGAAATTAAAAAAAAAAAACAAGTCCCTACATTCTGTTTTGAATAATTAAAGATAAAGGAACCAAAACACTGATAAACTTTCCACCTTCATGGAGACCAACACCTGGTCATGGTGCCCTTAGCTAGATGCTCCTGCGTCAGAAAGGTTCAAAAATTTAACTAGAGTTTGATGATCTAATGTGTTCATATGTAGTAATGTGTTCGTCTGTAGTTACAATTAAATAAATTAATATTGGAAAAGTAGTAGTTAGTATGAAAATATAAAAAAAAATATGGAACTATGCATGGAAGATCACATAAACATAGTGAGTATAAAAAAGTATTACTATGTCTAAGTCAAACAACTATTCAATAAAATTTAGTAAGAAAACATGGAAAATAAAATATATGTATCAGCAATTCTTAAAAATTACATGCATAATGTTTAGAGGACTTTTCCCTATATTTTTCCAATACATCAGTAAGTATGTCAATAGAGGTGAAGCGTCGTTGAAGCAAGAATAAATATCAAGAAATGAGTTGTGATTAATTTTTAGAGTTGTTCAATATGGAAAAATATGTATCATTTACCAAATAAATCTAAGACGCATAATAATGGCCTAGCTATGGTGTATATAATCAATCTAATGGTTTGGAATATAACTTAAGTAGACGGAAAAAAATGAATACCTTGATTAAAATTTTCTAGGGTGGTTATGGTAACCCCCAATTTGTATTACTAAATACAATTAAAAAAAGGATTTAAATCCTTGGCCAGTTGGGATTAGCCACGGTCACTAAATTTTAAAGAGATATAATATACGATTTTACTCTCACGCCTTAATGCTGACGAATGAAGGAAATACCCATAAAGGGAATAAGAGTGCATTTGCACTTCATACATAAACTAATAAACTAATAGACTACACATGAAGTGCATTGATATAAGTCATCAGATTTGAAATACATATGTCATTAAAATAAATACAATAAAATTCCTTCATACATGTCTATGACCGGATAATGGAATTATGGTAAACATGCACAAGGAAAATGTGTCCAAAAGAGATTTTATATAATAAATAAATAACTTTTATTAAAGAAAATAGCGTTTGTTCAAAAGTTCAGTTACAAGTGCCAGTGGCCACTTCCTACTCAACATAAGAAGTAAAAGAGAATTAAGGACACGAAGGTCCCTCATTCATCTTAAGATTAACGATACATAAGTTATTCTAGAATTGGGTAATGTGGCCCAAAACCACATAATACCCATTTCCAAATGCGGGTAGAATCAATAATAAAGAAGAGCTTGGCCAGTGCGTAGGTCCAACCTGTGTATTGAGAGTTCCAAAGGTCAATCCTTGCACTCCTTATGTGCCAACAAGGAAATGAATAGGAGCGGCACGAAAATAAAGTTTTCTTCCAAGAACAAAGGGAAAACGATTAATAAAAAGAATGGGAAAAGTAATAAATAGGATAGCACTTTTACTGTGTGTTGAAGATTATTCAAATCAAAGTATACCCAGTATTAAAAGATCCACAGAGAAGCCATGGAAAACCTCTGTAAAGGATATCGTTCCAAAAGTATTAAGTTTGTTTCTAGTTTAAAGGAAATACAGTAAAAATATATACAATAACTAACACTAAAGAGGCCATTCACACTAAATATCTACGAGGGTTAAGATAAAAAACCTAGAAAACAAAAATCACAGGGTCAGTTCTCGAAACCCTGGAAACCCAATAATTCAGTAAATTAAGAGATTAACTTTGTTTGGCCAAGCGCTAAGCAAAGCCATTACAACTACGCTGGAAATTTTTCCGAAGAAAAACTCAGAAGGGTTTGAGTTTGAAATTTTATAAATCAAAAAGGGAATTGTTTGTCTCAGGAAGACAGTGGAAAATATGTAAATTGCAAATGTAAAAGAGTTTTTTTTCAGAAAGAAAAATCTTCACAATATAAAGATCATAAAATATGGCAAGGGATAGACACTTTGTTGACATATTAATACATATAGATTAAAATTGACAGTCATAGGATTTCCGAAAAAATCATAACAAAATCAAAAGCTGTAAAGATCATAAGATCCCCAAAGAGATCACTACAAAAACTCAAAAGCTGTAAAAGAGTTTTACCTATAATGGTATGTTGAATATCCTAAAGAAATTGGTCCCTTATTTCTCCAGAACCCAAAAGGAGAAGCCATAAGAGTGAGAAATAAATTTCAACAAATACAGAGAAGAATGATGGAACATATAATAATTTTAAACTGCTAGCATAAAAAATAGAAGAGTAAAGGCTGAGGAAAATTAACACAGAGGTAATGGCTAGACAAATCCTCGAACGTTGAGTAACTGGTCTTTGAAAAATTAGATAGAACCCTCAAATGGTTCTTCACTGGCATGTATGTTGTAAAACCTCTCATATCCTCCAAGAGTAAGAACTGCAATCTTTAAAAAATAAAATGGTGGACTGATGGGGCCAGCCCACGTGGTCCCGCCCTTTCTCAACTTACGTGGATCGCACTATGAAACTGGCTCGGATATTTGGTAATTGTAAATTGATTTTTGTTTTAATTAGCAATCAACCCGCTGTACCTGGGATGGCTCCTCCGTGTGACACCTGCCCTCCTCGAATTTGGCAAACCCTAATGCACTTTTTGTTGCCCGGTTCGCGCCTCCACCGTCATTCTTCCTTCGTCGCTTGGTCTCTGCGGTCTCTGTTTGGTTTTGGCTCCGCCTGTGAGTTGTCCCTGTCTGTGGTGAAACTCTGTTGAAATTCCGCCGGGGTCTCTGCGGTCCCTGTATGGTGTTTGACTCCGCCTTTGGTTGTCCCTGTCTGTGGTGAAACTCTGCTGAATTTTCCGCCGGTTAGGTGGTGAAAGAATGTTACTCAGTTGCGTCTGGTAATTACTATGTGAGTCTGTATGTTCGGCTCCAGGTTTTATTGGTAAGTTACTGTGACTTCACCATGCATTCAGTTCGTTTTTATGACTGTGAGAACATTCCTGGTTTGCTTTTATGCATACTGTCGGTTCTAGCCTTCTTAGCAAATTTGTGGTGAATGTCTGTAATGTGTGATGGCTGGTCCGCTCAGTCGACGGATGCAAAGGTCGATGGTCTTCCGGTTTGGTTCTTCTCCGGCGCTCGCTCTGTAGACAAGGTAAGATATGGTTTCATGCTATCATTTCTCTTACCCTGGTTGTGCTGGAACTAACGTTCCGCAGCCCCTCTGTGGACAGGGTCTCCGTTTCGAATTCGGTTGGTTTTCTACTCCGGCACACAGTCAGGTATGGCTCTCCATCTACTCCATACTCAGGGTTTTTATATTTGCAGCTTAATGGTTTCGATTTCTCGTGCAAGGGTTTTGGTATTTACAGCATTTAATCTCGATTTCTTGTGCAAGGGTTTTGGCTGGGTAGAAACCCTGACCCTCCTTCTTCGGCTTCGTTTGCAGGTGTAGCCGGCTCCCGTATCCTCGCAAGGACTTCTGTCGATTCCACCCGGGTAGCTCTGCTCTCGTTTTGCTCTTTGTAATGGCTGTTGGTCCTGGTTTCGTTTGCCATGGAAAATTTTAGGGGCTAATGTTCGCCCAGTGGGCTAATTTTCCATGATTTTTCCACAAAAAAGATTCGCCAATTTCTAATTTTATAAAAGACGATTCGCCCAAATTTTAGAATATAAAATTATTTTACCTTAAAAATCGCCAACATTATATAGAGACTATATATAAAATAATTACAAATTTGAATAATTTTACAAATATATCAATAAACATTTATAATTTGCATATTAGGGATTAGTGAGATTCGCCAATGTTTTAAACTTCAAGAAAATTTTCCATCCTTAAAATTTTCCCGACGTTTGCGGTCGTTTGTTGTGTGAACTGGTGGTTTATCTGTCGAGTCTGGACTTTGTTTCTTTTCTTTGGGTCTACCCAAACCCTTAACCGTAACATGGAAGGGTTTTGTGGCTTGTTCGCAACTTGGTTCGGTGAACCCTCGGTGTACAGTGTCTGTAATTTTGATATAGAAAATACAATGTAATATAAATGCTATATAGACTCGTTTGCAGTTAGTTCTGGTGGCTTACCCGGTTGCTGTAGTGGTCTAGCCTGTACTTCTTTGTTTGTTGGTTCTTTCCGCCTTGTGTTCACTTTTGACTCGGCCCGTTAGCAGGTTCTTGGATACTGTAAAACACTGTTATTATATTTAACTGAAATGAATTGATTATACAGCTTTGTACATGTGGAATTTTGTTACTGAGGACATATATATTTGAAACAGTATGTTTGTTTGTGCACTTAATAAGATGAAGGAAAATAAATGTATATTGATTGTTCTCTTGCAAATGCTCCGCCTCTGAACCCCTCTGGGTTATCTCGCTTGTCTTTTTATACAATATTTTCTGGGCAGTTTGGTAACTGCTGGTAGTTATTCTATTACAGCTTATTTTGCAATTATTGCAGGCATGATTTTCTTGACTATCAATTTGTCTACTTTGTTTGCCTTCCTACCATAGGGGTACGTTGTTTACATCACCTATTGACACTAATCTACTCTTAACGTATCTAACTAAGACCTGTTACAATTTTCTAAATAAAATGAACAGAAATTTAAAATAACAGAAATTAATATTGTAGCTGACCATGAAAGAAATAAAACAAAAAATCATAGGAACTTGACAGGCTTGCTGTCCGTTCACTGAACTATTTATCATTCCCAATCTTCTTCAGAAACTGTGTTCGCCCTCTCTCGGTCTTCACCCTGTTGACCAGATGCTCCTGCATCAGGCTGCCGGGGTAAAAGATAGATCTCATGGCTCTGTTCCATGAGCTCCTCCACCGAGTAGCCAACCTTCCGAATCTGTGTCTCGTCGAGCCAGGAGTTGTCCTCCATTGGACGGTCCTTCCACTTGACGAGGTAACGCAGATACTCCTTCCTGCGTGTCTTCTTGGCTACTTGCGTGCTGAGGATTCCTTCGATTTCATGGGTCCGGACCGAAGGCAACTATTTCTTCCAAAGACTGCTCTCGAACTAGGTGTCCCGATGTGGCTGTACCATTCTATCATCTTCCGACTGGGCATGATATGGGAACAGGTCTGCCACGTTGAATATAGGTGATATTCCTATATCAGGTGGCAACTGAATTTCATATGCATTCGCTGAAAATTTCCGCAGAATTTTGGATAGACCGATTTTCTTGAATTTCAGCTTGTTATACGTACCCTTAGGAAACCGTTCCCAGCGCAGATGCGCAAGGACTTCGTCTCCAATCTCAAAATGTACCTCTCGCCGCTTAATGTCTGCATGTTGCTTGTATTTCTGCGTGCTGTCCTGTAATCTCAGTTTGACCTTTTCATGCAGTTCGCTCATTGCTTCGGCAAAATCTTCTCCGTCTGCACTTCTCCTTTCTAGTTGTCCCAAATCCCGTAGTTCATGTACTCCTCGCGGATGCATACCATACAAGATTTGAAATGGGCTAAAACTGGTGCTCCGATTGGGCGAATCGTTATAAGCGAATTCTACTTGGGCAAGAGCTCGATCCCATAATCGCGAGTTTTCTCCTGTCAAACTTCGTAACAAATTGCCCAAACTCCTGTTCACCACCTCTGTTTGTCCATCAGTCTGCGGGTGATACGCAGAACTGAAATTTAATTGTGTGCCCAATTTTTTCCACAGGGTGCGCCAAAAATGTCCTGTGAACTTCACATCCCTGTCTGAAACTATAGTTCTAGGTAAGCCATGTAATCGAACTACTTCTGTAAAAAAAAGATGTGCCACGTTTGTGGCGTCGCTAGTCTTCCGGCAAGGAATGAAATGAGCCATTTTCGAGAACCTATCCACCACCACCATCACTAAATCATATCCCCGCTGCGTTCTAGGAAATCCTACGACAAAGTCAATGCTGACCGAATCCCACGGCCTGCTTGGAACAGGTAGGGGTGTGTACAGCCCAGTGTTCTGGCTGTGTCCTTTCGCCAGTTGGCAGATTTTACACCTGGTTACATATCTCTGTACGTCCCGGCTCATTTTTGGCCAATAATAAAAATGCCCGAGCTGTTCCAATGTTTTATCGATGCCAAAATGTCCCGCTAATCCGCCACTGTGTTTCTCTCTTACTAAGTTTTCCCTCATCGAACAGTCTGGAACACATAGCTGTCCTCCTCGAAACAATAATCCTTCCTGTAGACTGAAATCTAGCCATGGGCTTGTGTTCCTTAATACGGGATTCTGGCATGCTTCAAAAGCTTCTTTGAAATCCGCGTCCATCTGGTACAAATCCTTCAAGTACTCAAATCCCATCACCTGTATGCCACTTTCTTGTAAGAGCAGGGCTCTTCTGCTTAAAGCATCCGCCACTTTGTTGGCTTGCCCACTTATGTGCTTCAACACAAAAGTAAAACTCTGCAAGTACTCCACCCACTTGGCATGTTTATGGTTCATTTTGTGCTGCTGTGTTATATATTGTAACGTTGAATTATCAGAGAACAAGACGAACTCATTGCCTAGTAAGTAGTGCCTCCAGTGCTTCAAAGCTTGAACCACTGCATAGAATTCTTTGTCATATGACGAATACTTCTGCCGACTCTCATTTAGTTTCTCACTAAAAAACGCCACTGTTCTGTCTTCTTGACTGAGCACAGCGCCAATAGCTGTCCCGCTTGCATCACAACGAACCTAAAAAGGTTTGCTCAAATCGGGCAGTCTCAAGATCGGCCTCTCCGTTATTTTCCGCTTCAGAAGTTGGAAACTGTTTTCTGCCGCCTTAGTCCAACAAAAAGGTTGGCTGGCCTTTTTGATGGTCTCTAGCATTGGTGCGCAGATTTCACTAAAATTCTTAATGAACTTTCGATAAAAACTTGTTAAATCGTGAAATCTATGTACCTCAAATAAATTCTTAGGTGACGGCCAACTTAGGATCGCTGCAATCTTTTCCGGGTCCATGTTTAACTCATTCTCTGCAACTACAAATCCCAGATAAATTAACTCCTTTTGCAAGAAAGTGCATTTCTTCAAATTTATCAGCAGTTTGTTCTGCTGCAGCTTCTCGAATACCCTTCGAATATGCTAAAGGTGCTCTCTTTTCGTCCTACTGAAAATTAAAATATCGTCCAGATAGACTATCACGAATTTTCCAATAAATTCCTTTAGCATTTCGTTCATTAGTCTCATAAAAGTACTCGGAGCGTTACTCAACCCAAATGGCATGACCAGCCATTCGTACAGTCCTTCGTTGGTCTTGAAGGTTGTCTTCCATTCGTCTCCCTCTCTTATTCTGATCTGATGGTACCCACTCTTCAGATCTATTTTGGTAAAGTAAGCTGCCCCACTAAGACAATCCATCATGTCATCCATTCTAGGGAAGGGAAACCTGTATCGAATGGTAATTTTGTTTATAGCTCGCGAATCTGTGCACATTCGCCATTCTCCACCTTTCTTGGGTGCAAGGACTGTAGGTACTGCACAGGGGCTCAGACTTTCTCTGATCAGTCCCTTATCCAACAACTCCTGCACTTGTCTGCGTACTTCTTCATTGTCTTTTGGACTCATCCTGTACGCTGCCTTGTTCGGCAAGCTTGCTCCTGGTATAAAATCAATGTGATGGCTGATGCTCCTTTTGGGAGGCAATTTATCAGGTAGCTCATCAGTCACAATGTCTTGAAATTCCTCTAATAGCTCTTGTACTTCCTTGGGCAACTCTGATTTTTCTAAGTTCAGCAATACTGGCTTCATCCTCCTCACAACTGCAAAATTAATTTCATTTTCTTCAGCCTGCTTTATAAACTGTTTTCCCCCCATTAACAGCGCCTTTGTTCCGCTTGATTCTGCTGAATCTTCCTCTTTGATGGGTACAAGTGTGTGTTTGACCCCATCCTTCGTAAACTTATAACAATTAGTTTTTCCATCGTGTGTCACCTTCCTATCATACTGCCATGGTCTTCCGAGCAGTATATGGCACACGTCCATTGGCATAATATCGCAGACCACTGTGTCGTGGTACTTGCCAATGTGAAACTCCACCTCGCATTGTTCATCAACCAACAGCTGGTGGCCTTTCTGTAGCCACGACACCTTGTAAGGTGTGGGGTGTTTCAGCCGCTTCAACCCCAATTTTTCCACCATTTCAGTGGCAACCAAGTTATCTGTACTCCCGCTGTCTATTATCACTTTGCAGCACTTTCCATGCGATTTACAGACTGTCCGGAACAGTGCTTTCCGCTGCGTTGGTTCAGCCACCTCTTTGGTTGGCTTTAACAGCACTTTATTCAAAATCAAAGCTTCTCCTGTTTCTGCCATGTCTTCCACCTCCCGGGGTTGTGCTTCAGCTTCTTCAGGCTGTGCCATCAGCGTTCCCCTCTGACCGGCCTGTTCAACTTCTGGACACTCAAAGGATCTGTGCCCCCACTTGTGGCACCTGTAGCACTGGACACCAGTCCCTCTTCCGCGGCCATTTCCTCGTCCTCTCTGATATGACCGACCTCCTCTGGTGCTGTCTCCTTTTTCTGTTGTCCCTGAAGTTTTTGAACTGCTGCCTTCCTCGTTGTTCGCAGCATTCCTTCCTCTGCCGTAGGACTGTCCCCGTCCTCTGCCATTTCCTCTCCCTCTCCTGATGTTCTGTTTTCTGTTAATTTTTTCCTCAGCCTTTACAGCGCTCTGAAAGGCTTCTTCAATATTCCGGGGAGAAAGAATACTGATTTCATCTAATATCTCCATCCTCAATCCATTTACGTACCTTGCTGTCTTTTCTGGGTTATCATCAATATAACCAGCACTTAAATTTACTCGGTAAAATTCTTCCGTGTATTCTTTGACAGTCATTCCCTTCTGTCTTAAATTCTGCACCCGTCGATATAGTTCCACCTGGTAGTCTTTTGGTAGAAATCGGCCCTTCAATTTCGCTACCATCCTTGACCATTGTTGTATCGGCGTCTTATTCATTCGTTTTCTGTCTGCTTGGACACTTTCCCACCACAAGAGTGCGTGTCCCTTTAACTTAGTGGCATCGAACTTAACTCTTTTATCCTCTCTAACTTCTTCGTTTTCAAAATATTTATCCAGTTCGCTTATCCAGTCCAATAGGACATTTGCGGACAGACTGCCATCGTAATTAGAAATTTTTGTTTTGGGTTTGCTGCTGGCCAATAAAATTGAACGCAGCAGTCTCAATTCCGTAGCTTCCTCATCAGACCCGTCTGCAGCAGTTACCACTTCCTCCTCACTGGTATCCCCAAGTTCTGGGTCTCTTCGTCTACCCGCTTCCACTGCTTCCAAACGAGCTGTAAGAACTTTAATCTGTTCCCTCAATCCTTCATCTGCTCCCCTACGTACACCTCTTCCACGTCCTCGTCTTGGTGCTTCCATCCTCTTCTATTTCAAAAAAAAAAACTGCTCTGATACCACTTGATGGGGCCAGCCCACGTGGTCCCGCCCTTTCTCAACTTACGTGGACCGCACTATGAAACTGGCTCGGATATTTGGTAATTGTAAATTGATTTTTGTTTTAATTAGCAATCAACCCGCTGTACCTGGGATGGCTCCTCCGTGTGACACCTGCCCTCCTCGAATTTGGCAAACCCTAATGCACTTTTTGTTGCCTGGTTCGCGCCTCCACCGTCATTCTTCCTTCGTCGCGTGGTCTCTGCGGTCTCTGTTTGGTTTTGGCTCCGCCTGCGAGTTGTCCCTGTCTGTGGTGAAACTCTGTTGAAATTCCGCCGGGGTCTCTGCGGTCCCTGTATGGTTTTGACTCCGCCTTTGGGTTGTCCCTGTCTGTGGTGAAACTCTGTTGAATTTTCCGCCGGTTAGGTGGTGAAAGAATGCTACTCAGCTGCGTCTGGTCATTACTATGTGAGTCTGTATGTTCGGCTCCAGGTTTTATTGGTAAATTACTGTGACTTCACCGTGCATTCAGTTCGTTTTTATGACTGTGAGAACATTCCTGGTTTGCTTTTATGCATACTGTCGATTCGAGCCTTCTTAGAAAATTTGTGGTGAATGTCTGTAATGTGTGATGGCTGGTCCACTCAGTCGACGGATGCAAAGGTCGATGGTCTTCCGGTTTGGTTCTTCTCCGGCGCTCGCTCTGTAGACAAGGTAAGATATGGTTTCATGCTATCATTTCTCTTACCCTGGTTGTGCTGGAACTAACGTTCCGCAGCCCCTCTATGGACAGGGTCTCCGTTTCGAATTCGGTTGGTTTTCTATTCCGGCACACAGTCAGGTATGGCTCTCCATCTACTCCATACTCAGGGTTTTTATATTTGCAGCTTAATGGTTTCGATTTCTCGTGCAAGGGTTTTGGTATTTACAGCATTTAATCTCGATTTCTTGTGCAAGGGTTTTGGCTGGGTAGAAACCCTGACCCTCCTTCTTCGGCTTCGTTTGCAGGTGTAGCCGGCTCCCGTATCCTCGCAGGGACTTCTGTCGATTCCACCCGGGTAGCTCTGCTCTCGTTTTACTCTTTGTAATGGCTGTTGGTCCTGGTTTCGTTTGCGGTCGTTTGTTGTGTGAACTGGTGGTTTATCTGTCGAGTCTGGACTTTGTTTCTTTTCTTTGGGTCTACCCAAACCCTTAACCGTAACATGGAAGGGCTTTGTGGCTTGTTCGCAACTCGGTTCGGTGAACCCTCGGTGTACAGTGTCTGTAATTTTGATATAGAAAATACAATGTAATATAAATGCTATATAGACTCGTTTGCAGTTAGTTCTGGTGGCTTACCCGGTTGCTGTAGTGGTCTAGCCTGTACTTCTTTGTTTGTTGGTTCTTTCCGCCTTGTATTCACTTTCGACTCGGCCCGTTAGCAGGTTCTTGGATACTGTAAAACACTGTTATCATCTTTAACTGAAATGAATTGATTATACAGCTCTGTACATGTGGAATTTTGTTACTGAGGACATATATATTTGAAACAGTATGTTTGTTTGTGCACTTAATAAGTTGAAGGAAAATAAATGTATATTGATTGTTCTCTTGCAAATGCTCCGCCTCTGAACCCCTCTGGGTTATCTCGCTTGTCTTTTTATACAATATTTTCTGGGCAGTTTGGTAACTGCTGGTAGTTATTCTATTACAGCTTATTTTGTAGTTATTGCAGGCATGATTTTCTTGACTATCAATTTGCCTACTTTGTCTGCCTTCCTACCATAGGGGTACGTTGTTTACATCACCTATTGACACTAATCTACTCTTAACGTATCTAACTAAGACCTGTTACAATTTTCTAAATAAAATGAACAGAAATTTAAAATAACAGAAATTAATACTGTAGCTGACCATGAAAGAAATAAAACAAAAAAACATAGGAACTTGACAGGCTTGATGTCCGTTCAATGAACTATTTATCATTCCGAATCTTCTTTAGAAACTGTGTTCGCCCTCTCTCGGTCTTCACCCTGTTGACCAGATTCTCCTGCATCATGGACTAAGAGAAATGAAAGCTAAGCTCGGTTGAAATAAAAAGGGGGAAATGATGTTTTACCTTTGCGTATTATGGAAAAATTGGTCATGTGGATGAAAGCCTTCCTTCCAAATGGAAGGAATATTAAAACCAATATATTAAAACCATAAATGACTAATGGCATCAAGAACACCTACCATGACTCCAGGTCATGATTCGAGAACCCTAATTTAGTCTCTGTAGAGCAAACACCCTAACGACGATAGAGGAAAACAAAAATGCAAATGAATAGAGGTAAAACGACATTACCCTAGTTGAATAACTCTATTTCAGCCTCATCCATCATAGTACCTCGTTTCATCACAACCATAGACCCTGATTGACACGTGAATAAGGCGTGTTGGCTCATACGAAAATCACCAAGTGGTAATAGTCACATGGGTGCCGAAAAACCCAAAGATCCTAAGTTCATAAGGGCAAGTATATGTGTAAAGATGCATTAAAATGTATATCGTATGTGCCTTGTTAAGAATACAAACGGGGACACAAAATACCGTTGTTAGTGTAAAAGGAGGGGGACATGCATACATAACATAAACCTTGTGAGAGAACCAAAAAGGGGACAAAAACCCATGGTATAAGCTATATGAAAACATGAGATATCTATTATAAATGAAAACATGAGGTATATGACACAAGTATTATGAATGAAAATAATCATTATTGCAAACAGCATGTAAAAGGTAAACATTTCAGCAAGCAAGAGGATTAGATTAGTTTTACGGGCTTCACTTTTTGTTGTATTTCAATCTAAAATATAGACATGGGTATGCAACATATATTATAAAACATATAAGATAAAGGAATGACACATTAGATTAGTTTTATGGGCTGCCTTTAATGTTTTATTTCAATCTAAAATAGAGATATGGATAAAATAGAGATATGGGTATTCAATATATAAGATAAAGTAATGAGAGTTTAGATATTGTTAAGTAAATCATTGTAAAAAATGTTAAGTGTTACATAAAACTTATGAATTTAATGAAAAATCTGATTAATGTTCCAGTGTTGTTGAGAGGACATATTTTATAAGGAGGAGAATTTATTATTGCAATTATATTTCTCACAATAGAATTTAGTTTTTTATTGTGCAAATGAGATACATCACACTTTGGGTCACTTGTACAACGCAACACAAAACAAGGCCAAAACTCCAAATAATAAATTAGCCCCTGAAGTAATGAGCCAATGTCACAACTTATGGTCTCATGATATAGGCGCTATAGGATCAAGGTGCTTTGGAGAATTCGACAGTCTGCGGTTGAATTCAACAAAGGATTTTATGGAGTCTTCCATATTTGGCAACTCACTAAAATTAGCAGTAGAGTTAACTATGGGTAAATGGAACCCACAATTTCAATGGAGTATTTGGCAGTTTGTGTCATATTTGGCAGTTCATTAAAAATGGAGAAGCTCTACTAAACCTTATAGAAAACCATAACTGAATTAAAATAATAGTTTAACACAGAGATTTGTTCCAGAATAGCATGCAAGGTATAAAACTGATTTTTTTATGAATTAAACAGTAAGTGAGGAGCAAAAGAACATAGAAATTAAAGATTTGGTAGAGTTGAAGATAAACTAAAGCTAATGTTAGAATTAGCAGCGCTGAAATATTTATAAGTAACAGATTGATATGAGAAGAAATATGTAAATGGATGAGTGAAAGAATTAGTATTACAAATAAACAACAACTAGTGTGCGTGTTTGAGAGAGAAATAGAATTATTTTGTGAAAGAAATTCTTGTATGATCTGAGTTTGTAAATCGTATGAAAGAAGGATATAAAGGGTTGATCCAGTTGGTGCTTGCATAATAAGGAGTTGGAGGTTCCTTTTAATAGGTATTTATAAATTAAACATTTGGAGCTTTCTTTTAGTTTGTGTTTATAAATTGGATACTTGGAGCTTCCTTTAAGTTGGTGCATGAGAGATCAAGAAGTTGGAGCTTGCAAATAGAGATAAGGTTGAAGTCTTCAAGTAGGTTGTAGCCTACACAAATAAATTGATGTACTTGAAGTTGTAGCTTTGATTGCATCATATTAGAAAAATAATTAGTGGCTCTCCTAATTGTGTTTCCACCTTAAATCTTATGTCCTAAGTTATTATTATTGATGTGCTATTGATTATTATTGTTGCTAAGTATTCTTTACTTTGAGAAAGAAAGTTATAAATCGTCATAACAGTGATTCAATCCCTTCCTTGTAGCCCCCTCAAATATTTGGTGAAAGTTAAATCCAAACTTACAACTAATTATTTTTTATAATTTTAATGAAATATAGTGCATATAAATTTTGTAATGTACTATTGAGACAAACATTTTTCAATTAGCTTCAAATTAAAATAACAATATAATAGTAATATTTTTATTAATATTATAATATAAAATAGTAAATATAATACTCTAACTATTGAGATGAATAAATATTAATGCCGCGTCCAATGTTTCCAACTTTCATGCAACTTCCTCGAAAATTTTGTCCCTTCTAAAATTTAATATTACTTTCGATATACAATCAATAAGATTTAATATGTTTATCACTTTAAGTAATGTTAAATGTGTTTAGAAGGCATATTTAACATTCGTATCAATATTTAGTCTTCATATTTATAATGCATATTTAACCATACTTTTAGCTTTTCATTATACAATATTCAATATCTATTTTGGTTTGAGGAAATTTCTTAGTTTCCTTATAGTGCATTATTGCATTGAAAATTGAAATTATTTTATTAATATTTTTTAAAATTTTAAAAATAATAAATATTTTGAAAATTACATTAAAACTTAAAACAGATAATTTAACACCTGTCATATCAATATTCAGAGCATTATATTTACAAGTGACAACTAATATTCAAACAGAAAAGATTAACATTAGACGAATTCTACTATCTTGGACCATTGATATAAAAAATATATATCTAATTTAGATGGAATGTATTTTTTAATGTTATAAAATATTAAAATTCATTTATAGTTATGATAAATTTATAGGATATTATGTATTTATTAAATGGTTGATGAAATTGTTCTTCCAAAAGCTCGAATTTCAAGAAGAGTTAGATGGGGAAATTGCTAGATGGTAAGGTGTTTTAATGATTATTGAATTGTTATTTCGGATCGACATGATTATAATATATTTCATTTTTTATCATTGCCTCATTTGATTAGCTTATTAATTATATATCTAAATTTTTAGAAATATTAAAGTTGATAGTTGAGTTATGTTTCCACTCCATCATTTGACGGTTCAAATTTCTATTCATAAGGAATATATAAAATCTTCATGGTCTTGAACTAAATAGTCATTTAAAAAAGAGGAAGTTTAACAATTTCTCAAGTTTTAAAAGTTTTTGTTGGGAAAGCCCTCTTACAATATAACCAGGTGTAATAACTAATAAAATAAGTGGTAAATTAAAAAATTATAAAACATAAAAAAAAGTGTTTTATTGTAAATAGAGGTTTGTTTTCGTAAAATATTAATGTAACATTGTAATATTTTTACATGTCTGTTTAATATGTTGAATTTATATTAATATGTCCAATTTATAATACATAAATTTGTAGACATTTACAGGTCTTAAAATTAATACAGAGTTCAAGGGAAATGTTGGGAAATGTTTTAGTGTACGTAAAATGTTAAAAGAAACCATGGATACCCATCTCACTTTAACATGGATATTATTAACCATACTATACCATGGCTCATCAATACTACATGCCCAAAATCCATTCTCATTTCACAATCAAAATATTTTATTAAAAAAAACAATCTATTACATTTTTGGGCCAAGAGACATTCTCCATCTGAGTATGGAAGAGTTGTTGTAATGTACAATTATATTATGTTATCTAAACATTTTGACCTAGTTAAATTACATAAAAAATAAATTTAATAATTAAAGTAGCTTAGATTTATCTTAACTCCAGATCTATCAAACTCCCAGAAAGATCAAATATCTCAAAGTATAAACTTTTAACTCAAAAAAATATTTACACTTTGAGAAATTAGATCGCTCTAAAAATAGATCTAGAATTAATATAAATCTAAATTAATTCTTATTCACAATTAAAAAAATACATTGATTGAAAAATTTTATTTTATTTTGAAATTTTATTAATATTTCTCAATAAAATTTCAATGAGTTTAATAAAATGTTTAACCATCACATAAATATACTATAAGCTTTTGGCGAAGAGATAATATATGAATAGCTCCATCAAATGTTATAATGTAGATTACCATCCCATTTAATTTCAATGAGTTTAATAAAATGTTTAACCATCACATAAATATACTATAAGCTTTTGGCGAAGAGATAATATATGAATAGCTCCATCAAATGTTATAATGTAGATTACCATCCCATTTAAATGTTATAGTTGAAGTAAAGAATTTGGTAAAGAATGAACGAATAAAGGGAGGTTGTCCCATACTACATACTTACCAAATCCTAAAAAATTGGAGTTGCAACTAGTTGAGTGAGTCTAGCATGTAAATGTGTGTAGGTTGGATTGGAGTCCATGTGTATTTTTTTCGTTAGGGAAATCCATCAATCATGGAGAGAGTGAAACTGAAATGGTGGATGAAAGAGACTATGTAGTTGAATTTCAGGTAAATGTTATGGTGAGAGGTGG
This sequence comes from Pinus tabuliformis, assembly GCA_031772625.1. Lineage (NCBI taxonomy): Eukaryota > Viridiplantae > Streptophyta > Pinopsida > Pinales > Pinaceae > Pinus > Pinus tabuliformis. The sequence goes on along the minus strand of CM062816.1, from coordinate 820,793,429 downwards.
TGAAGAAATAAATATTTAGGGAAAATTTGTTAAGTAAGAATAAAAAGGACATGATAGGTGGTGAAGAAGGAAAAAGAAAAGGTAATGGAGCAAGAAAAATAAAATAAATAAATAATTTAATTAACAAGGAAACAAGAAAAATTCACAAGATTATACTGTGATATAAATCCCAATCATATATTCTTGTATGCTAATAACAATATTTGGTGAAGGTTAAATCTCTACCATATATCTAATTAATTTTTATAATTTTGTAATAAAAAATAATAGCATGTTAATTTTGCATTTAAACATTGCTATAAACATTTTCTAATTACCTTCTTTAATTTGTAATAGAATCATAAATATAATAATATAACTAATGATGTGAGTAGGTGTTAATGCTAAATGTCTTCATACAACTTTGCCAAAACAAATGTCTTTTAATTTATTTCTATTTAGTATCAAAATGTATTTAACATCAAGTAATATAAGTGTTCACGAGACATCCTTAATGTTAATATTAAGGTTTAGTGCTAATATTTATGAGGCATATTTATCACAGAGGTAGGATTTAGTTGTGAAAGATATTTCGTCGTTAGACAAAGTTTAATTATCGTGAGGAGCTCCCTTGTGCTATGAGGGAACCTTGAAATAGTATTGGAACATGTAATTGCACCTAGAAACACCATATAACCATACACACGTAAGTTTGAGATAGTGTTGAAAAATGTGATTGCACCTGGAAACACCATATAGCCATACACACATAAGTTCAAACCCATGTCAGGTCCTTCAATTAAATTAATGCATAACCCACCCATGTCCTCCTTTAATTAACTTAAGTGTATCAATTCCCTCCTCTTTTATAATTTAAAATTTCCCAAGCCACTTGGTGAATAATTCATAAATTCAGTCTTTGGAAACATGGTATAGAATTTCTTTCTTGGACAATATATTTTAGAATTTAGTAAAAGGAACTCTCCATTTCCCTTATTTATAAGAAAGACGTCATTGTTGAAACACATATTTAACTAGTTGTAACGATTCAATCCATTGTTACTCATGTATTGCATCGTTTTCATGCTTGAAATTTACTTTCAAGAGTTCTACGACATTATGTATTTAACTAGTTGTAACGATTCAATCCATTGTTACTCATGTATTGCATCGTTTTCATGCTTGAAATTTACTTTCAAGAGTTCTACGACATTATGTATTTAACTAGTTCTAACGATTCAATCCATTGTTACTCATGTATTGCATCGTTTTCATGCTTGAAATCTACTTTCAAGAGTTCTACTACATTTATTTTGAAATTTTCATATTCAATACTATGACATATTTTTTATAGTGACATCGTCATTGTGATTATTTAAAGAATCAAGGGGAGGGAATAGATGTGATGCAGCATAGTTTCTCTGCACCACTATTTAATTAATTTCTTTTGCATAAAGCTTTTCATAGAGTGGAAGCGAATAATTGTGTGGAATAAATCTCTCCGTACAAAGCTCTCTACACAATTAAAGTTTTTTTTGCACAAAGCTGGCCACATAAGGTTAAACAATAGTTTAATTGACGTGAAATGTTCTAAGGAGTTTTTGAGGAGGGGTATGTTTTTGGAGTCTTAGAAATATTTTTTTGAAGTAGTAGTATGGACAAGTTGATTATGCGGAGAAATGTGTTTTCTTGTTACTCTTGCACAACCATTCACTCATATTGTGCAATTAAGTTTTTAATAATTTAATATATAGTTTAAAGTTGGATTGAGTTACAATTATGTTTTTTAATAATTTTAATATATAATTTTATTTACGTTTTCAAAATTAAAAAATAATTGTAACATTTTTAATAATTTAAATTAACATCATAAATAAACTATTTTTCACATAAAACATAAGCATAATAAAGGATAAAATTAGTAGTGTGGAGAAATTGATTGAGCAAAGAAATGCGTTTTCTCTGCACTCCTACACAACCATTATGTGCAATTAAGTTTTTAATAATTTGAATATATAATTTAAAGATGGATTGAGGTACAATTACATTTTTTATAATTTGAATGTATAGTTTTATTTTTGTTTTTGAAATTAAAAAATATTACATTTTTAATAATTTCAATATATAGTTTTATTAAATTAAAAAACAATTACTTTTTAATAATTTCAATATATTCGTATTTATGTTTTTGAAATTAAAAAACAGCACAAAGAAATGATTTCTCACATCAAACATAACCATCTCTCTATGTACTGAAATCTTTCCTAGAAAAATCTCACACAAGCTTCAACAATAGTTTAATTGACATGAAATGTTTATGGAATTTTCTAAGAGGGGTAATTGGGATAGTCTTAGAGATATATAGTTTGCAGTAATAGTGTAGAGAAATTCGCTCATGTTGTGTAATAAAGTTTTTAATAATTTGAATATATAATTTAAATTTGGATTGAGTTACAATTATGTTTTTTAATAATTTAAATATATAGTTTTATTTATGTTTTCGAAATTTAAAAACAATTATATTTTAATAAATTGAATATATAGTTTTATTCATGTTTTCGAAAATAAAAACATCATAATTGAATAATTTTTCATATCAAGCATAGGTGTAATAAAGAATAAGATTTAGTTTGTAGTAATAATACAAAGACTAATTGTGCAAAAAAATCTGTTTTCTCTACACTCATGCACAACCATGCACAACCATTCACTCGTTGTGTAATTAAGTTTTTAATAATTTGAATATATAGTTTAAAGCTTGATTGAGTTACAATTGTGTTTTTAATCATTTGAATATAAAGTTTTTTTTTCAAAATTAAAAATCAATTAAGTTTTCAATAATTTGAATATATAGTTTTATTTATGTTTTCTAAATTAAAAAACATCATAAAGAAACAATTTCTCAAGTCAAGCTTAGGCATAATAAAGGATAAGATATCATTTGTAGGAGAGTTTATTTTGGGGAGAAATATGCACTTCCACACAGCCATTCACTCATGATGTGCAATTAAGTTTTTAATAATTTGAATATATTAGTTTAAAGCTTATGTTTTTATTAATTTAAATATATAGTTTTATTTATATTTTTGAAATTAAAAAATAATTACATTTTTAATAATTTGAATATATAGTTTTATTCATGTTTTCGAAATTAAAAAACATCATAAAGGAACAATTTCTCACATTAAGATATAGTTTGAAATAGCAATGCAAAGAAGTCAAGATATAGTTTTCCATAGTAATGAAAAGAAGTTGATTGTGCTGAGAAATGTGTTTTCTGTGTACCTTGCACAACCATTCACTAGTGAAATTAAATTTTTAATAATTTGCATATAGAGTTGAAAAATGAATTGAGTTACAATTAAGTTATAGTTGTTGAAGTGAGGCTTCTGTGATCCATAACAATTATAAGAAGAATTTCGGCATAAATCAGATGTAAAAAATCTTTGTCGACGTGCTTTGAACCAACTAGTGTGGTTCATCGTCAGGACAAGTTGAATGAACAGATCTCGCTTTGCATATTAAATAGATCGCATAACATTCTAGACCAAGTAACAGCTATAATGACAACAGCTACTAGTGTGGTTCATTGTCAGGACAAGTTGAATGAACAGATCTCGCTTTGCATATTAAATAGATAACAGAACATTCTAGACCAAGTAATGGCTATAATGACAATAGCTAGATTTGACCCAGAAACAGCTAGTTGACTTAGATAAGGGTTAAAAACTTTATTAAATAAGTTAATATTATTATTAAAATACGAAATGGATTATTTTATAATTAGAAATATATATTAGAATAAGTAAATCATAAAATAAATTAATCTATAATTGTTAGTTATCAAAGTTATTATAAATATTAGTTAGTTGTAGAGTAATATAAAAATAATTCAATTATGTTTTAATCAAAATATAAGTTAAAAAGACATACATTTATAAATATATATTGAAATAAATTGATGATGATGATGATGGTGGTTAACGTCCGCTGAGACCAAATAATGGTCTATCGGACCTAAAGAAACAAATTATCTATTTTGATTTAATATTTTATTCCTATGCTCAAAAAGCTTGGAGAGAAGCCTCCCGAGCTCACTATAATTTTGACATTGTAAAAGGCTAGGAAGGTTAGTATTGTAACAAAGATTGTGAAACTGAGATCTAATGTGGTTATATGCGGGGCACTCTAAGAGGAAGTGGTTTTCATCCTCGATGTTCCTATTCTCACATATATGGCAGATCCTTTCCATCCATGGCATTTTAGGAACTGCCCAACGACCTGTTTCACTATGGAGCTCATGAGAATTCGTTCTAATCTTTGCTATATTAATTTTCTTCTTTGAGCTAGTTAAAATAGAGAGATACTTTTGATCTTCTAGGGTGGGGTTGATGACCTTCTTATAATAACTTAATTTTCTTTTAGCCGCTAAGTCTTTCTCACACCACATTTTTTCTTTGAACTTAGAAGTAACAATATCTTTAATGTTATTTATGTTTTGTAAAACATCATTTTCGTTGATCTCCCAATAGTTTAACCAGGCCCTTGTGTCTTTATGCCACCCTCGATTGAGCCTTAGGTGGTTTTGGCTGGAATTTAAAGCTAGCTTAGGAAGTCTATGATCGTCTATGTTACTGATTTTGTGCTTGTACAACAGAAACCTAAGCATAGCTAGGCTCTCAATAGGGGAAAGACCTACTTCTATAAGGAGAATAGGATAGGGTGTATTACTTTTAATTTTCAAGTTATAAGTTATAAAACGCTTCTGGATTTGCTCAATCTTTCTTCATGATTCTCTGGAGATGCTGCAACCCCAAACCTCACAACCATATAAGATAACAGGAGTGACTAAAGTTTCAAAGAGGAACTTCTTTTTATCCCACATTACAAGGTTTGTTATTTTACAATTATTTTCAAGACCAAAGTAAGCTTTCCACCCCCCATTAATCCTTTTATCAATTCTATGGTTCCAGTTGAGCTTTTGATGAATATCAATTCCTAGGTATTTGTAAGAATACACTTCCTCCAAGTTATTATTGTCATACATAAAATTAGCGTAAGTGTCCTTCTTGGATTTGATAATCATAACTTTTGTTTTGTCAGTGTTAACAGTCATACCCATGGTAGAGCAGAAATCCTTAAGAAGCCCGAGTTGCTTATTAAGATCAGATGGGCACCTTGCCAAAAGAACAATATCGTCAGCATAAAGAAGAAGGATGACGACTATCCCAGCTAAGATCGTGCCATCACATCCTGCTTCCTCTAAATAGCCTTCGAGCTTATCGATGTAAATGCCAAATAGGGTAGGGGAGAGGGGGCAACCTTGTTTAACTCCGATGTTACACTTAATATCTTTCGACCACCCTTCATTGTTCTTTAGCTTGGCAATTACATTCTCGTATAACCTTATAGCGGCAGCTCTCAACTCGAGAGGAACATTTCGCTCTTCTAATATATTCCAAAGGTTGTATCTAGGAACCATATCGAAAGCTTTTCTAAAGTCCACAAAGCAACAAAATAAATTGGATTTATCATTACGAAATTCCTACGCAACGATCCTAAGCATAACAAGGTGGTCTGTTGTTGAGTGATGCCTTCTGAAACCTGCTTGGCCTTTAGCCCCGCTTACCTTCACTTTCAAGCCATGTGCTTAACTTATTTTCCAAAATATTACCATATAACTTGGCTAAGAGAGGGCCGATCATAATTGTTCGATAATTGGAGGGGTTATTTGTATCCCCACTTTTAAAAATAGGGATAATGAGGCTCTCAGTCCAAGGTTTAGGGAACCCTTGCTTGACTGCTTGATTGAAAAGCTTGTGGATGTGGGGGATGAGGACAAGACCTCCAGTTTTTAAGATTTTCGCTTGGTAACCTTCAATGTCCTTAGCTTTCCCATTAGCGAGGCGATTAACCCCAAACTTAATGTCTTCTAAAGAGAAAACTTCTTTCGTTGTGAGAAGGGTTTCCAAATTATCCATGACATTTGGAGATTCATAAAGCTTTTTAAGATAGGAATTCCAATCGTGAAGAGCAATTTTATTATTATCCTTAGTCTTCCTAGTTAGAATCTGCCTCCAAAATTTCTTAGGAGCTACCTTAGAGAGGTGTAAGAGATTCTCCTGTCTTTGGCGAATGTACTGCCTCTTTTTCCTTTTAGTTAGGGCTTTGTACATTTTTATCTTGTCCATTTTAAGAGATTCATCAACAGCTTCCTTAATTGCTCTCCTTTCACTTTTACAATATTTGTCATACCATGGATTGGTTTTTCTATTTCTTTTATTATTTGAAACTTCAATTGAGAACTTGTTAATAGAATATGAGAGGGTTGTAGTAAAATTATGATAGAGGTCTTCTATGTTGTCTATATTAGATAAAGGAAGCAAATTAGTTTTTAATTCATTTAGAAAGAGATCATTTTTATTTCTATCAAATATTAAGCTCTTTTGGCTATAAGTATTATTTTCTATGGGAACTCTATGCATGACAAAATTGAGAGTTATAAGTAAAGGCCTATGATCAGAGTCAGGTTCGTGGTCGTTTAAGATGTCAAAATTTATTATTTTGTTGTATAATGGGAGATCGGAAATAACGTAGTCTACCACGCTGCTACCAAGTCCATGGATGCAGGTCATCTTGCTAGAATTGGGCCACTTCTTTAGACCGTTGCAAATTATGAGATCCTGAGAACTACAGAGCTTGACTAGCTCCGACCCAAACAAATTTTCCCCGAGATCTTCAGAGTTCCTTTTGTACCTGCTAGCCAGAGTAGGGTCTGCGTCTAACCAAAGAGGATTAGGGTTGGAATGATTGCTTAGAATAATAGCTTGGTTATTTGAAGTTCGAGCATTAAAGTCACCTATTAAAAGGATATTACCGTCATTCCTTAGGCTAGAAATATCATTCTCTAAACCATTGTAAGGGTTAGTTTTATCTAGATTCTTCTTCTTATAAAAGTTAGAATTAATGGGGGGGAAATAACATATTGCTATGTAGGACTTTTTATTATTAATGTCTTTGATCTCTATCCAACTATATTGGTTGTAAGGATCGTTTTTATAAATCCTAACATGGGGGGAGATGTTCTTCTTAATGTAACAAGCTATTCCCCCAATGCCTCTACGGGAGGATCGCTTGTTCCAGGTAGACCATAGCGTAAAGCCATCTATGTTAGGGACCTTAGATTCTTCGTGCTCCCAAGTTTCAACAAGCAAAATAATATCAACATCATTTGAAATCCAACTTAGCTTGGGGCCTTTGTTCCATGGGAAGCCTCGACAATTCCAAGAAAGGATCCGGAGCATGTTTAATTGCTATTGATTACTATCTTTTTGGTTTCTATCTTGAATAAAGGCTTTTCTATCTCTGATTATTGCCCATTTTCCTTCCTTTCTAGCTTCTTTTACCTTTGGCTTCCAAGGCTCATTATTATATAAGCGGTGCTCACCCATTTCCATCGATTCAACTCGACTAGAGCTAAATGGAAATCCAATAAAGTGAGCGGATGGCCTGGGAACGGATTCGTAGGTGCGTACTGGACGAAAGTCAAACATCATTGATATGGTCGGAGATGGAGTGAGAGAAGGATTGGCAGGTCGAATGAGTTGCTTTCCGTTCTCATTGATTCGATGCTGCGATCACTACAAACCACCAGTAAGCTCAATACCTCCTTTCTTAATTCTGCTTGGTCTTCTGGAATGAGATCTTCATTTATGAATATTCTCGTTCCCTTTAGACTTGAGGTTTTACTAAGTATGTCGTGCTTATGATCAGTGGAGCTCACCTTTATGCGGATTAGTCTTCCTTTATTCTCGGTTAATTTCCCCAACCTTGTTGCTTCTGTGAGACACAATGTTTCAATTTGTAATCTATTATGTAGTTCTGTCTGGGCTAAGGCTAAAGTATCCTCATCTACTTCCTCTTTTAAACCAAATATTATAAGGTTTAAGGCCCTTTTGTTACGTTCATGGTCTAATTCTATTAATTTTTTCATTTCATCTTTAATTGGTTTGATATCTAACTTATCTACCACATTATTTAGGGTGAGGCGGCTATTAACTTTTTCTTCTAGTTATTTAATCATGTCTTTCATTTTAAGACTCTCTAAAGTATCAGCATCTCCTTGCTGGGATGGTTGGTTAGTATCTTGGTTATGTTTTTCTATAACCTGCAGTCTAGTCTACATTGCCTCCATTTTATTCTCTAGTAGTTCTATTTTATTTTCTATTTATTTTTGGATCGTGTCTTCAAGAGATGAAAATTTATTTTCCAGCATGGCTTCTAACTCTTTTTGTAGCTTGGCTTCTCTTTCTTCTCTACGTTTCTCTAAAGACTCTATATACTCATAAAGGCCTTGTAGAGTAACTGTGCTAGGTCTTCCCTTGGTAATCTTTGGTAACTGTGGTGAAATATTCATACTTGAAATTATATGAGCAAATATGTATTAGAAAAAGAAAAAGATAAGGAATGTGTGCACCTGATATCAGAAAACCTGACTACAGATCGCCCATCCGCCCTTGGTAATCTTTGGTAACTGACTGCAGATCGCTCGTTCCCACCGCAACCCGCAGACTCTTTCACTAAGCCTCAGAACTCTTTCACCGAAGAATATATAGAGTATGTTTTTAACTCTTTCACCGAGCCTCAGAACTCTTTCACCGAAGAATATATGCGAAGAATATATAGAGTAAGAATATATGCCAAGAATATATAGAGTACGTGTTTAACTTTTTCACCGAGCCTCAGAACACTTTCACCGAAGAATATATGCGAAGAATATATAGAGTAAGAATATATGCCAAGAATATATAGAGTATGTTTTTAACTCTTTCACTGAGCCTCAGAACACTTTCACCGAAGAATATATAGAGTACGTGTTTAACTTTTTCACCGAGCCTCAGAACACTTTCACCGAAGAATATATGCGAAGAATATATAGAGTAAGAATATATGCGAAGAATATATAGAGTAAGAATATATGCCAAGAATATATAGAATATGTTTTTAACTCTTTCACCGAGCCTCAGAACTTTTTCGCCAAAGTATATATAGAATACGTGTTTAACTTTTTCACCGAGCCTCAGAACACTTTCACCGAAGAATATATGCGAAGAATATATAGAGTAAGAATATATGCCAAGAATATATAGAGTATGTTTTTAACTCTTTCACCGAGCCTCAGAACTCTTTCACCGAAGTATATATAGAGTACGTGTTTAACTTTTTCACCGAGCCTCAGAACACTTTCACTTAAGAATATATGCGAATATATTACTTTGTTCTAAATCCTTATATCAAGGTAAGAATATATAGAGTAAGAATATATGCCAAGAATATATAGAGTATGTTTTTAACTCTTTCACCGAGCCTCAGAACACTTTCACCGAAGAATATATAGAGTACATGTTTAACTTTTTTACCGAGCCTCAGAACACCTTCACCGAAGAATATATGTGAAGAATATATAGAGTAGATTAATTTATTTAAAATTATTTTATTTTTAATTAATTAATTTTAAATTAATATATATTAAAATTAATTAATTAAAAATAAATTAATTTTAAATAAATTAATCTAAAATTGTTAGTTATAAAGTTATTATATATAAATATTAGCTAGTTATAAAAGTAAATTAGATAATCTATAAATAGTTAAAAATGTTTTGACTAAATAATAAGTTAAAGGGGCATATATTTATAAATATATATATATATATTAACATAAATTAATGATAAAATAAATCAAATTTAAATTAATAGTTAAAAAGTTTTTAAATATTAGAGAATTCTAAGGGTTAGAAAAATTATTATAACTATAAATAAATAGTTAATAATATTATAATTATAGTAATTAAATTTGATTCCTAATAAATAATTAAAGATATTATAAATTCGAATATAATTCCAATTTATTTTATTCATTTATTATTTTTTGGTTATTAATATATTTAATTCCTTCTTTTTCTTTTTTCTTTTTTATAAAATTTAAATCACCTGGGATAAGTAAAGGGGGGGTTTTTAGAAAGTTTTTCTTTTTTAATAATATTGATTCAGTGGAAACTATTAATGAATAATGGTTGAATTTTTATTTACTTGTTTCTTTATTTATTTGTAAATATAAATATTTTTATTTTTATTCTAGAATAAAAATAAAAATATTTATATTTACAAATAAATAAAGAAATAAGCAAATAAAAATTCAACCATTATTCATTAATAGTTTCCACTGAATCAATATTATTAAAAAACCCCCTTTACCTATCCCTAGTGATTTAAATAATTAAATAAGTTAATTTAACAGCCATGGAATAATATGTAATAAAAATAAAATAGAATAGCATTCTTGTCCCTAGGGAATTATGTCACACCTAAAAAAAAAAAATTCAATGTATGCCGAAAGTAATACTTTGCTATACATCACATGAAGTCCCTTTTATGTTTGTGCACATGTCTAACTTCATTATGTTTTATTCATACCTTCGTTACTTAATCCTTAGCTTAACAATTCCTATGTATGTTACTGTTATAACCTTTTTATATATGTTGCGTGGCAACAAAGGATGTTGTTATAAGGTTTTGGGTCACCTTTGATTTCACGGTGGAAGCTAACGGTTACTCTACCGACAGCAGTGAGGACTATTGTGGCGCGGCCTACGATGGTCTTGCCGCAGACTTTGCAGGTGACAGATCACCCCTGCCTTAATAACATTAGTCCTTACGGGACAGGTGGCGATGTGTGGTTACCTTGGCCATGTGATATTTCGATTCCGGTGCCCTCGGTCTTCTCGCTGCTTACTCCCGCCAAGCTTGAACGGTGGGGATCACACCCATGGATCGTAAGGCCAGGATGCGTTCAAGGGTTTAACCCCTACTTAACTCCTCCGAGCAGTTTCCGGGATTCATTTGTTTGTTGACCTTTCGGCTCCGCTCTGCTGTTTAATTCCTGGTTCCATGTTACTAACCTACTTCTTCATTCTACGTTTGCCCGGAAGCTGCGAAGTATCGCCTTCAGGCCATTGAGGTAAAGTTCTTCTTCTACTGGTTCCGAAGCTAGCATTTACAGTTCTGAGTTTCGATCAATCCATACTGACCTTGCCTTCTTTCTTGCTAGGATACGCAGCTGGATTATCTACTTTTCTCCCCTGACGAAGCCAGGGAGACCATGCATGACGTTCTGATCCTTATGGCGGTTCCAGGTAAGTTATCAATTTTCGTAGAAGCTCTGTTCTGCATACGAGGATTGGAAAATCCTGGGTCTTGAAACGTGATTCCCTGGTTTATGCAGACCGTCACTTCCAAACGGGTTTTCCGCTTTACCGTCGCTGAGGTATTCTCCGCAGAGAACCCTCACGGTTTCCAACTAAGTTGGTGGTCTGAATATGTCATTAGATGGTCTGATAGGTGAATTCCAGGACGAGACTTTTGGGTTCTCTTTTACATGTATACATATACAGCTTTAATGTGTTTATTTTGCTGCCCTTGTGGCATGTCGTTTATTTGGGTTGTTGTATCTGCCGCCAGACCTTGGCTTCGGTTCTGACCATTTGGCACAAATTTAAGTTAATGGATTCGACTTTGTTTTAAGGGTTTCCTCTTGTCAATGCATGAACAGTTTAGTCCTTTTCTCAGCGTTCACCGTCGGTTGTTATTTCTATATAATGCTTACGGGTCTATGACCCCATCCAAACCCTCAGGCAAATTCATGCTGTGCGTTTAATTTAAATCTGTACTGTGCATTCTGTAGTAGCAGAACTTCTAAATGGTGGTTTTACAGTAATAGATTATTTCTTTCATATACTCATCGATGATAGTGCATGGGTTATTTTTGTTATGGTTAGATCTGCCCGTCCACCTCGACGGCAGTCTCATTGCTTTACTCGGGCCATGGTTATAGCTCCGAGCCATTCACTCTGATAGTCATTATATGTATTCGTCTTTTTCTCTTGCGGATGCTGGCACAGGTTGCTTCCGGGTTATAGAGATGGTAATACCTGTTTCTTGTTTTCATAGTTTTGCCAGATACGCATCCGCCTGACATTCTTACTGTTATGAATATTTATATATGCTTATGCATGAGGCTCCTCGTTCTTGTTGAAGTTATAACTGTATATAAGTTTGTTTTGTTTTCTTCTTTCGAATGTATGTCCCGGACTTATATGTATCATGCACAGGGTATATGCCTATGTTTAAGCTCTTCTTTCTTCGAATGTTTATACCAGGGTTATATGTAACATGCACAGAGTATTTTCCGTTGTTGGTTAGTTCAGTTTGAAGGTAATGATTCTCTTAGGCGGAAGTAACTTATTCATTCCTTCACATATCCACGGTTATTTTGTCTGGATATCTATCGTTTATTTCCTTTATCATCAGGCTGGAACCCGTCCACAGTCGGTACCTGCTACCGAACTCAGAGGTTTCTGAGATTTCCTTCATTGACACATTAACGACAGTTGGTCTATGTTCAAGGTGTACTACCCTGCTATTTCTCTTACTCATTGTTCTGTTATTAACACAGAGCCTCTACCGCTCAGGTGAGGTTGTATTCCGCTTTTACATAGTGTCCAGTTTCTGGGTAACTTCCCCTCTTAGTCTGCAATCGATTTCTAATTTAACTACCCCGTAATGGCTTGGTTTATCACATCACACAGCATTTTAAGAGAATGTACATCAACCTTATTTTCTACTGTGCAATTACCAAATACAAAACAGAATCTAGGAGAACGAAACATATTCATTATTCACCTACTGTAGATTTACCATATATTTTGTATTCAGTTCAGGACACCGCGGTTTGAATCCGTACCTGGTTCACCAGAGCCAGGAACAGGTTCTCAAACAATCACCTGGTGCTTGTTTTCTGCTCTCCACCCAGCCATGAGATCCATCCCTCAGACGGAATTCTCCCCCCGAGCCATCTTGCAGGCCTCAAGCCCTCAACAAGATTGTGCACTGTTTGTGCCTGGTTATCTGGTCCCAACCAGACTTAACCAATTTCTTTCTTTTCTTTCTTTCTTCCTTTTCCTCTTCTTGGAAAAAAGGAAAAACTTCTGTCTGTCCTCACAGCACAGAACTTCCTCCCTACAGCCAGGACTTTTCCTGTTCTGGGAGGGTAGTTTTCCATCAGTTGTTATAACTGACCTCTTTCTTTCCAATCCACCTCTTAGAGGTTGCCAGCATTTCAAGAAAATATTTAAATTACTTTTTAAAAAAATAGGCTTCACAAGAAATTTGCTCTTGTAGGCAACTTTGGGAGGCCTAAAACGCGCGCGCTCCTCTCTGTGGCTAGGTCAAACGCTCTGAACCGACGCCGCCATGGGAGCTCCTGGGGGCGGAGAGGCTTCTCCCCCCCCCCGCCATCCTCTTCAGCAGACGCATTCAGGAAACTACTGTCTCAGAAAGGAAGGAAACGAACCCCACCTGAGGTCCCAACATTTATTAAAAAACTCGAAGAAATACCTGAAATCGATCTGCCAGAAGAACAGCCGATTAAAATTGCTCTCGCTTTGGCCGATAGAGGGCTAGTCGGGCAATTTATGGGTAGATGGCCTACAACAAAATCAACAGATGAATGGGTCCAACGAAATTGGAGGCCCTTACTTTCAAACAGTGTGATCATCTATCCTGTCGGTAGAGGTTTCTTCATCTTCGAATTCACTACCAAGGAGGATCTGGATCTGGTGTTCAGAAACGGTCCGTATTTCATGGGGAACCAAGGCCTCTTCCTGAACAAATGGACCCCAGACTTCGACCCCTCAGTCGATGTCCCAAAAGAGGTTCCTGTCTGGGTCCGGCTTCCAAATCTGCCAATACATTGCTGGAGTTATCAATCCCTTCAAAAAATTGGAAACGGGCTGGGTCGATTCATAGATAAAGCAGATAACAGAGGACAATACACCTGCGCAAGAATATGCGTGGAAGTCGACTTGGAAGCTGGTCTCCCGGAAGCCGTTAAGCTATCAGTTGGAGATTGGCACCACTACCAGAAACTGGACTACGAGCAACTGCCATTTAAGTGCAGAATCTGTCACGAGCATGGCCACTTCCAACGAAACTGTCCTAAAGCACCATCAAAGGACAAGGTGGAAGAAGAAGGATGGAAAGAGATAAAAAAAGGCAAATCAGTCTCAAAGTCTGTTGATCATACAAAATCTGGAACAATGGGGGAATCCCAGCCCACCTCTCAGTCCAATCCAATCACAAAAGAAGGCAACCCATCAGGTGAAAAGGCGCTTGTAACAGAGAGTCACGAAGAAACGGAAGATCAACCGGACAATCTGGGGAAAAAAAATGAAGAAAGCCCTTCCGCTCCTCCACCTACTGCAGATCAAAGGGGAAACAAAGGAGCAGAGGAACATATTAGCTTAGCTTCTGAATCGGGTGAAGAGTCAGAAGAAAGAGATTCCGAATCAGATGGCTCTCAAATAACCCCTATCAAGTCGGCTGGGGGCCGGAAATCTAAGAAGAAACAGAGAGAGGAAAAAACTTATCTGGACGTCCTGCAAGGATCCCAGAAAACCCTCAAAGGAATGATGAACACAAGATCCGGATGAAAGCAGAGCAAGGCTCCAAAAGGAGCCACCTCCTTCCAAACCAGTAAATAATGAAGTACGTCTCCTGGAACTGCAGAGGGTTAGGCAGCAAACTGAAAGAAGAAGCCCTGAAAGATATTGTCAGGATCCATTCGCCTGAAATCCTTCTTATCCAGGAGACAAAGATGGAGGATAAACTTCTCCTCCAAACTAGCAAGACATTTTGGCGTAAAGGTCCCGGAAGCGCAGTAAGTGCCAAGGGCGCCTCTGGCGGACTTGCCTCCTTTTGGGACAGCTCCAAATATGAGTTGATTCAAGAAGAAAACTGTTCTCACTGGATCTTCACTCAGCTCCTTCACAAAGACTCTGGTCAGCAAGTAAGTATGTTCAATATTTACGCTCCGGTCCTTCCAACGGAGAAAAAACTTTGTCGGAACTCGATTCGGTCTTTTTTATTATTGCACAATCTAGAAAATATCATTATTGCAGGTGATCTGAATGTCACCCTAGCCACTGACGAGAAAAAGGGAGGTTCTCCAGTTCGGGACCCAGCTAGAGAATGGGTGGAAGACATAATGTTAGACTGGGATATTGAAGATATCAAGCCTACTACAGGGAAATTCACCTGGTCTAACAAAAGACTAGGGCCTAATCATATAGCCGCTCGGCTGGACAGATTCCTTGTCCAATCCTCTTTTCTTACTTGTGGTCTTTCAGTCTCCTCTAAAATCCTTCCAAATTGCACATCTGATCACAAACCTATTAGCCTCGAGCTATCCATTGATGGAAACCTTGGGCCAATACCCTTTAGATTTAGTCCTATGTAGATCCAGCAAGAAGGGTTTCATGAAATGGTTTCGGAAGCTTGGAACAGGCAGATTTTGGGGTCCCCATTCTACGTATGGGAAGAAAAGTTGAGGTGCCTTAAAAGAAGACTCAAGGAGTGGGCCAAAACTCTGAAAACACCCGCTGCCAAGAGAAAAGAATCCTTAGAAAACCTTGCTGCCCACCAATCTGCAATGGAGAATTCTGTTGCTTCTCATAGTCTGATGCAAAGAGAAATCGAACTGCAAAAAATTCTCCATAGAGCCAGCAGAGATGAAGAGGAATATTGGAGGAAAAAATCTAGAAATCTATGGTTACAAGCTGGCGACAAAAATACAAGTTTCTTTCATAAGCAAACCGAAGCCCGCAAGCAATTTAAAACTATTTCAGAAATTCGGTCCCAAGATGCCATGATCAAAGATCCTGAATGCATCAAAAGAGCTGCCTTCATCTTTTACAAAGAGCTGTTCACGGCCCCAGGTAACCCTCCTCTTGACCTTCAAGCCCATCCCTTCGACCTAATCCCTCATTGTGTTCAAAACTCTGTTAACTCTAGGCTTACTACACCGATCAACATGGAGGAGCTCAAGAAGGCATTGGACTGCATGGAGCCGGATAAAGCTCCTGGGCCAGACGGGTTCAATGCCAGATTTTATCAGACATGCTGGCCTATAATTAACAAAGATCTCTTAAGAATGGTCAGGAAATCACAATCAAGTATCAAAATTGGAGGCAACACCAATTCGGCCTTCCTTGCCCTGATACCGAAGGAGAAAGGAGCCACTGACTTTGGCAGATTCCGGCCTATTTCTCTATGTAATACAAGCTATAAGCTGATCACCAAATTAATAGCCAATCATCTCAAGAACGTGTTGCCGGACATCATACCGGAAAACCAAGGTGGCTTCATCAAAGGGAGAAAGATTCTGGACAATATTGTGCTGGTGCAAGAAGCAGTTCATTCAAGTTGCCAGCGAAAAGAGAAAGGAATGGTGATAAAGTTCGATCTGGCTAACGCCTTTGACAGGGTGAGACATGATTTCCTCTATGCTGTTATGGAGAAACTGGGCTTCTCTTCAACCTTCATCAATTGGGTGAAAGCCTGCATTGCCTTCCCTTGGATAGCGCCTCTTGTAAATGGCCGGTCAACCAAGTTCTTCAATGCCTCAAGGGGTTTAAGACAAGTTTGCCCGCTCTCCCCGCTTCTCTATGCCATTCAAGCCTCGGTGCTCAGTTTTTAACTAAACTGCTGTCAACAAATCCAATCTCTGTCTGGACTCAGAATGGTTCCCAACATTAAAGATATTAACCATGCCCAATTTTTCAATGATACCCTTCTGCTTGGAGGAGCGAGCATAAATTTTGCAAGATCCTTTAAGAAGGAGCTGGATATCTACAAGGAGGTCTCGGGCAGCAAGATAAACTATCTAAAAAGCACCATCTACAGCTGGAACTGCTCGGTCAAGGATCTTGCTGATATAGCCAGGCTGCTAGAAATGAAAGGAATTCAGACCTGGGAGTTTTTCAAATACCTGGGGATCCCAATCTTCAAATCCATTCCTAAAGTGGCCCACTGGATGCCAATGCTCGACAAAATAAAACTAAGAATCCAAGCTTGGGGAGCCACCTGGCTGAACAATGCGGGGAAGATTATCCTGATGAAATCGGTGCTCACAAGTATGTCGCTTTACCATAACTCCATTATGCTTGCTCCCAAAACTTTCCTCAGCAAATTGGACAGTCTGCTGCGAAGATTCCTCTGGGAAGGGGGCAAAAACAATGAAAAAAGACTTCACTTAGTCAGATGGGATACTGTTAAAAAGCCAACTCTGGAAGGAGGCCTTCACTTAAGAGATCTGGGAGCCCAGAATCTCTCCTTGGGATCCAAAATACTATGGAGCATAGTTGATGGGAAGATTAGCTGGAGCAAGAAAGTGCTTTGGAAAAAATATTTCAAGGGACAGCGGCTGAGATGCCTGGACCAGCCTCCAAAAACATTTAAAGGCTCCCCGATCTTCAAACTTTGCCTATCAGCTAGGGAGCACTTCAGTCAAAATCTATACTGGATCCCAGGTAATGGAAAAAATATCAGAATTTGGGATGATCCAATCCTTGGTGATCAGTCTTTAAACCAGGTAGATGGCCTGTCAAACATTAAAACATGGCTACAGTCAAACAATCTGAACACCCTGTGGGACATCTCAACATGGACGGAGGATGCTGGAAGTCGGTGGGCTAGTTGGAATTTGGGAGAGGTTCCCCAACAGCTGCAGGTTGAAGCCAAGATTCTGTTAGACAAGCTTCAAGGGAAATCCCCAATTAAAGCATCAGCCAAAGACAAAAGAGGGTGGGGCTCCCTCTCAGGCAAATACACAGTTGCTGAAGGTTACAAAAGCAGGAAAGCGATCCCTAATGTTCCCCCTGATCCAGCTCAATGGAAATTCATCTGGGCCTTCCCCTCGCTGCCCAAAATCGACTTCTTCTGCTGGACGCTAGCCCACAACAGCATTCTCACTAGAGATATCTTGAGAAAACGTGGAATGGAAGGACCTTCCAGATGTCCGCTGTGTATGTCCGAGGAAGAGTCCGCAAATCATCTGTTATTGCTATGCCCATTTTCCCGTGTTGTCTGGAGGGGAGTCCTGAGAACAGGTGCTGACAAAGTCGAGATCCCTGGTAATATTAACACCCTGCTGCACAACTGGGCCTCCTTAACTCCGTTTGATCTCTCAAAAAAAAGCCTCCTCAAAACAGCCTGGATGTGGATACCTAAATTTACTTGCTGGAAGCTGTGGTTGGAGAGGAACAATAGAATTTTCAGGGATGAGAAATGTACACCGGGAAAAATCATAACTAAAATCCAAGCTTTACTGGGAGAAACTCTGGGTACCAAACAGGCAATAAAAAATGAAGCTGATCTGGACAGCGAGGAGGAGATATGGCTCAAAGATCTGGTCCCACACCATGACACCAAGCCTCTGTCCCTTGCAATCACCCATGCGAATTGGGAAATCCGTCTGGAAGAACAGATGTTTATTAAATGGCGCTCTGTCCTGGAGGAACATTGCCTCTTCTTCGATGGGGCCTCTAAGGGCAACCCCGGGGCTACGGGAGGAGGTGGGGTTCTTTTGAATCCAGATGGTTCCACTGAGCTCCGATATCAATGGGGACTGGGCATCGAATCCAACAACAGAGCTGAGGCTCTGGCTCTGTGGCAAGGGCTCAATCTAGCTCTCAAAAGGAACATCTTGAAGCTGTCAGTCTTTGGAGACTCCAGGCTAATCATCCAAGCACTGAATCTCAACACAATCCCCTCTCAGATCCTCTTAGCCTCCATTTACAAGAAAATCAAGCTTATCATACCTCTGTTCCAGAAAATAAATTTCTTTCACATTCTAAGGCATCTGAATGATCAAGCGGACCTTGAAGCCAACTTGGGCTCCATTAGAGACAGACGATCCCTGTTAGTCAACTCCAACGAAGAAGACTGCATCATTCCTTAATCCTCTGTATTCGATTTGCCCCCAATTAATCCTCATCGCCTAGCTTTCAATATCAGTGGTCTCATTCTGTTCAGAAAGCCTGTTCCTATCTAAAAAGCAAAGACCGGGTAACAGGGTATCAAGTGATCTAAAGAAGCCAATCAGATTTCAAGTCTTCCACCAAAAAATGAAATTAAAGATGAAGGCTCCATCTCAGACCATTCTGATGGAAATCTACTATGGTTAGCGCCACCGCAGGTGCCCAGGTTCGGTCGTAGAAGCAATATCTCAGTTGTGAATATTAAGGAACAGGGATGTTGAATGACCGGTAGAAAGAAAGCTCAAGGAAAGGTTAACGAGAACTCTGTATTCATGAAGGCAGCCATCATTTCAAGCCTGAGCAAGACCAAAAGAACTGGGCGTATTGCAATTCTGTCATCTGGCAATCCGAGGGTTGATCCTACCTAGATCTGGTTCAATAGAGAGATACGCTGTTGTGCATTAGCACTGTCATTTCAGATTCTGTTGTAATGTCCAAGCACGCGGCAGCTGGTTTGCCGCCCTAATTCCAATAACCGTTACATTCTAAAAAAAAAAAAAAAGTTTTCACAGTTTTGTTTTAAAAACATAAATAACAGCTGTCTTACTGTCTTTTACCACAGTAAATTTCCACATTTACATAGTCTGGGGTCATCACAAATTAAATAAATTAATTTAATAACCAAAGAAAAACTTTCTAAAAACCCCCCTTTACTTATCCATAAAAATAAAATAGAATAGCATTCTTGTCCTTAGGTAATTAAATAAATTAATCTAATAACCAATTAAAAACTTTCTAAAATCCCCCCTTTACTTATCCCTGGTGATTTAAATTAAAAAAAAAAAAAGGAAAAAAAGAAAAAGAAGAAGAATTAAATATATTAATAACCAAAGAATAATAAATGAATAAAATAAATTGGAATTATATTCGAATTTATAATATCTTTAATTATTTATTAGGAAGAAAATTTAATTATTATAATTATAATATTATTAACTATTTATTATAATTATGTGTCCCTTTATAACTATAATAATTTTTCTAACCCTTGAATTCTCTAATATTTAAAAAGTTTTTAACTATTAATTTAAAATTGATTTATTTTACCATTAATTTATGTTAATATATATTTATAAATATATGTCCCTTTAACTTATTATTTGATCAAAATATATTTAATATTTATAGATTATCTAATTTTATTTTTATAACTAACTAATATTTGTATATAATAACTTTATAACTAACCATTTTAGATTAATTTATTTTAATATATATTAATTTAAAATTAATTTATTTCAATATTTATTTATAATTATATTTCTTTTTAACTTATATTTTGATTAAAATATAATTTAACTATTTTTAGATTACTATATAACAAATTAAGATTTATAATATCTTTGATAACTAACAATTTTAGATTAATTTATTTTATGATTTACTTATTCAAATTTATTTATTTTAATATATTTTTATAATTATAAAATAATTCATTTCGTATTTTAATAAGAATATTAACTTATTTAATAAATTTTTTAACCCTTATCTAAGTCAACTAACCGTTTCCCAGTCAAATCTAGCTATTGTCATTATAGTTGTTACTTGGTCTAGAATGTTCTGCTATCTATTTAATATGCAAAGCGATATTTGTTCATTCAACTTGTCCTCACGATGAACCACACTAGTTGGGTCGAAACACGTCATTAAAGGTTTTCTACATGTGATTTACGCTGAAATTCTTCTTATAAGTTATAGTTTTTAACAATTTGAATATATAGTTTAATGGTAGATTGAGTTACAATTATTTTTTTAATAATTTGAATATATATATATATATATATATATTCAAAATTAAAAGGCACTTAGGTTTTTAATAATTTGAATATATATCCTCTAATCAGGGTGAGCAGACCTGATTGGGCTTGTCCTTGCCCAACGATTAATGTGAATCCAATAGATCACTCCAACCACCCTCTGCATCCATGCAGTGCTTGGAAAGGTGGAACTATACATGCGCCATTGAATGCCCAAGCTCAAAGGTGGCAGAGGTATAAGGACAGTTGGAACAAGGAGAATTCCCTTTGGCTTGTTCATCAAGTTAGTTTTTGTACTTATGCTCCTACGAATTTGGTTTGAGAAGGTGATTCTAGGCACTTGTTGGTCATCATCTTCTCCAAGTTCTAGCAGTGTTCACTGGTATGTTTCTTGTCTTAACTTAACACCGTTTATTTGCATGGAGCAGTCTATTTGACCTTTGATTGATGATATGCATGGATCTGTGTTTTGGGGGGATAGGAATTGGAATTTCCACAGGCATGTCCTTGTTGGGTTTCTGGTTGGGGATGAGTCCATCGTTCTATATGTCTCAGTTTCTATTGCATGGGTGTGTGCATGGTCTAGGTGGTAAAAGGTTTTGGATGTGGAGGTCCCCCATGCTCAGGAAAGAAAGAGATGGGAATTGGAATTTTCATAGGCATGTTCTTGTTGGGTTTCTGGTTGGGGATGAGTTCATCATTCTATATGTCTCAGTTTCTATTGCATGGGTGTGTGCATGGTCTAGGTGGTAAAGGGTTTTGGATGTGGAGGTCCCCCATGCTCAGGCAAGAAAGGGTCAGAAGGGGTTTGGGTCTGTGAATAATTTTGTTTGGCTCTAGGGCATTTATCCTTTGGGTGAGCTCAAAGTCAAGTTGTGGTTGTATGTAACTCCAGATATGTCCTCTGTTGCAATAGGGGAGAAGGTAGAAAAATTGTGGTGGTCAGGTTTCAGGTCAGTCTGGTCTCGAACAAAGCCTATCGAGTTGGGAATTCTTGTTTGGCTAGGGGTCAATTCTAATTTCAGCTTCTAAGCATGGGGGTTTGATTTTAGTGTCATGGGTTCTCCATATGGAGTCATGTCATAAGGGGTTTAGTGGGTTGCGGGCTCAGTGTAGTGTCCGGCTCAATTTTCTTTTTAATTCCTTATATATTGTTGGCCGGTGAAGTTGATAATCTATGTGACATGTCGAGTTAATTCTGAGGTCCCGAACATGGATGACATGGCCAATCCATTCAAGACCTGTAGTGGGAAAATGACTATGAATGAAAACAGTGGAACCCTTGTCTTGCGTTGGCAGTTAGTCGAAAGAAAAATTTGGAACTGGTTGTTTACTTGGTTGGTTTTATTTAAATTTGATTTAACGGGTTTGCAATGTGTACACAACCCTCGGTAGCATCGAGCACCCAAGCTGTAACCCTGTTTTGGTTTGTACCTAGAGTTGGAAAAATAGAATCCTTTGGTAGGCAATAGGAAAAGCATGGCCTCGGTAGCTGGTACAAGAAAGAATGGTTGTGGGGGTTGAGGTTGGGGAAAAGAGAGGAAGCCCTCTTCATCACCGAATAGCTAGCCCAGCTCTTTTGGTGTGGTTTTTGGGGCGGGTCGTCAATGCAAGCTTGCCTCTCGTATAATGCAAGAAGCGGCTCAAGCATACCATGTTAGCAATTCCAACCCAGTCAAGTAATTGATTTTAGATTTGGAGGTTGAGATCTGACAAACCACAGAGGATTTCGAATTAGATATGGATCAGTGGAAAGAAATAATCCTGAAACCAGGGCACACTCGTGGAAGATCATCATAATACAAGCACAGAGTCCATATGTTCTTGATGATGAAGAGAATTCTAGCGAAAGCTTTAGCGCAGTCTCCTCTTGGCATGCATGTAACCCCTCAGGGTCTTTCAAGTTACACTAAAGAATTCCAAAAAATTCATTTTCAATTACAATAGCAAAGTGGTTACTTAGCCAAATTGAGCAGTGTATCCCTTGCATACCCCACACAGAGTTATCGGGTTCCACTGTGAAATATCTTGCTCTCATGGATTCAGTTGAGATGAGTAGTGACAATGCATCCTTGTTTTTCATTTTGCATGATTCAGTCCCAAATTTTTAGGCTTATTAGCAGCTAATTCTATAGTTATTTAGAAAATAGGAAGTTCAAAGACTCTTAGGTTTACATAGCTTGGCCAATTATACTTATCATTTTTTGTTTATGGATGACATATTTTGTGGTTAGGTGGCCAATAGATCTATTTTACCTCTAGGCAGGTTAAGGCCACCTAACTCTCAAACATATGGACGTAAACTACTTTATTTATGAAAATTAATGGGAACATACCACCAAGGTTACAAAAAAATGAATATATAGTTTTAATTATGTTATCGAAATTAAAAAATTCATAAAGAAAGGATTTCTTTATAAATGATAAGGTATTATTACTGTGGAGATGTTGATTGTGTAGTCCACACTCCCACACAACCATTCACTCATATTGTGTAATTAATTATTTAATAATTTGAATATATAGTTTAAAGCTAAACTAAGTTACAATTAAGTTTTTAATCATTTTAATATATGGTTTTATTTATGTTTTTTTAAACAAAAAAAATCATAAAGGAACTATGCCAATCATAGGCATAATAAAGGATAAGTTAAGCTGTACTAGCTTCCCATAGGTGGAGATGATAAGGAGATGATAACCATTATGCGGAGACTCTCATTGTGCAGAAGTTTTGATTGTAAATTAGCTCATTGAATTGATTTTTTTGATTGTAAATTAACTCATTTAATGGAGCTCCATAATCAACACAAGTATAATATCTATTTGAAGTTATCTCATTGTGCCCAGCTCCATAAACATGTAAAGACTCTCATTGTGGGGAGGTTTTGATTGTGAATTAGCTCATTGTATGATAATTGTTAATTTTATATGTGTTTTATATACAATAAGTGATATGGATAGTTAATAAAAATAATTTACTAAAAAATTCTCCAAATTAACATTTTCGAATGTATAATCTAGAAACACTATAGCTTTATCGAATTTAAAAATAATTAATTACGATATAAATATCTCATTTGAAATATGAAATCAATTATTTGTGTAAAAGCATCTTTAATCAATATATAGGAAACTAGAGGCATTAAGATAACCATTTATTGTGAGTGTGACATTTCCCTTTACTTACGCATTTACTAAGAGAGCCACAATGAAATTTATGACCCTAAATTATTTGTTATAAGTGTGCAAAGCTTTGCTTGCGTGGATCCACTGTATGGAAAGTTCAGCGCAAAACAGAAATATGAACTTCTGCACAAGTACTTTCGTACACTAATTGAATATATTCTTATCACTTGTGTATTTAATTGATAAAAGACGTGATGACATATAAATGGAATAAATTTAAACTTTGTTAATTTAACGGTTAAAAATTACATATATGAAATATTCATTAGAAGATAAACAAAATAAACAAGTTTTCCATTTGAGGTAAAGATGATTAAAGCTAAACCAAAAAAATTTACATTTATTTGCCATATGTTTGTAAAAAATGTTGCGTAATTTTAAAAGTAGTCCAGATAGAAGTGATGCCCCTATTTTAGTGGTACAATTTAACAAAAAAATTTAAGATAAAATTGTATAAATATTTTTAACTATTTATTATTAGTGTTTTAAAAATTATGCTAAAATGTTGCACAATTTTAAGGTAATGAAAATAAAAATGATGCTGAGATTTTAGTGTCAATTTTTGGAAAAAAATTAACATAACATTGTATAAATATTTTGGACTATTTATTAGTCGTCTATTAAAAATGTGCTACAAAACATTAAGTACAAGAGAAATTTTGAAATGCTTTTTGAAGTGAGTTATTAATTAAGTTATGTCCATTAAAAAAACAATAAAACTATCAGTCCATTGCTCTGCAAGAAGTTCAGTGTGCTTGTGCGGGAGTGTGGACTCTCTGCACATGGAAGGCTCTGCACAAAAAATGATATGGCTAAACATTTAAATTTTTCTATGTAGAAAGCAGAATAGTGGTCATAAATATCAACCATATTAAGAATAGTAATAATAAATACCAAGCTTCCCCACACAATTACTCAACTCTCATATATCCCCTTGTCCACTTTATTGAGTTAATAACAGAGAAAGAAAGAACATCAAGAACAGAATGAGAGAGAAGACCAAGAAATAGAAACTGAAATGTGAATCTGTTTTATTCAATTATTAATTTCCTCTACATGACATTCGATATATTCATGTCATTACCGTTACATAACTAAAAACTATTCGTTACAAAGAAAACTGTTTAACTACGTTTGAAGTTCGTTGTCAAACTAACAAACTCCACCTTGACAACGACTTTCCCATTCATCATCTTTCCTGCAAGCCAAGAGAAGCTAAACACCACCGCAACTTCTCTACTGTAACTGGCTTTGTGAATATGTCTGCACAATTTTCTCGTGTGTGGACCTTTTTAAGAGCTACTTTTCCACCATCGATCACATGTCTCAGAAAATGATATCTCACATCAATGTGCTTGGTTCTGCTGTGATAGGCAGGGTTTGTGGCCAAGTGAATAGCACTTTGACTGTCACAAAGTACACTCACTTTCTCCTGCGTTCTTCCAATTTCATCGAGCAAACCCTTTAACCAGATTGCTTCTTTACTGGCATCTGAAGCAGCTATATATTTAGCTTCGGTAGTGGACAATGCAACCGTGTCTTGAAGCTTTGACATCCAACTAATTGCTCCACCTGCAAGAGTAAAGACGTAACCTGTAGTAGATCTTCTTTTGTCCAAATCACCTGCATAGTCAGCATCTACATATCCGCAGATTGATCCTTCACTACCATTAAAGACGATGCAATGATCTCTTGTGCCTCTTAGATATCGAAGCACCCATTTCACTGCTTGCCAATGTTCTTTACCTGGATTTGCCATGAATCGGCTGACAACTCCAACTGCATGTGAAATGTCAGGTCTTGTAGATACCATCGCATACATTAAGTTGCCTACCGCATTTTCATATGGTACATGAGACATATACTGCTTTTCTTCATCAGCTCTAGGACTCAAAACCGAAGAAAGCTTAAAATGGGAAGCTAGGGGAACATTAACAGGATTCACATTATTCATAGAGAACTTTTCAAGTACCTTCTCCACATACTTCTGCTGTGATAACCAAAGCTTACCATTTTTCCTGTCTCTGTGTATCTCCATGCCCAAGATATGTTTTGCTGCTCCAAGATCCTTCATATCAAACGCCCTAGAGAGTTGAGCCTTTAACCTGTTGATCTCTTCCATGCTTTTGCTTGCAATAAGCATATCGTCAACATACAAAGCTAAGATAATGAATATGCCATTGAAACTTTTAAAGTACACACAATGATCATACTCACTTCTTATAAAGTTCTGGCTCACCATGAAGGAATCAAACTTCTTGTACCATTGTCTGGGAGACTGCCTCAAACCATACAATGATTTCCCGAGCTTGCAAACTAATCTTCTGCTGCGACCTCGTAAAAAACCTTATGGTTGTTCCATATATATCTCTTCGTTCAAATCACCATGTAGAAAAGTTGTTTTAACATCTAATTGTTCTAACTCAAGATTAAGCAACGCAGTTAGTGCCAACACAGTACGTATAGAAACAAGTTTTACAATTGGAGAAAAACTCTCATGAAAGTCTATACCTTCAACCTAAGAATACCCTTTTGCTACCAGTCTCGCCTTATATCTCTCGATACTACCATCAACTTTCCGTTTCAGCTTGAAGATCCATTTACATCCAACAACACTTCTCCCTTCAGGAAGCTCTACAAGATCCCAGGTATTGTTCTTGGCTAAGGAGTCCATTTCTTCTTCCATAGCCTTTTTGCATTTTTCGCTATCTGTATCATCTATCGCTTCCTGATAACAAGACGGTTCCCCATCTTCAGTAACCAAAGCAAAAGATGAAGTAGAATCTTCATACCTTTTGGGAGTTTTCCTTTCCCTTGTTTATCTTCTCAGAGTAACTGGTTGCTGAACTGGTTCAGAAACTTGCACTGATTCAGAAGCTTCAACGGCTTCCTTTGTGTCTTCAACACCTTTGTCTCCAGAAGTCTCTCCTTCCTTTCGACTGTCACCGAAAGATCTAGCCTCCAACTGAACTCGTTGACACGGCGATACCTGTTCCTGTTCAATTCTTTCAACATTTGATTTTAACAAAGAGGATTCATCAAATGTTACATCTCTACTAATGACTATCTTCCGCAATGTAGGATCCCACAACCTATATCCTTTCACTGCATAGTCATACCCAACAAAGACATAACATTTCGACTTTGGATCTAACTTTGAACGCTGATTTTTCGGAATCAGAGAATAAGCACCATAGCCAAATATCCTCAAATGAGAATAGTCACAAGACTGACCTGTCCAGACTTCTTCAGGAATTTTATAATCAATTGCTACTGAAGGTGATCTGTTAACTAAATAACAAGCA
This sequence comes from Pinus tabuliformis, assembly GCA_031772625.1. Lineage (NCBI taxonomy): Eukaryota > Viridiplantae > Streptophyta > Pinopsida > Pinales > Pinaceae > Pinus > Pinus tabuliformis. The sequence continues at coordinate 820,766,268 of CM062816.1, read as the reverse complement.
GTAGATACTGCTTCTGCCCACAACTCCTTTTGCAAGTTAGCATTGTTGATCATGCTTCTGGCTCTTTCCATAAGAGTCTGATTCATACGCTCAGCAACACCATTTTGCTGAGGAGTATAAACAGCAGTTTTGTGCCTAACAATGCCCTCATCCTTACAATATTGTTCAAACTCAACAGAAGTGAACTCACCACCATTGTCAGTTCTTAGACATTTAATAGATTTGCCTGTTCTTTTCTCTACCATTACTTTAAATTGTTTAAATACATTGAATACATCAGCTTTTCGTTTTAGCATATAGACCCAAACTCTACGAGAGTAATCATCAATGAACGTTAAAAAATACAATGCACCTCCATATGACATAACAGGGGAAGGCCCCCACAGATCAGAATGAATGTAGTCTAAAACATCTTTACTATTATGATTTCCAACTTTAAATCTCTGTTTACACTGTTTCCCATACACACAATGTTTACAGAAATCTAAATTCAAGGATTTCAGACCGGGAAGAGATTTACGTTTCATCAGTATGTGAAGACCTTTCTCGCTCATATTGTTGGGTATACGAACAATGTCCCACATTGATTAGAAGTGGTAGAAGTGGGAAGGATCATGGGTATATAAGGATGAACAAATATCTCCATTGGTATGAGGCCTTTTGGGGTAAAACCCAAAAACAAACCCATGAGGGCTTAGGCCCAAAGTGGACAATATCATACCATTGTGGAGATATGTGGTGTCCATAGTACCAACACATATGACCCAAATGCTGATGCCACAGACGAGTACCTGCTTCTTCTTTTTCTGACGCAACCGCTGCTTCACCGACCTGAGTACTTCCTTTTAACCTGTAAAGATTCCCGACCTTCTCTGCCTTCATAACCACAAGGGCACCTTTGAAGACTTTCAAGACGCCATCCTGACCTGTAAACTTATAACCATCTGAATCCAGCACTCCCAAAGAGATTAAATTTTTCTTCAAATCAGGTACATGTCTAACACTAGTTAATGTCCTAACTGTGTTATCATACATTTTAATCCTGATATCTCCCATCCCCACAGTCTGACATGACATATTGTTACCCATAAACACAGAACTACCGTTTACATTTTCATACGAAGTAAACCAGTTTCTATGTGGGCACATATGATGCGAAGCACCAGAGTCTAACAGCCAGCTATCAAAACTCTGAGAGACATTACATTCAGGTGAAGTTTCATCTATCATACACAAATCTTCAGCAGATAAAACTTCGTCTACAATACCTGAATCAGCCTGATTTGCTTCGTTCTTCAGGTTTTCGGATTCCTTCCGTTTCCAACAGTCCTTCCTCAAGTGTCCAACTTTACCGCAGTTCCAACATTTTGCCTTACACTTTTTGCCCTTCGATTTCGACCTGGAAGTCCCCCTTGGTTTGTCTCCTCTTTCCTTTGAGCGTCCTCTAGCGACCATGGCTTCTGATGCAGTTGTATCAGTGTTGGATTTCCTTCGTACCTCTTCAGACAGAAGAGCTCCCACGACTGATTCAAACTTCAAAGAATCAGCAGAGTTGAAGCTGATTGAGGTTACGAAGTGATCCCATGATTCAGGCAGAGAACACAGCAAGGTTATGGCTTTATCTTCTTCCTGTATTTTTACTTCCATATCTGTTAATTGACAAATTAGTGTATTAAAAACATTCAAATGTTCTGCAACGCTTGAACCTTCTTTCATTCGAAGACTGTATAATTGTCGTTTCAGATAAATTCTGTTAGTTAATGATTTTGTCATATAAAGGTTTTCAAGTTTTTCCCACAAACCTGACGCCGTAGTCTCTTCAACGATGTTGAAGAGAACTTCATCCGCTAGACATAGCCGGATGGTACTGAGAGCTCGGGCATCCAAGTCCTCCCAGTCTGAAGTAGTCATGGTTGTGGGTTTCTTAGTAACCCCATCCAATGCCTTATGCAACCCTTGTTGCACAAGCAGATCCTTAACCTTCAGTTTCCAAAGAGCAAAATTGCTCTTTCCGGTGAATTTCTCCACCTCGAATCTTGCATTCGACATCTTGGCCATTTTTCCTCCTTCCTAGGATTTCAGGCTTTAAAAAAAATAACTTCCCCCTTGCAAACCCTTTTGTTTTTCGTGCAAATCCCTTGCAAACTTGTTCTTCTACAATTTAAAAAAAAAAAAACAACAACACCCTTTTCAATCTCTGCTGCTATCTTTAAAAAACTGAATTGCTGCTATCTTTAAAGAATTTCTGCAAACCCTTCCGTTTTTCTTTAAAAATTTCTGAACAACCTCTGCTATCTTTAAAAATTTCTGAACAACCTCTGCTATCTTTAAAAAAAACTCTGCAAACCCTTTTTTTTCTTTAAAAAAAAAATTCTGTTTAAAAAAAAAAAACGATACCCGGATTCAGGAAAACAATATCGCAACGCCGTCCACACCGTTTCAAGCCTCAACACCAGGGATTCTTGCCGCCCACGTCGTCCACAGGCCGTCCTCAGGGATCCAGCAGCCTCACCCACGATTATTCAAGCTCTCAACAACGCCGTCCACAGGGCTGTAGCAGCCTCACAACGCGTCCACAACCAAGCCGTCACGCTGCCCTCAGGGAGTCTGCCGCTCAGCATGATTCTTCAAGCTCTTAACAACGCCGTCCACAGGGTTGTAGCAGCCTCACAACGCGTCTGTAATTCTTCAAGATCTCACAACGCCGTCCTCAGGGATAAATCACGGGTGTATCTCACAACGCCGTCCTCAGGGATAAATCACGGGTGTCCACGCTCAGCGTATTCTTCAAGCCTCAGCCGTCCTCAGGGATAAATCACGGGTTTGATCACAGGAGTTTTTGTCCAGGCTCTGATACCACTTATTGAGTTAATAGCAGAGAAAGAAAGAACATCAAGAACAGAATGAGAGAGAAGACCAAGAAATAGAAACTGAAATGTGAATCTGTTTTATTCGATTATTAATTTCCTCTACATGACATTCGATATATTCATGTCATTACCGTTACATAACTAAAAACTATTCGTTACAAAGAAAACTGTTTAACTACGTTTGAAGTTCGTTGTCAAACTAACACACTTAAGGGAATACAATAAAGAAAAATATCATTTTTTCTCGGATTTATTTTATTTTTAAATATCTATAATATATTTAACAAAACTCCTTTTTATCGAGTTTAGGACCCTCCTAGTGGATGTCTGCATGAAGGATTGCCATAGAGAACTACATCATGGTGCAGAAGCATTATTTATATCAGGTATGGTAAATCTCCACACATTTACCAGTAGACGACAGCCAAAACCACAACAATGTCTGAGTTCCTTTTTCGGCAGACCTCGATTGTACCCGATGTTACTGCAATCCATCAAATGACAATTAAAATATATTTATTAAGTGTGACAAACCTCCACATCTTCACAGGAGACCGCAACCCAAACTACGATGGCATTCGAGTTTTTTTGGTAGACCCCTAATGTGCGAGCGTAAAAGAACTAAATGTAAATCTAGTTTTGACATTCACTTGTTATGGTAGATTGCTGTGACGCCTGTAAATAGTTCGCACTAGTAATTTGCAATGCCATTGCCCTGAGATGCTGATTCTTTTTCATTCGAATGTAATACATTTTAATTTTATTTTAAATTATAAATAATAATAATTTGGGTTTTGATTTTTCTTAAATTATAAATAATAATAATAATTTGACTAATAAAATTTATAAATGGTATTTACTCTCTTTCATTACGTTTAACTTAAAATATTAAAAGGAAAATCATATTATATTATAGCTATTTATAATATATATATTTTTTATAAAGTAAAAAGCAAAAATGGAAATCATTTCATTTTTCCATGTAATTATTTACTTTATTCTTGTAATGTTCTCAGGCATATTAAAATTCAAACATCAAATTTTTTACTTTTCCGGTTTATTGCAACTATACACCATATAAAACAGTAGACCATGATGAGATTATAACAAAATCACCATTAAAATCTGCTGCTTTTACTATTTTTTTGGGCATTAAGTACATTATAGAGCACAATAATGCATTAAAATCATTCATATATATATACTCTTATATAAAACCAAGAGTCACCATTGTAATGTATGGTTTTGACGATATTGTTTCGCATTTAAGTATGTAAATTGCAGCGGACAAACACATTCATTAATTCCAAATGAATATACATACCTTCAAGGAAACTAAATATATACAATCATGGTTGGATTTTTGGTGTTACATATCTTCAAGGAAACTAAACATGTATATAATCGTTGTTGGCTTTATGGTATTACATATTTTCAAGGAACCTAAACACGTATATAATCATTGTTGGCTTTTTGGTATTACATATTTTCAAGGAAACTAAACATGTATATAACCCTGGTTGGCTTTTTGGTACTTAAGTACATTGTAGGAAACAAAAATATTTTATATATATAGATATATATATTCCAGTGATCACCATTGTAATCCGTTGGTTTTACTATATTGTTTGGAATTTAAGTGCATTGTAAGATACAATCAATTACTTAAGATTTTGTCCCAATATTTGAATACTCTCTTTGATAATTATAATTTCTTTATTAATTCATAATTTCTTTTATCAATTCATAAATATTTTTTTTTATTTAGGGTGACTATTAGGTATTAAAAATGGCTTCATAGTTACAATTTCTATAGTGCTAATTCCTTATATCAATTTTTGAAAGAGGAATTCTAAATTTATACAAACATTTTAACAATTTTCATTTGTAATGATTACTAGGTATTAAAATTGGTTTAAAAATTGTAATTTCCATAGTGCTAATACTTTATATTAATTTTTGAAAAAAGAATTCTAAATTCATATAAACATTTTAGAAGAAAAGCTCATTTCAAAACATAACCTCTAACATATTTCAAAATGGAAAAAGGGAGGTATTAGATATATATACATATGAGCATGATAATTGTTTTAATCATTTCATTCACCATTGATGTGTTAGCCTTATCATATTATTTGGCATTTTGTATTATATTATTTGGAATTTTAATTGAAATATTGGTACAATGTTATCTAAACTTCTAATATAACATATATATACTCTTGTAAATATAATTTCCTTATTAATTCAAAACACCTTAACTGAACATGTATTTTAATTCTTATTTGTGATAAATAATAGGTGTTAAAATTAGCTTGGTAGTGATAATTCCTAAAAGAAGAAATTTAAATTCATATAAAAATCTAACCTCTAACATATTTCAAAATGGAAAAAGGGATTCTTTATATACAAGCATGATCATTGTTTTGATTATTTCAATATTACTTCTGACATATTTCAAAAAGGAAAAAAGGGATTCTTTATATATGAGCATGATCATGGTTTTTATCATTGAAATATGGAAAAAGGGATTGTTTTATATATGAGCATGCTTATGGTTTTTATCATTTCAACATTACTCTCCACTCATGCTCTCTTATTTTATTTTTTATTTTCTCATTTAAGATGTTAGGTAGGCTTTCTTGGATAGTTGGTTGGTCCCCATTTCCTTCTTCATTTTCTCATTGAATATGCTATGTAAGTTTTTTCATAGTTGTTTGTTCCCTTTTTTTTATTGATTAACCACATGTAAAAATGGAATTATTGGAAAATTTTTTAGAAAGTTGAAAGTGACTTTCATTTGGTTCTAGGATTTGACAACCTATATTTTTTCCAATGGTATAAATAACCAGACTAATCAATTTCAACTATGAATCTACCCATGGCTAAGAAGGAACAAATCTTTTAAAGTGCAAAAGTCTTTTAGAGTGAAAAAAGATATTGAGAATGACCAAATCTCTTGAACTGCAAACCTCTATAGAGTGAAAAGAGATACTGAGAATGATCAAATCTCTTGAAGTGAAAACCTCTTTTAGAATGAGAAGAGATTTTATACCTATTCAATTTTCAATTTTCCACATGTGGAAACAAAACCATGAAATGAACCACAATTTTTTCTAAATTTATAAATTTGACATAGTGGGTTAGTTGAAGTGATTGAGTGTTGTGTATTAGAAATAAGAGATTAGGGGTTCAAATCCTTTGTGAGAATTGTGGACTTCACTCAATATCCTTGCTAGGTTAGGTAGCAAAAACCTACAACATTGTGGACCTCACCCAATACCTTTGCTAAGCTAAGTTGCAAAAACTACAACATTATGGACCTCACCCAATACCTTTTCTAAGTTAGGTTGCAAAAACCACAATATTATGGATCTCACTCAATATCATTTCTTGGTTAGGTTGCAAATAATACAATGAAATATATTTAACTTAGGTACCATCCTCAAAATGAAAAAAAAAATGCCCTATAAATTCTTTAAAATATGAATTTCCTAAAAAATATTAATTAATTACCACGATTTAAAAATAAAAAAAACCATCAAAAACAAAACTATAAGGTAGTATTAAATTCACACCATATCATTAGTGTTTCACATTTTAAAAAATATTAACTACTCATAAACTAAATTTTTATGTAAATTTTTATTATTTACATCAAATTCATAAATATATACACAAATAAAATAAAATTATATACTAAGCAAAACAATAACATTTTATACTAACCAAAACATAAACATAAACATAATTTTATTTTCAATGATATAACATAAACATAACTTTATTTACGACCTCTGTGTTTACAATTCGAATACATGAGAAAGGAAAGGATGTGGTCTAATATGAACATCTAAACCTAATAAGGTTTTAATAAATAATCTATGCCTTGCTGATTTAAACAAGCCCTACTATATTTCACGCTCTGGTAGCCAGATCATAATATCCTAGCCAGATAATAGGATATTATTGGTTGACATCGATTGGTTGACATCGATTGGTACATTTTGTTGACTGATGCACAATTTTCCTTTTAGATTATGCATAATTAGTTGCCCAGGGAAAAAAATGTCGTTTACGTTTTAAGATATTCCTTAACAGCTTTCAACAATCAGCGTATCCGTGCCCCTTATTTTGTTAGAAATATTTCGCCAATTTAATTTTCGTTTTCGCGGAGGGGAGAGGCAGAGTTAATTTTCGTTTTCGCGGAGGGGAGAGTCAGAGTTATAACTTTTGAGAAGTTATTTTTGCGAAATTGGGTTCACGCACCCGCGTATCCCTAGGTTAATTTCTCAGACTTGGATTTAGTGCATTTTGGAACTATTCCAGAGACTTAACGAGTACTCACAATAAATAACTAGCATTTGCACCTGATGTTGCAAAGGAAACGCCGTAAGGCATAAAGTGTGGAAGAATAGGGACATGTGAATGGGCATTGTTGAAAGCAAGGGTGGATGATAAAGAGTTGCAATTGAAATTGTTAGTTATGTGTATGTTGAATATAGATATTTTATAAATAATAGTGTGTAGAAGAATAATGACATGTGAATGGACATTGTTGAATGCAAGGGTGGATGATATTGAGTTACACTTGAAACTATTAGTGATGTGTGTTTTGAATATGGGTAAGTAATAGTAGTGTGTGGAAGAATAGCAACATGCCAAAAATAAGGTTACTGCAAAAGAAACAAATTCCTGGTACACGTGAATTCACCCTCGCAAGCAATCCATTCAAACCTTCTATGCTGAGTTTTCTCCATGCTAAATATTTATACTTTTCTGCCTTCCATAGTTCTAAGAGAACATTATGGTCAGAAAAATTGGTGCAATTAGGAAGGGACACCAACCTCCTTGTGGTACCTTATTCAATACAGATGATAGATAAACGCCTTCAGAGATAGCAAAAAACAGAGTGAAGGGTAGTATAAGCAAAATATTTTGTGTAAACGATGTCCCGTGCACTATTTGTCATAGATTATCCTTCTAATATTCTCACCAGTGAAGGAAACAAGTTTTTCCAAGCCCCAAAAGTCAATAAAAACAACATATTATCAATACAACAATGCAAAGGTTTCTATCTTCTTGTATTTTACATCACAACTGAGCATCAAGGGCTGGCACTTCCAAAGGAGCGTGATCAATTCTTCTTAAAATTCGCCACAAACAAAACAACACCATCAAGACCAGTAACAATGTAAGTAAGAAAAATAAAATATCTAACCATATATATGCTATTATTCTCCGTTGGTAATTCATAAGTGGTGACATTTCAAGAGCTGATGCGAATTCAAGCAGCAAGCTAGCCAATGTTGTCAATTTGCTGTAAAACATTTGGTAGACAAACTTTGAATCTCAAATTCACCAAACAATGAGTAGTATTAAATAGCTCTAATTATCTCCATATAGCCAAGCTGACATATCCACTGTCAAAACTGAAGTAAATTGAAAACGCTATCAAAACTTTTATCTCTTCCAAAACATAATTTAAAAACACATTGTAATATCTTGTCCATCTTTTGCTATCTAATGATAACCTAAAAATCACAAAACTTTGGTATTCTTCTTCTACAATGCCAAGATTTCAAATCATGATTCATACGTAGATAATCTACCATAAATTCCATAAATTTAAAAATGAATGCATATTTAAAACATGGTAAATGCTTAGAATTTTCATTATATACTGAATATCAGTACATTATGATATTAAATAAGGCAACATTTTTCATCCCTGTGGTGGAAAATAAGATCAAGGGAAGCAGCTAAGAGCCATGGACTGTTTTATGATTGAGAATGTTGCTGTAATCAATGCTTGACTGGCTACAATGGCTGCTAAAGTGGAAACAATGAACATTAACCAATACACGGGCTGTAGTATTGCTTTGTAAAATGTAGAGCCTATGTCCCCTGGGTTTTCTATCAAATAAGTCACTTGTCTCGTATATGTGATAAGCAGAGATGGGTAAACCAACACACAGAAAGCAAGTTGCAACGAAAAACCCAAATTTCTCATTATGGTACTAAAACTTGAGGGTGAAGCACGCAGGTATGATGAAATACTAATAATTATGTCCTTGACATATAGCTTGGACCTGGATTGATTTCCTGTTGAAATGGCCCAAGTCTGCAAACATGGCCTCCGCACTGGATCCAGCGAGAACAAAGCACTGATGTTAGTGTTTCTATTTGTATAGCTTTAACATAAATAATTGGGATGAAGTTACGAATTTTGTTTGAGAAAATCATTGGTATGGATTTATCAATTCAGTTAGAAAACAGTTCCAAGTATACTATATGATAAAATGAGACACATATCATCATGCGAATAATCAATACCTGTTATACATAAGACTAAACCTACAAGCATCACCCATCCTTATTAGTGATATTCATGAAAGTAATAGTATATATAATATGGGTTGAATGCCTTGAATGCTCTAGGATAATATTTCACAATATTATACTATCCTATCATGATGTTGGTCACGAACCAGGCAAACATTATGGGTGAGAACATGAAGCTAACTTTAATTGTACCAAGTACTTTGCTATATAATATGGGTTGAATGCCTTGAATGCTCTAGGATAATATTTCACAATATTATACTATCCTATCATGATGTTGGTCACGAACCAGGCAAACATTATGGGTGAGAACATGAAGCTAACTTTACTTGTACCGAGTACTTACACTCTAGATGAAACACCAATGTATTCAAAATGCTTCTGAGTACTCTAGGTGAAATTCATAGCACTCAGTGCCATTCATTTCGATACAAAGACAAAACATGATTTCCAACTATGAAATCTGAAAAATGAGGAACTGGTTATCAGAAATTATGTAGCTTGCCTAACATCCCATGGCATAAATATCCAACTGTGGATCCTCTTTCCAACAACTTAATTAGTCTTCTCACTTTTGGATTTGGGTACAGCCTTGTATGGTATCTTGATTGCAGATTCCCCAAATATTTAGGGGAGCAGTTAAATATTTGACAACATTTTTTATTTCGATTACAGAATCCCCAAATATTTGGAGGCGCAGTTAAATTTTTGACTAAGTGTTTTATCTGGATTGCAGATTCCCCAAATATTTAATAATCAGGCGGACATAAAAACCGTGAAATTTTTAACCGTGCCCATATCGTTGTCCATCCAATTGCCAAATATTCAGAAAATTGGCAATCAGATAAGCTCCAGGATATGGACGTGGATGCTATTTTCCAGGCCTTACATGGATACAAGAAGTCTTTACACCGGCTGGCGGGCTGAAATGAATGGCAGGTAGAGAAGATAACGTTTGATCATCTTGAAGGGGCAATGTAGAAAATATTCTGTTGACTTAGCCTGAGGATATTCACACTGATAGAGATACGTACGATTTGACATAATCTTTAAATGTTCAAATGAGTCATGAAAATAACTGAATCATTTTAAATAAGAATTATCGCTGTCTTTAATGAACTGTCCATATATATCAAAACATTTCGAGGCCTATTAGAAGTGCACTCGAGAAATATATATGTATAGACACACGGTTTATCAAAACATTTCGAGGCCTATTAGAAGTGCACTCGAGAAATATATATGTATAGACACACGGTTTTCTTTTTAATTGAAGTGAGGTTGGGTGTATTTCCATAACAATGTCTTCCCTGACGAAGTCCATGCAATTTGTGGTTAATTTATTCACTACCCATGTAATTGTATCTCTGATTATCACCTCACTTCAGCTGAATTGCAAGGCAGCACCTGCAAATGCCAGAGTGGAGTCCTTTCCAGGATATCATGGCAATATTAGTTATGAGATATATGCTGGGTAAGTGCCATATCTATCCAAGGTAAAGTATATTTATTCATGAATAAAGTTCAGGTTCAAATGTAACAATAATTGAAAGTAACAAATTCAAAGTGCCAGATTTTTCACTGGAAAGAATATTTATTCATTAACACAGTCATTTTCAAAAATAGCATGCATGAATTTGCCCCTGTTTGTAAATAAACAATTAGCTGTGTACTTATGCAAAGATTAAGAACATAACCAAAGAGTTCATAGCTTGTAGAGTGCATGCTTATATGACAAAGAAAGACAGAAAAACATAAAAGATATACAGATATCTAATTGTTATGCACAGACTGTGAATATGTTTGAACAGAGTTTAATTTCTATGGATACTTAATAAATTTGGTGACAATTGAAGCTAAAAAATATTAAAGTCAAAATTGTTGCATGGAGAGTTCAAAATATGTAAAAGACTAGGAGCGAAAATTGTTATATGGAGTGCTTAAAGATGTGATTCTACCACTCTTATATTCTATTGGATGACCAATTAACTGCATGAAAGTCTTTGTGTTTTCTTCATATTCATGCAGGTATGTGACAGTTAGTGAGGCCAATGGAAGAGAACTTTTCTACTATTTTGTGAAGTCAGAAAGTAATCCAGCAAATGATCCACTTCTTCTTTGGCTTGAGGGAGGTCCTGGTTGCACCGGTTTCACTGATTGTCTATGAGATTGGTCAGCTATGGGAATTCTTGCTCTTATTATCTATTTCAATGCTCAAAGTTGCTATTTACTGAATGAATTTTGATCTTGTACACATTAAGTTTTCAAATTGTGTAATCTGGCCATGGGAACAGCTTGTTCAAATGGCTAACTATAAGCTCACTTTTACCCAAGTTGTTGGAATTGGCACCCAAAACCGAGTCAACTGCTATTCTGGAGGTATGGTGCCTGCCAAATTATTGCCCTCCAGGGATCTGCACAAGAAGGTATATACTTATGCGAGTGCATTTAAAATAATCAAAAGGGAGACATGCTAATGCATTTGTTAATAATATCCAGCGTCGGGCTCGATCAAAGTGCACCAGATTGGATTTATCTTACATTATGGCAATGTTTGACAAATTTCCAATTTCATTGGGAATGGCACCAGTAAGCCAATTCAAAGCCAGATCCAAATTCTGTAGATTCTTTAGTTGACCAAGTTCTCTCGGTATGGTACCCAGTATATTGTTTGCACGAAGGTTCCTGCATAAGATACCAATTTGCTCGAGGTTGTTCATGTCAACAGTTCGACAAACATATTCATATTTCTAGACTAACTTATAACTGTACAAAAACTTGGCTCATGTGCAAGCTTCATTTGAGTAATAGGCACTTACAGGTCTGCAGCGAAGCTAGAAGGGCCAATTCTGGTGCTAGAACCCCTTTAAGAGATGAGTTTGGAAGATTTCTGCATATAAATTTTTTAAACTTATTCAAGTACTTTGAATCTCAAGTATACAATGCATCAAAAGAAAACAACTGATTCAAACAACTTGGAGAGACTCAACATCAAATGTTCTTTCAATTCTACTCATTTGAAATTAAAAATGGATCTGTGATTCAATTCATCATGGGATTCTAGGTCTCACAACACCAGGACTTGGGACATGCAAGAGACGTGGATACGAGCGTCCAACACAGGACACAGCAACATTCGAAATGTGACAAGGATATATATATATTCAAAAATTTAGAACATTTACAAAATATTAATATTGATGCAACTAATTCCTACATCAAACATACAAGAAATTGGAGTATTCAAGAATCAACACACATAAAATAGTAGTTTAGGAGTTAGAACTACAGCTTTCTCATTGAGTCCCTTGATGTCATCGAAATCACAATGTATTACATAGACACTAATATTACAGGTAGACATGCCAATGGCAAAATACAAAGTAGAGCAGATAGCAAATTCGGTGGATATGTTCTTTCTTGAGCTTGGTGTCTTGTTATAGCAAAGTGGTTTGCAGTGCCGGCAGCTTCTCCTATAGCAAAGTGGTTTAGAGTGCCGACAGCTTTTCCTCGAGCAGACAGAATAGTGACAGCGGTAGATGGACTTGGAGAAGGGGATGAACACCAAAATTGACGTTCTTCCCTTTTTCCTGTGACCTTTGTGGTATAAAAGAAGAACACTAAAATTGGAGAAACGACAATTTCACCTCCTTCATTCTTCTTTACCTACACAATATTAGAGCATTTTCCTGTGGCTGGAAGTGAAAAAAGGAGGTGAAACTGCTTTTCTAGTTCTGTTTTGGCTCCTTGCACGTCCAACACTCGAGACATGATAGGTCATGTGTCAGAATCAAGTTTTCCACGTGTCTTGTTTTTTTTAGGAAATGTGTCAAACTCATGTCCAACACATGCCTAAGTGTGTCATGTATTTGAGACATGGGATACAGACATGCAGACCCTGGGGGATGTCTCTGGCCTCTTAGGAGATACATATAACATGGCCTCACACTATACAATTCTTGGCTATTCTGAATCCATATTAACTATATTACAACCATGATAACCATTCAATTGTTGTTGATGTTGCTTTTGAAAAAAATTGTCCTTTTTAAAGTAATAAAAGCACAACATAACATTACATCTGCTCTAGAATGTGCACATTATTTTTTGTGTTCTAAATTGACTCTCTATTATCAATGCAACTAGATACAATGATCATCTGATTGCCCTCATTTTTCTAGGGAAAATAAAGGTTCCCTGGAAACACAAACTGACTTTCACCAATTTAAGAGTGACATAGTGGGTGAGTTCTAGGCACCTGCCAAAACATGGTCGAAATTTTTGTGCGCTTTGCAGGTTTGACAAAAGCAAAAAAAGCATCCTGCAACTTCGGAGTGCAATAAGATTTGCAAATTCTGTAAACAAACTTTAGAGAAATGTAGTTTGAGAAGTGTTATTTTCCTGATAAATAATTGGATTGCTCAAAATTTATACAAGGTTGAAGCCAGGCATAGAAGATCCAACTATAGAGCTTCATAGGGCAAATGGTTGCATATACAAAGCCATACATTCCCAAGTTCCAAGTTCTCTGTACAATTAATGCTTAGAAGCCATCCAATTAAAAGGGAACTAGGGAGGGTACATTGTCACCTATTGTATACTCCCTCTGCACTTTGGGCTAGTGCTTTTCTGCCCTCAGGAGAGATCCTTATGTGATCTAAAGTGCAAAAAAAATGACTTTGACCAACAAAGACACTTGGTATCAGAAAATTAGTTTACTGTAATTCAATTGTTACACCTAAATTCTGCTGAGAAATTGATGGGACATCAAGCTAGTGTTCAGATCAGCTCTTATAATCATTAATTTGCTAAAATTCTTTGTGCAAATCTGCTCTCAAACACCTCAAATCTGCAGACCCACATGTAAATCTCCAAAAGCAATGATGAGAAACTCTTAAAATTTTGTTTGTGACTGTAGTGCCTTGAATTCTGTGGGTTATGGAGACAAGTGTAGAAGAAAATTAACTGAGCAGGAGTGATTCCCAAGGCCAACCAATTCAGAAAATTCCAAGTAATAAAAAACACCGATAAAATGAGAATTAGCCTCCAAGTAATTGTCACCTTTATCCAATGCCATGCATACAACGTTTAGAGATATTGACTTCAAATTCAAAGTGGATGTCAACAGTCAGATTACTTCAAAAGCACCTTTTCCCACCAAGTTCAATGATGCAGAAGCATCATCACCACCCCACCATGGTTGCAGCATCCCATGAACATTGAGAAGAGGTCAAGCGAGATAGCACTGTGGAAGAGACAGTGGGTAATTTTCGTCCCAGCATTCATCCTCCACCATCCAAATTCCCTTGCTTTCATCTGACAACCCACGGTTTCCCAGACCCAAGGATTCTCGTAGCCAGCTGGAACTTCTGTTTCAAGAGGATTCGATCAGTATTTCTAACGTTTACATTTTGAGCAGTCCAAGCTGTTAACAACCCCATGAGAAAATGACCATTTCCGCGTTGCATCATCTCTAGTTAGTTCCTTGTAATCAGCCACACTTAATTTGAATGATGGCTTTTCTGCTGCCAAAAGATAAAAGGCTTTATAAATTTCAGGAAGCCCAAGACCTAAAAAATAGTAAGAACAGGAAGAAAAAAAATGTCTGGAACCGAACCCTCCTCCCATCACCCCCAACCCCTAAATGGATACTAAGAATAATAGATATTGAAAAAAAAGAAAAGAGTTTTCTTTCCATTTTGCCCATTACTAAGCAGTAACTTCCAGTAGGATCTTGGACTTTATAGAGTAAGCACCATGCTGTCTGCATAATGCAACTTGAAATTTCCAATAAAAAGATTAAAAACATTTCATCTTGTCTCTGAATAAAACGAAGAATGAATGAAGAAAAGTTACCAGATAGTTTCCAAAAGACCCACTGCAGTTTTAGCCTTGGCCCTGGACAAAGCTCCACTGGTAAACTCTCTAAATGATCTGCCTTTGAATAAAGTCTGCATGCATATCAAGATTAATAGGTGAGAGAAATTGGGATTCCCATATCAATATAAAGAGACAGAGCAGTCGGAGGATCAGCATTTTCTTCAAGTAAAATTTACTGCGGTGGGTTTAGTATGAAATTCTCTCTACTCGGTTCAGTAAATAATACTTAAATCATTGGGATTGAAATTTGAAATTGAAGATCTCCAATGTTCTACTCTGGAGTCTGTACCAAGGGTAGAAAAGCATACTTACTTGGAATGCTTTGCGCAGATCAGGAGCCTGAAAATTTTCTTTGCTGGGTAGTTTATCTAACTTTACTTCCATACTTTTCATAATTGAGGGATCCATGGTGCTCAGAGCCAATAGCTCTATGACTTGAAGTTATGGGATTTTCACACCCCACCTCAATTCTTGCTCTTATTATCTATTTCAATGCTCAAAGTTGCTATTTACTGAATGAATTTTGATCTTGTACACATTAAGTTTTCAAATTGCGTAATCTGGCCATGGGAACAGCTTGTTCAAATGGCTAACTGTAAGCTCACTTTTACCCAAGTTGTTGGAATTGGCACCCAAAACCGAGTCAACTGCTGTTCTGGAGGTATGGTGCCTGCCAAATTATTGCCCTCCAGGGATCTGCACAAGAAGGTATATACTTATGCGAGTGCAAAGTAACAAGGGGAACCTAAGGGGAACCTTTGTGTGAAGTGAAATTTGAGATTCAACCCTAACAGCTCTGGCCTAGACATCACTGACAACTAATGCTGAGAGTTACAACATTAAATAACAAGTTGTAGCGAGCTATAAGAACTCAGAAAATTTGTGCCAGCAAGCTTTAACGAGATGGTCGACCAGGGGAACAATCGAAGTAGTACCTGGTAGCAAAGGATTCAATGTAAGAATCTGGCGCTGGGATGTACAAAGTCAAGAATTTGAAAGCAACCAATATGAGTACACCAGCCAGAGTTCCTCTGGATCCTAAGCTATAAATAAAAGCTAATGACAATTTAACAAACTAATTCCAACCTGGAATGAAAGCAGTACATGAGTAAAAAGGGATTGTTTACCTTAATACTTCTTTTGGTGAATGGTCTGATGCCGCAATGGAAACCGAGAGATATTAACCTTGCCATAAGAAAATGCGTAAAGATGGAAAATAACCTTTCCTTGTTTAAAAGAAGAGAGGATTGAAAATAATATGAATACCATGATGACTGGAGTTCGTGGAAGTCTACTTCGGCGACATCGAGAACTTGGTATTCGAGCATAGCAAGGGAATCTGGCTCCTTGACCAAACCTGCAACAAAATTTAATGGAGGGTTAGAGGAAGTTACGAACCCCAAAGTTTATAAATATGTATAGAAGAAACCCAGGGTACATAAGAGTAATTACCTCTCAGTGATTTCGAACAACCAATCTCTCTAGAAATTCTGCAAAAGAAGTCCCAAGGGGTTCATGGAACGAAAAAATAAGAGATAAACCTGAGCAATTGCTAATCGGAAAGCTGAATGACAATGAAAATGCCCCCCAAGCATGAGACAAAGGTCAATTCGGACACGGGTTTGATATTGCACACAACAGAGGTTTACAGAGCTGAGTATGCATGACAAATGACCCGATGAAACGGTGGAGGGGGCAGGGGTAGTTACACCTGAACTGACCTGCGCTCACCTGGATCGTTCGATCTAACCCTAGAAACAGCAACAGGGATGATCGAGATATTTGGTAGCGGTCACATCATCTTCAAATCTCCTGAGGGATCCAGAGGAGGCAAGTCCTGACGCCCGCCTGGAGAACACCATTGGAGAACTCCGCGCTCTTCATTACCCGGACCGGCGATTGGCACTCCGCGCTCTTCATTACCCGGACCGCCTCAGTGACATTTTTGATCGACGGTTGTGGTGTTTGTAATCGTCTAACATCTCATCGTACGGCGTCAGAGGAGGACACGTAATCAAAATGGAGGATGGATCTCAGAGGGAAACGCCTTACGGCGTAAAAATAATAAGATAGGTTTGGAGCAACATACTAGAACTTAGTATTCATTTTTTAAACATGAAAATATATCTGCATGAGACTCTGGCTCATTTACAAAATAAAATAAAATTTGAGTAACACACAGTAAAAGAGAGTAATTGTTGTTTTCACGCGCCCACCAAAAATTGTTCTACCATTTTCTCTGTGAGTAATTGTTGTTTTCACGCACCCACCAAAAATTGCTCCACCATTTTCTCCACAGAGACTTGCGTTGTTTTCTTACTTCTTACTCTCTAACCTCTCAACATAGTGTTACTCTTATAAAATGACTTTTACATTCATATATAACTCAACATACAGAGCGAAATAAATTTTGATGTTGTTGTTGAGTTTGATCAGAGTTGCACAAATGTTTCTGGAGTGTGGGAAAGATTGTTGAATTAATGCTTGCCCATATCTATTTACCTAAGTACATAAATTCTTAAAAGTGTTTGACATGTATGGCTGCAAAAGTCTCTGACATGTATGGTCGTTGTCGGGCTGTTTATTGCGGTGGTTGGGATTATTATTTCCAACACTCCCCCTTAATCACAACCACCGCTATTGACAATTCCCAAACAGTTTTTGAGATAAACAAAATTTTCTCGTGCCAATGGCTTTGTGAAAATATCAGCGAGTTGTTCCTGTGACCTGCAGTGCTGCAACACAATTTCATCATTGTTAATCAACTCTCTAATAAAATGATATTTAGCATCAATATTTTTGGTCCTTTTTTGGAAGACAGAATTCTTTGATAATGCAATTGTTGAGGTGTTGTCGCAAAGAATAGTTGTCGCGCCCTCTTGGTCATGACGAAGATCCCTCAACATCCTTCTCATCCAAACTGCCTGACATGTTGTTGTTGTTGCTGCGACATAATCAGCTTCTACTGTTGACAGAGACACTATTGGCTGCTTCTCGGAGGCCCATGAAATGGCTCCGGAACCCAAATGAAAACCATATCCTGACGTGCTCTTTATGTCATCGACACTGCTTGCCCAATCATTGTCAGTGTAACCAACCAGCCTGAAATCATTGGTTGCTATGTACAAAACGTCATACTGTTTTGTCCCATTGACATACCTCATAATCATTTTTTTTGCTTGCCAATGTGTCTCCTTGGGTGTCTACATGAACCTTGACACCAAACTTAATGCATGCATTATATCTGGCCTAGTGGTGGTCAAATACATCAGGTTCCCTATCATGATTTTGTATAATGTCAAATTGGCATTGCTACTGCAATCTTCTTTTCTCAACTTCAACCCTATGACAGTTGGAGTTGGTGCAGACTTGCTATTTTGCATTTTAAACCGCTTCAAAATTTCTACAACATACTTTGCTTGAGAGATAAAAATGTCATTTTCTGTTTGCTTCACTTCTATGCCCAAAAAATATCTTAGCAATCCCAACTCAGTAATTTCAAACTCACTCTTCATTACTTGTTTAAAATCAGCGATGAGGAAATCATCACTTCCTGTAAAGATAAAATCATCTACATATACGATGACAATGAGAATCTTACCTTTGCTCTCTTTGATGTACAGAGTAGGCTCACCGTCACATTTGTCAAAACCATTGTTCAACAAGTAAGCATCTATCCTATTGTACCATGCACGTGGTGTTTGCTTCAATCCATAAAGAGCTTTCTTCAACTGATATACTTTGTCTTCTTGTCCTTCAATCTCATAACCAAGCGGTTGCACGACATACACTTCCTATTTCAGCACTCCATTCAAGAATGTTGACTTTACGTCCATCTGATACACTGTCCATTTATGTTGTGTGACAATTGCCACAATTGTGCGCACTATCTCCATCCGCGCGACTGGCGTGAACGTCTCTATGTAATCTCTTCCATGATGCTACTTGTATCATTTGACAACTAGCCTTGCTTTGTGTCTTTCAATCTTTCCCTCAATGTTGCTTTTGGTCTTATAGACCCACTTCACTCCAATGACATGTTTTCCTTTCAGAAGACTCACTAACTTCAATGTATCATTCCTTTCTATTGCTTCTATTTCTTCCTCCATTACCGCAACCCATGTTTCTTTTTTGATTGCACCTTCAAAGTGGATTGGGTCATCTACATGGCAAAATAATGCAAATAAGGAATTCAAACCTGTGCCACTATCAAATTCATCTTGCTCATAAATTTCATTTAAATTTCATTTAAATTTCTGAATTTTGGCCTTCTTGTGCTTGCTGAAGATGGACTTGATATGTCACTTGATGTCGCACTTCACGGTGTGCTTGGAGAAACACTTTCTTGGCTGTGTGAAACTGTCATATTATTTGTTGATGGCATTGCTTGCTGCCTACTTTGTTGCGCCTGAATAGGAGTAGAGGAAGTCATTGTTGAGGAATTACTTGTTGCTATTAATTCCTCTGTCCTCATGTGGAATGCATGCTTTGACATTGATTGTCTTTTCTAAACTTCCATCCCATGCTTCCTCTTCTATGAACTGCACATCTCTACTAATTATGACCTTCTTGGTTAATGGATTCTAGAGTTTGTATGGCTTGGATTCATCATTGTATCCAACAAATATGCATTTCTCCCCCTTGTTGTCCAACTTCTTTTTCAACTCATCCGGGACATGTGCATAAGCCACACATCCAAAAACTCTCATGTGAGTGACATTTTGTTTTCTTCCACTCCATGCCTCTTTAGGAACAATGTTCCAGACACTTTTGGTTGGTTATCTATTCAAGATATATGCTGCACAAGCGACAGCTTCAGCCCAATAGTCATTTGGAAAATTCTTTGCTTTCAACATACTCCTTTCCATCTCCATAATGTTCCTATTTTTCCTTTCTACCACACCATTTTGCTGCGGTGTATATCTTGTTGTAAATTGCTTATGAATTCTATGTTCCTTGCAGAATCGAAGGAAGTCATTTGAGATGTATTCCCACCTCTGTCTGTCCTAAGGACTTTGATGAAATGTTCGCTTTGCTTTTCAACAAGAGCCTTGTATTGGCGAAAGTGCTCAAACACTTCACTTTTCTGTTTTAGGAGAAAGACTCATGTCTTCCTTGTGTAGTCATCTATGAAGGTCAATACATAGTGACTGCCACCAATTGATGGTGTCTACATTGGTCCACATAAATCTGAGTGGACAATATCCAAAGGTGCCTTTACCCTCACTGACTTTCCTGCTAGAAATGTCTCTCTATGTTGCTTGCCCAAGATACATCCTTCGCATATGCTATCTGGTTTTTCTATGAGTGGTAGACCCTTCACCATGCATTTCCTATGCAGTAGATTCAGACCTCCAAAGTTGAGATGTCCAAATCTCAAGTGCCATACCCAGTTTTCATATTTTACCTTTTCTTGAAAGTTTACTTGTATGACAGTTGCCCCTTTTCTTCCATTTTCTTGTGAGTTCATAGATAGTTGTGCTTGCGTACCTTCTTTCTACAAATCTGATATTATTTTCAGGGAAAACATTCTATTGTTTATCATCTAAACCTTTGTAATGAACTGTCTGCTTGGAGGCCTATCCTCATTTTTAAAGAAGACATTATAGCCTTTCTGCATGAGTTGTCCAATGCTCATGAGATTATGTTTCAGACTGGGGACAAAGTAAACATCAGAGATGTATTTCCTCTCCCCCTTCTTTGTTAGGATATTAACTCTTCCTCTTCCCATGACAGAGACTTTGCTATCAGTCCCTAATTTCACTTCAAATTTCACACTTTCATCTACATCAGAAAAACATTTCTATGTTTCCTGACATATGGTTGCTACACCTTGAATCTAGATACCATATATCACTCTGTTTTTCTTGTGCTACATTACAAGCTAAAAGCATGCTATCATGGTTATGATTTTCTCTTGTGAAATTTACAGTTGGTTTGTTACTAATGTCATATTGCTTCTTTCTACATTCATTTGCATAATGACCATACTTCTTATAGTAATGACATTGAACTTGAGATTTATCGTACCTCTGACCTTGTGTTTGATTTTGGCTTGGGCCTTGATTCAGATTTCGATTGTTACTTCTTCCACTTGAGCTTGAAGGGTTATTTCTTCCACCTCTGTATGGGCTTCTTCCTCTTCCTCTAGCATATGATCTTCCTCTGCCTCGACCTTAACTAAATGATACTTGTCTTGAAGGCATGTTCCAATGAGGAGCTTGCTACTATATTCAGTTTATGGTCATGAGAAATCAGTGATGCATTAAGCTCATCCACTGAGAACTATGAGAGATCTTTTGTTTCTTCTATGGCCACAATGATGGCCTCAAACCTTGTTGGTAGACTTCTCAAAATTTTCTCAACTATTCTTCTTTCCTAAGTGTCTCATCATGAGACCTAATTTGAGTGACCAACCCACTTACATGTGTAAAAAACGAGTCTATATTATCAGACTCTTTCATACAAAGTGATTCAAAATCTCTCCTCAACATTTGAAGCTTTGTTGTTTTGACTTTTGCCATGCCTTGGTAGGCTGTTTGGAGGGTGTCCCATGCTTTCTTGGACTTCGTTGCTACTGCAACCCTTGAGAAAATACTTTTATGAACTACTTGCAAGATATAAAACAGGTCTTTTAAATCTTTCTTCCGGTTGTCCCTTAACAAATCTCTTTCTTGTTGAGATAAGGCATTGCATGTTGTTGCATCCACTGATTCTTGAAAACCATTATCCACCAAATCCCAAATATCTTGAGAAGAAAACAGGGCCTTCATTGTAATAGAGCAATAAACATAATTTTTGCCATTAAACTGAGGTATTTGAGGATTAGTCAAGCTTGTGCTTGATGTTGCCATTTCTGAGCGTAAAAAAAACTTTCTACCCACTGGTAAATATTCTAAACACAATCCATGCTAAAAAATTTCACTATTAGTAAAAACACTTGTTTTTACACTAACATAGTTTAACCTGCTTTGATACCATGTTACAAATATTTGGCGAATTTACTTTTCATTTTCGCCGAAGGAAGATGGAAGGAAGATGCAGAGTTATTACTTTTGCTAAACTAGGTTATTAGTAAAAATAACAAGATAGGTTTGGAGCAACATACTAAAACTTGTTGTTTTCACGCACCCACCAAAAATCGCTCCACAATTTTATCCAACTTGTGCTCTTTTTTTACTTCTTACTCTTTAACCTCTCTATACAGTCTTACTCTTACAAAATGACTTTTACATTCATATATAACTCAACATACAATTTTACATTTCCAATTTTACATTTAATTCATGACAGAGTGAAATTAATTTTGATGTTATTGTTGAGTGTGATTAGAGTCGCACAGGTGTTTCGTGTGAGCAAGATTGTTGAATGAATGCTTGTCCATATCTGTTTACCATAAATACCGGTTTGAATTATTCGCGTCTTACTTCAGACATTCCATATTCAGGCTGAGATGCAACCTGCAAAAATATCTTCAAGCACAGACACAACCTACAAAAGTGTCTGACATATATGGCTGCTGTCAAGTTGTTTATTTCCATGGTTTAAATTATTATTTCCAACCATCTTTCGCAAAAAATCGGACAAATAATCTCTTTAGCCGACATTGATGCCTCGAACTTCGAGGTATTCATGAAGGGCTTTCCGTAAAGCCTCATCCAAACTCTCATTCGCACCCTACAACCAAATAACCTAAAATCCAATCAATAAACAGAACTTTCATATATTTAAGCTAACCCTCAAAAGTTGCCCCATAAAACCAGAAGCGTGAAAATTCAAACCCTATAAACCGCAGAAAACTTAATAATCCAATTTACTAGAACCCGAAGAAACCTGAGAGGGCAACCCTAATAACCCCTTAAACACTAAGAATACTAAAACGACTAAGGACAAAGAGATAGGGCATCATGATACATACTTGTTGAGTATTGTTTCGTACGGGATTGGATCTCCTTCATCTGATGCTTTATTCCGTAGGTGTTTGAAGGACACGCTCTCGATAAGAAACGCGCACCCACATTTTCCTTACCCTCCAACCTGGTAGGTTCAACTTTTATATCCTCGTTACCATATTTCTTCAGCAATATAACCGTCGTCTGGCCATCTATCTTCTAGGGCATGTTTTCTTTCTCCCAGGAATCCAAGCGCCATTCAAGCGAACGCGGAATCTCGGCTTCGAGCTCTTTCACTAGGATTTCATTCGATTTCAGATTCTGAAGTAATCTCACGTCTCGAAACCCATGGTGTCCTCTTCATTGTTTATTTCCTGCAACGGTTTTGAAACGCAGCCCGGAGGGCCGAATCGATGCGTAGGTTTTGAAACGCATACCCAGGCAATGAATGGAAAAAACTATTGTGCTTTAAGGCTATGAAAGCCTCAGGTGCCACAGAAGAAGAGGCTGCTCTGCGGGCCGCACATAACACAGACATTGCTTACACAAATTTCTCGGAGATAAAAGATAAAGCCTGGGCAGGTTTAACAATTTGGAGCTCTTTATAGTGCTCCTGTGGAATTTTTCGCTATCATCATAGTTTTCGTTAAGCACGGGCAAGAACTTGATTATAATAAAACGTTTTAGGTTGTTTTAGACGTTAAAAAAAAGCTTCTGATTTATGTTAATAAAAACAGATAGAACATAGTATTTCAAATTATAAGAACAGATAGTACATAGTATTTCAAATTATAAAAACAGATAATACATAATATTTCAAATTATTTTTATAAGAGATCCTATTCTCAACCTTACAATATTTTTGTTATTACTATTATTTTTATGATTTTTATCAACAATATATTCCATAACCTTCGTTGGTTATAAAATTTTAGTTATGGATTACACTTATAATAAAATGGTGCGGTCACAATTGGTTACAGAATACAAGCATAACGGTAACTAAAAGATCTAAGGTCCAAATTTAATTTAGAAAAATTTAATTAAAAAATATAATTATTTATTTTTAATTTTTTTTTAATTTAATATTACAGAGTGTGGAATTAATGTCTTACAATATGTCAATGAAAGAAGGGCTCAGCAAGTTGTTGCTTGATTCGGAACTTGATTGAGCAATTGGGGTTGATAAAAGAGAGAGTTGGAGATTTTTTTTAAATTGGTGCACAAATTGGCAAGTTTGAACTTGCAAACAGAAAGTTAGAACCTACGCAACTATTTTGATGTATTTGAAGTTGTAGTTTTGATTCTATCGTAATAGAAAAATAATTAATTTGATGTATTTGAAGTTGTAGTTTTGATTCTATCATAATAGAAAAATAATTGGTGGTTTTCTAGTTGAGTTTTCACTTTACATCTTGTGTCATAATTTATGAGTATGGGTGTGTTACTGATTATTATTGTTTAATTTAAGTATTATTTACTTTAAACAAGGAAATTTTAAACTTTCATAATATTGGTTCACTCTTTGTAAGTATTATCTTGATTTTTAATAAAATATTTAGTAAAAATTAAACCTCAACCATATAACTAATTACTTTTCATAATTTTGTAATGAAATATACTTATATATTAATTTTGTAATGTGATATTGAAACAAATATTTTTTAATGGGCTTCCATTTTACCTAATTATGAATAGGTATTAATGCTAGATCCATTATTTCAAGCCTTCGCAAAACTTCCTCACAAACTATGATTTTTAAAATTTAATATTACTTTTTAAATAGTATCAATTAAAATTAACATCTTTAATTTTTAACATAGTAAGTAAGGTTATATTTTTTTATAAGGCATTTTTAATATTAATGTAAATACTTAATCCTAATATTTACGAGGCATATTTAACAAACATTTTTAGTAAAAAAAATTATTTCTTTATAGAATAGCAGTGTTAATAAGTTTTTATTAATAACTTTCAAAATTTTAAAAAAATAAAATATATATAAAATAGTAATGTTAATAAATTTTTATTAATATTATTAATAATTTTAAAATTTTTAAAAAAATAATATATATATATAAACAATAAAAGTGACTTAACCCCTATCCATATCAATAATTAAAATATTATTTTTACAAGTGACAACTATCATTCAAACATAAAGGAAAAAACAGACCAATTCAATACATTAGAGCATCTTCTTTTACTTTTCCAAAGATATATTTAAGTTCACCACTCATGTGAAAAATATATCTCATTTGGATGGATTTATTTTTTAATTTTATAAAAATATTAAAATTTATTTATAAATGAGATAAATTTGTATAATATTGTCTATCAATTAGATTGTCGTATGAAATTGTATTTTTCATAGGTTGGAATTTCAAAAAACGTTAAATAGGAAATTTTTAGATGAAAAATTGTTTTAATTGTTATCTTTTATCAACATGATTATAATATTTTCCCTTTTTTCCTAATTTCTTTAGAGCATCTTCTTTTACTTTTCCAAAGATATATTTAAGTTCACCATTAATGTGAAAAATATATCTCATTTGGATGGATTTATTTTTTAATTTTATAAAAATATTAAAATTTATTTATAAATGAACTAAATTGGCATAATATTGTGTATCAATTAGATTGTCCTATGAAATTGTATAGACTGGAATTTCAAAAAAAATTAAAAAGTTAAATCTTTAGATGAAAAGTTGTTTTAATTGTTATTTTTTATCAGCATGATTATAATATTTTCCCTTTTTTTCCTAATTTCTTCAGAGCATCTTCTTTTACTTTTCCACAGATATATTTATGTTCACCATTGATGTGAAAAATATATCTCATTTGGATGGATTTATTTTTAAATTTTATAAAAATATTAAAATTCATTTATAAATGAGATAAACTTGTATAATATTGTGTATCAATTATATTGTCCTATGAAATTGTATTTTTCACAGACGAGAATTTCAAAAAAAGTTAAATAGGAAATTTTTAGATGAAAATTTGTTTTAATTGTTATTTTTTATCAACATGATTATAATATTTTCCTTTTTTTCCTAATTTCTTCACTTGGTTAATTTATTGATTATATATGTAATTTTTTTACATCCATAAAGTTTATAGTTAAATTATATTTCTATTCCACTATTTAATGGATTAAATTTGTATTCATAAAGAATATCTAAAATTTTCATGATCTTGAACCAAATGGTTAATAATTTGTTTAACAATGGTTTTTTATAAAAAAATTGAGGGTGAAGGTCTATGTGGAAAGATAGGTTACAATATAGATAAATATAATCATTGATAGAAGAAGTTGTTTATTAAAGAAATATAAAAATAAAAAAGTTGTATTGCTTACTTACAATAAGCAAATGCATAACATACACTTGAGGAAATTTATTTTGAAATGTTATTGGTATTTCTCAATAGATTTTTAGTGAGTTTCATAGATGTCTAACAATCATGGAATTATACTAAAAACTTTTTTGCTAAGAAAGAATGTATGAATATACTTAAATTTGTGCTACAAAAAAGGTTATAATGTAGATTACTATCTCATTTGAATGATACAACTAAAATAAAGAATTTGATAAAAAATGAACTAATAAAGGGAAGTTGCATCACAGTACATACCTACCAAAGCCTAAAACAATGCAGTTGCAACCAGTTGAGTGAGTCGAGCATAAAAATGTGTGTATTTGTGATGGGAATCCATGTGTGTATTCATTAGGGGAAATACATGAACCTTGA
Source organism: Pinus tabuliformis (assembly GCA_031772625.1). Classification (NCBI taxonomy): domain Eukaryota; kingdom Viridiplantae; phylum Streptophyta; class Pinopsida; order Pinales; family Pinaceae; genus Pinus; species Pinus tabuliformis. Next base: position 820,739,528 of record CM062816.1, on the reverse strand, counting down.
AGAGAGTGAAATTGAAATGGTAGATGAAAGAGACGGTGAATCCAAAATAAATGTTATGGTGAGATGTGGTGAAGAAACAAACACTTTGGCAAAAGAAATTAAGGAAGAGGAAAGGGGACATGATAGGTGGTGAAGAAAGAAAAAGAAGAGGAAATGGAGCAAGAGAAAGACAATAAATGATCAATTTAATTGAAAATGAAAAAAGGAAAACCTCACAAAATTATATTGTGAGATAAATCTCAACCATCTCTTCTTATATACTAATACCAATATTTGGTGAAAGTTAAATCCTAACCAAATAGCTAATTAAATTTTATAATTTTGTAATGAAAAATAGTTGCATGAGAGTTTTGCAATGTAACATTGCTACAAACATTTTCCAATTGGCTTCTTTAATTTCTAATAGAATTGTAAATATAATATTAAACCTGATATGAATAGGTGTTAATACCAAACACCTTCATACAACTTTATGAAAAATTGTCTTTTTTAATTTTTCTATTTAGTATAAAAAATATTTAACATCATGTAATGTTCAATGTGTTTATGAGATGTTAATGACAACAAAGTTGCTTTGATACAGAAAAGATGCATCTTTACATAATTTACGCATGGACTTGTGAGTTATGGGCCCAGGTATACATCGGAAGTGTTAAAATTAGCGAAATCACAACAAAACTTGACCAATCAACCAACGAACGGTCTTGATGGCTCGAACTCAATGAGGTTTTAATCCCGTTGTATAAAACCTTATCATGTCCATTTCTAACATTAACTTGTGTTTACTTTCAGAAGCGATATGCGTCTTATTACCCATTAAATAGACAGTCCAATCACTTTGAACTTTAAACTCTTTTTAATAAGTTTATCAGGTCCGCTAGCCAAGGTAACTTGCTTGCAAGTTCCCGCACGATCACTGTGGATCTTCTTCCATCGAACGGTTATCGCGTCGTCTTCTCCCCAACTAACCAGACAATCTCCACCGTCGATGTGACCCCATCTAATCCAACGGTTACCATGCAATAATTCGCACCAACTAGCTAGCCAATCTCCGTCGTTGATCAATCCCATCCAATAGCTATCGCGTAATCTCACGTGAAATTAAGCACTACCGATATCAGGTCGAGAGCGCACGAGAAAAGTAGTTTTCTCGTGCTACGTGCCAACCATTAAGGTTAATCGCGTAGAATTTAAAAATATTGTTTCCCACCTTTAGGACGCACGAGATACCCCTTACAACTTGTGAAGACCACTCCATCCTTCTGCTGACACATGGTCTTAATCTTTTCCATTCCTCTTCTATTGATGTTATCTATCAATCCGGTCAATCCAATGGTTTCTGATGTGTTATTCAATTAACTCCAATTTCGATTGAATACTCTCCTCCGTTGATCTGTTCTCTATCCAATGGCTCTCTCGTTTTCTTATCGATGGAATTTGCATTACAACACACTTTATCTCTGCCATACTTTATCTAAGGCAAAGTTCATAGGAAATTTGTCCCTTACACTTGCACAAGCATATTTATCAATTCATAGTAAAGAATATATATGTACAAACACAGACGCACAAAACTCAGATAGCACGCATATTTCAATTATATACAGAACTCGATTATAGGCTAAGGCCTCATGGTCCGAACTCACAAATTTCCCTACAACTACATTGTATCCTCTATCTCTATCTCTTTCACAGACTCTCTTATATAGGATATTACAAAGGGAGGAATCGTTTCTGGTCCATGAGTTTCTCCCACTATCGATCAATCAAACCCCTAAATCTCTCTATACGCATACATGGCAGATAATTACATTTAATCAATTCTTCTACAGACTTATCAATTCCATCAATTTAGCTCTATTTAAACAAAATTTTCCCCGGTTTACAATGATTGTCCACGTTTCCCTTTTCACAGCTTAAAATTTCAATTTTGATTAAGGGTGCTTAGATGCTTCTGCATCAGACATCTTTAATGTTAATATTAACTTTGGTGCTAATATTTATGACATGTATTTTATCAAATTGGTAGGATTTAATGGTGATTTTTTTTCACCATTAAACAAAGTTCAATTCACATAAGGACTTCCCTTGGGTTATGAGAACTCTTTGAGATAGTGATAGAACTTGTGATTGCACAATACCATATACCCATTCACACATAAATCTACCCATGTCCTCCATCAATTAACTTAAATGTATGAAATCTCACCCATGTCCTTTTATAAATCAAACTATCTCAAGCCATTTGGTGAATAATTAATAAATTTAGTTTTCAGAGATGTGTTGTTAATGGCCCATTTTTGACATTTTTTCCCTTAAGCATATTCAAAAATTATTAAAAGAAACTCTCCATTACACTTTTTTATAAAAAAACCATCATTGTTAAGATACCTATTTAAGTAGGTGTAACAATTCAATCCATTGTTACTCAGATATTGCATCATTTTTTTTCCAAATATTTTTCAAGAGTTCTACCGTATTTACTTTTTGCAATTTTCCTATTCAATACTATATTTCTGGTGCATCCTTCTTATATTCACCGTGTACAACAACTTTCTTATATTCACTTCGTCGTTGTGCCTGCTCAAACAAAAAGGAAAGCCTGGCTGGAACCTAGAATTGGTTGCGGTTGATATCTATTGTTTTTTTTGTTGAATTGGCAATACAACGAGGATAAAAATATCATTTATATATATATAACAACAAAACCCTTTTTGAAACATTATTTATATCACCTCCACACATTTACCAATAGACTACAGCCAAAACCACAACAATGTCTGAGTATTTTTTTTGGCAGACCTCGATTGTACCCAATGTTACTGCAATCTATCAAATAACAAACCTCCACAACTTTACAGGTAGACCGCAGCCCAAATTATAATGACATATGAGTTTTTTTGGTAGATCCCTAATGTGAAATCCATCAAGTAACGAATGGAAAATATCTATCTAATAATAGCCATGTTAATATTATAAGAACTAAATCTAAATCTTCTTGTAGCACTCACTTGTTATGGTAGATTGCTATGACGCCTGTAAATAGTTCGCACTGGTAATTTGTAATGCCATCGCCCTGAGATTCTTTTTCTTTTGAATCTAATAGATTTTTACTGTGTAGCTTAACATTCAAGTACTTATCAAGAGAAGTTGCCGCTATGCTCCTTTCGTGTAATATTTTCATGTTAATTTATATATTTATATATCTATAAAAGAGATAAGATGAATGCACAACAGGATTCACGTGTAAGTTTTCTCATTCATATCTGCATGGTGCATATTGGATACTAAGTGTCAATTTTCCATTGATAAATGTGTATTGAAATCTAAGTATTAGATTTCCCTTCAATCTGATAATAATAGTTGGCGAGAGAGGGTAACTGCATTCCACTTCAATCTATCAATTTCAGTTATTAAATATCATTTAAAAAACATACTAAAGCATTATAAAGATATTTTCATAGAAGGTAACTTTATATTATATTTTTTTATTAAATTATAAATAATAATAATAATTTGTTCGTTTAGATTAATAAAATTTGCAAAATGTACATATTCCATTTCTTTTCATTTAACCTATAATATATTATATCATGGTTATTTGTAATACATACATAATCGTTTAGAGCAAAGAAAACAAAAATCTAAGTCATATCATCTTTCTATATGATTATTGTGTTCTAATTATTTACTTTATTCTTATTGTGTTTTAAATGCATATTAAAATTAAATGCAATTTTTTTTTTTATTTTAATTATGTATAATAGAAAGAGAAATAGACAATCATCATCATTTTAAAAATAATAAGATAATATTAACTCTATATATAGTTGTAATAAGAAAAGGTTTCTTTTGACTTGTATCTTAGGTAAGTGATCAAATTTGAATCCAGTCTTATAGAAATTCATGTTAACATGTGTGGTGTGACCTAATACTAGTTTATTGTCAGATAATTCGAGTTAGATGGCTTTTAGTGAGTTTTCGACAAGTTGATGACTAAAATTAGCTAACTAGTTGAATTATCTTTAATGTTTATAAGTTAATTGATCTCTAGGTTTATAATAGAGATAGTTATGAGTTTAGTTGGGTAGTTGACTTTGTGTCGACTCAACTTACTCTTAGTTAATTAGCTACAACTACAAAAGTTATCCCTAGCATGTCATGCTATTCGAATTGCCTATAGAGATTGGATAAAGGCACAATTGTGATTCATTATTATACAATAGGTTCTGTGTACAGGGTTGAGAATTGAGCAGGTGTAATTCTCTTGGGAATTGCACAAGGAAATAGTAGCTTCCTTGCAACTTTATTTAGCTAAGTGTTGGGAAATTCTTGTGAGGAGTTGATCAGTATTGCAAGGGCTTCAGGCTCGAAGAAAAATATTTGTAATAGATCTGATTGCTTAGTTGATGATACAAGAAAGAGGGATTTTTCCTAGTTGGCTTCCTCAAATGAATTTCTACATGACTGATCTATGTGTGATTGTGTTTCTATTCATTGTTTTACTTCCGCAAAATTTTGGAAGAGAAACCTTGTGTCTTTTTTATATCAGTTTTCTCTCATTGGGAGTTGAAAGGTTTCAAGGGTTTTTTGCATGGTATCAAATTTGAAAACAAGACAAAGACATAATTCCTTTATCTTATTCAAAGCATGTTGAAGAGAAGATCACTTGGTGTGGGAATTCTACAAGTGCAGGAATCATGTCAGTCTATGGTTTGGGGATAGAGCATGCCATAGAAGGAACTTTGAATTTTTGTGCATGGAAGGACAAGATGGAGGTTATGTTAGATGATAATGGAGTTTTAGAATAGATCAAGGCTGATATTCCCAAACCTCCTACATCAGATGCTCAACAGCTAACACAATGGAGGAAGAGTACTACCAAAGCTAGGAGGATGATCCTAGAAGGAGTTAGAGACCATATTGTTTAAAATTTGAATAGGAATGAGATATCATTCTATATGTGGAAGGCCCTTACTCAGATTTTTTGAAAGAAGTAGTGATGCTAGAAAACTCTCTTTGAAGAACAAATTGAGTAGTATTCAAATGGGCAAGGATGATCACATTGTTACATATCTATTCAGGTTGGCTCAAGTAAGGAATGAACTTGGAGGTGTTGGTGAGATAATTCCATCATCAAAGATGGTGAGCCTTTCTCTTCTTGGCTTCCAAAATCTTGGCATAGTTTCCAAGATGTTGTGAATGGTAGAGATAAGCTCCCTGATTAGGAGAGATTGTGGTTAGATGTCATGCAGGAAGACATAAGGAGGAATACAAGAGATGGAGTCTTAGCGAGAGTTGATGAGGAGGAGAAATTTTCACTAGCTAGAAAAGGGAATAAATCCAAGGGAAAGAATGCCCAAGGCAAGCCTAAATGTAGTTAGAATAGAGGAGGAAAGAAAAAGAAGGACCTTAGAAAGATCAATTGTTTTCACTGTTGTGAATTTGGGAATTATGCTACAAAATGGCCAAAAAAGAAATCCAACAAGTATGGTGCAGCAACAGAAGGAGGATCAACTCTATCCTCTTAGTTTGAATTGGATTTCTCTCTAATAGCTTGCATGGCAAGCTTAGTTTGAGGTAATGCCTGGTATGTTGACTCAAGGGATTCATCCCACTTGATAGGAATTAAAGAGTTCTTCAGCAGCTTGGAGGAAAAGGACATGAAATTACATATCGAGCTTCAATATGATGGCATATATATGACCAAAGGAGTTAGTACAATAATCTTTAAGAGGGATTTTGGTTCCCTCCTCCATTTCAAGAATGTGATATGTCTCCCAGGACTGAAGAAAAAACTTGTATCATTTACAGTCCTGGAAGACAAAGGGTATGATATAATATGGAGGTGGATGCATGGGCAACCTTAAGCACCAAGGCATATTTGTTCACAGTTGCAATGTTGGAGAGATTTGGCATAGCGTATGGGACATCTACATCATGGAGCTTTGAAGACACTCAAGCACATCACCATTGAGATACCTTAAAGAACCCTTGAACAACATGATGTGTGCAAGGGTTGCACTCTTGGAAAATATACCAAATCTTCCTTTTAGAGCCAGGATAGCAGAGTTGCATTTATTCTGGATAGAGTTCATACAGATATTTGTGGCCCCTTATCCACAATTTCACTTTCTAAGAACAATTATTATGTGATCTTCATTGATGATTTTTCCCGTATGTGTTGGATTTATTTCATGAAGAAAAAAGATGAGGTCTATTCCAAGTTTGTGGAATTTGAGGCCTTAGTTGAAAATGAGATAGGGAAGAAAATCAAGTCCCTGGGGAATGATAATGGAGGAGAATATATCTCAAATTCCTTTAGAGATTTATGTGCCAACGAGGGAATTAGGAGGGAGTTGGTTGCACCCCTTAATCTTCAATAGAATGAGGTTTTAGAGAGGAATAATAGGAGTATTTTGGGGGCTTCTAAAGCCATGTTACATGATCAAGGGTTGCCCTTATTCTTGTGCGTAGATGCATGCAACAAAATTGTGTACTTGCAAAATAGGAGTTCTCACAAATTTCTTAGGATGATTACACTTGAAGAGGATTTCACTAGGAGGAAGCCAGATGTCTCCCACTTTCACATTTTTGGATCTATGGTGCATTCTCATGTGTCCCAAGATGGCAGGAAGACGTTGGAGCCTGCTACAGAGAGGGGGTTCTTTGTGCGTTATATTGAGTCAACACATGTTTATAAGGTGTACATTCCCTCTCTCAAAAAAATTGTTTTGAGAAGGGATGTGAGATTTGATGAGAAGAAAGACATGAGGAGTTCTCTAGTGTGAGTGTTGATCATATCACCAAATGAGTATCTTATAGCTCCCAATGAGGATCCTCAATTATATGCACGAAATTAGTCCTTTCCTAATCGAAAGAGAGCACCCCAAGATGATGATGTGCAGTAGCCACATGATGAGGATCATAGAGTAGGCCAAGTGGAGGAACCCACTCACAGAGTGACTCTTACAGAAAGGAGGAAGAGGATCAAGTTGGTTTACAAATTGGTGCAGGAAGTTGACTTCTTAGTTCCTCACACAAACAATGCATATCACTAGATTGATACACAAGATACATGGCTCTGATGATAGAGTTGATAGATTCAAAGTCATCTTCTTTTGAAGAGGTTGTTTCCCAACAGGTATGGGTGGATGCCATGATGGAGGAGTATGACTCCATCATGAAGAATGATGTTTGGGAGGTTATGCCTAGACCTAAGGGAAAATCAGTCATTGGGTCTAGGTGGTTTCATAAGGTGAATAATGTAGCATATGGTAGTGTTGAGAATTACAAGGTCAGGTTTATGGCCAAGGGCTTCTCTCAGGTTGAGGGAATTGATTATGAGGATACCTTTGCCCTAGTGGCAAGGTACTCATCTATCAGGACCATACTTGCATTGGTTGCACAGATGGGGTGGACGATCCTCCATATGGACTTAATTACATCGTTCCTTAATGGAGTGGATGAGGAGGAGATCTACATAGAGCAACGATAGGGATTCAATACCTTCAGCAGAGACACACATGTGTGTAGGTTGAAAAGATCTATTTATGGGCTCAAGTAGGAACCTTGAGCATGGTACACTCACATAGATTCTTATCTCAAAGGATTGGTCTTTACTAAGAATGAGCCAGATATCAATCTATACTATATTATGGCATATGTCGGTCTTCTCATCTTAGTTCTCTATGTGGATGATTTGATTCTGACAGGAGATGAAAGTTTGATCCAGGATTGCAAGAAGGACCTTCCAATAGAGTTTGAGATGAAAGATATGGGGTTGATGCACCATTTCCTTGGATCATAGGTATGGCAGGGCGATGGAGAGATATTTGTTGGACATGGGAAGTACACCTCTGAGATCCTTCAGAGATTCCACATGAAAGATTGCAAACACATGGATGCTCCTTTAAGTACTAACTAGAGGAAGGATGATACTTCCGCAAGAGATGTAGTAGGTGGTACAATCTGTAGGAAGTTGGTTGGGTCCTTGATGTACTTGGTGAACACTATGCCCAATATTTATGTTATTGTGAACCAGTTGAGTCAGTTTATGGTGGATCCTTCCAAGGTCCACCAAAAAGTAGAAAAAACATGTTTTTAGATACCTCATATGCACAGTAGACCATGGATTGTGGTATAGATAGACTGGTGGAGTGAAGATTCAAGGCTTCACAGATGCATATTGGGCAAGGAGTCCCTTAGATAGGAAGAGAACTTCAGGAGAAGTCTTCATTATTGGGTCAGTTATAGTTTCTTGGTAGAGCAAGAAGTAGAGATCAGTTGCACTCAGTTCAGTAGAGACCGAGTATATGGTTTCTATTCAAGCAACATGTGAGGCTATTTCGATGAGGAATATCTTGGTAGGACTCTTCAATCAATGGATGGAATTGATTCATTATGATAATCAAAGTTACATAAAACTCTCTGAGAATCCAATGTTTCATGATAGGTCCAAGAATATAGACATCAGGTACCATCATCTTAGAGATTATGTGCAGAGGATAATTGTGATGCTACAATACATTCCCACAGAGGAGTAGGGTGAAAACATCTTGACCAAGGCCCTATCAAGGGGAAAGTTTGAGTTCCGCAGAGGCAGGATTGGGGTTGTTCAAAATGTTTTCCTCTCTAAGAGGAAGTGTTAAAATTGTAGCAAGGAAGGGCTTATTTTAACTTGTGCCTTACTAAAAGAAGCAAATTTGAATTAATCTCATAGAAATGTGAGTTAATTGTTAGTTAACATGTGTTATGTGGCTTATCACTAGTTTATTTTCAGTTAATTCAAGTTAGATGGATTTCAGTGAGTTATGGACCAATTGATGGATAAAATTAACTAACTAGTTGAGTTATCTCTAGTGTCTATCAGTTAATTGATCTCTAGTTCTAGAATAGAGATAGTTATGAGTTTAGTTGGGTAGTTGAGTTTTTGTCAATTCAACTTACTCTTAGTTAACTAGTTAAAGTTGTGATAATTAGCCCTAGTAGGTCATGCAATTCGAATTTCCTATTGAGATTTGATCACGCCACAATTGTAATTCCTTATTATACAATAGGTTTTGTGTACAGAATTAAGAATTGAGTAATCCTATTTCTCTTGGGAATTGTGTAAGGAAATAGGATAAATTCCTATTTTTAGGGGTTGAATTGCACAAGGAAATAAGAGCTTCCTTGCAAGTTTATTTGGCTAATTGTTGGGCAGTTCTTGTGAGGAGTTGATCAGTATTGTAGGGGCTTCAAGCTTGAAGCCGATTCTTTGTAATAGATCTGATTTCTTAGTTGATAATACAAGAAAGAGTGGTTTTTCCTAGTTGGGTTCATCAGATGAATTCTATGTGTGATTGTGTTTCTATTCATTTTTTTCCTTCGGTGGAATTTTGGTATAGAAATCTTATGTCTTTTGCATAATAGTTTTCTCTCATTAGCAGTTACAAGGTTTCAAGGACTCTCTCTCTCTCTCTCTCTCTCTCTCTCTCTCTCTCTCTCTCTTTGCACACACACATAGCCTTATCATCCATGCTTGAGGCACTATATATAGATATTGGGGATGTGTTTGAAAAAACAACTCACCATTGCAATGTGTTCATTTTGTTAATAAATCTAGGGAATCTTAGTTAGGGCCTACTTAATTTGATTTCTCTTAACTTTGATAGTTTCTTGTGACATTATTATTATTATTATGTTCTTTTTCATCAAACAACTACCAAAACATGAAGATCATTAAAGACAAATGGATACTAGATGTGGACACTCAACCAGGGAAAAACCCCTATGAAGAAAAAAAACCCTGTCAATTTAACACCCTCCTTCCACATTTACCTAAGAAACCGACCAATCGAGGTAAACATTCGAGGAGAGGCCACTATGATATGATTCAACCTCCTGATTCATGTCAAAGAAGCGGAACCAATGGAAACACGCCATACAAACATTTAACATCAACATTAAGACCCTCGGGAACCAATCCAGCCTTTATGCCAACCAACCCCTAGGTCCCAATGAGCTTTTGGACCACTTGAACTTTGTACACTCTCATGCTATGGGCCTTCCAACGTCAAGGGACCTCTGGATGCTCTCACGGGCCTATAAGCAAATGTTCAAGGACTATTTTACATAGTGTTGCACCAACATCCCCTAGATTTGAGCTACTTTTTAAGGCCTAGATCCCATGTCACTGCCCAGAATTGAATGACATCCTAAGAACAATAAAATAACAAGGAAATGACAGTATAAATGAAATCACTTGAATGAGAGCTTGATTGGACCCCTACTAGCCATGACAGGTATTTTGTTAAACATATCACAAATATGTAATCTAAAGGTGTAAATAACATATTTGAGCAAAGTGACCTTGTACTTAGCTGAGAATCGCTAAGAAGAATTGATGCCTCAACGCGTCAACTATCATTTCATCCATTATGTCATAGATACATTATTCATTCATTTACAAGTAAAAACATGATGAGATCCATACATAGCTATTGTCATAAAACATATATATAAGCAGCATAATAGCAACTGAAATACCAATGAAAGCACAACCATATTATCCACATCAAAACCAGTATAATACTAATAGAAATAAAAGAAGAAATGACCTCTTATTGGTGATGAAAAATAAAAAACTTGAGATGGGACTTCCACGTTCCACCCAACCGTAGAATGGTTGAGCCAAATCTCTCTTCATTCGTTCACCCCCGTGCCATATTCCATGCATGAATGTGGGATCTCATAGAACACATCAATCGAAAACCATCCAAGGCTTCTAGAGGCCATCTGCCTCAACCCATCAAACAGTGATTCCACCTCATGGTATAACATCACAAAACCATCATCAGATTAGTCATTATCCAAGCCTTCTAGGGCTTCCATAGTTTTTGTTCCAACCAGGGCTTCCAAAGCATTTATTCCAAACAAGGATTCCAGGACTAGTAACTCAACCCACAGTTGTCGTTGGGCTTCCAAAGTGTTTTTCCAACCAAAGATTCTAGGAGTAGTAAATCAACCCACCAAGGGATTCCACAGTGGTTTTCCAACAAAAGTTTCCATGACTAGTAACTCAACCCAAGTTGTTACAGGGCTTCTAGAGAATTTGTCCAAAATATGCCTCTAGGAACTAATAACTCAACCCAAGCTAAGGAAACATGAGAACCAATCAAAACAAAATAAGGAAATAAACCCACAATATTCATGGCTATCCAGAAAATGGCAAGGCTAGGAAATCCATTGTTAATTGAGGAAATCCTCCATGCTAGTGACGATCATGACAAAAAATTCACATGCATATGCCATGCATGCCAAAACTAGTGAGGAAAACATACATGCAACTTGGTACTTGCAAGCCAAATTCATTGTAGTTGTTGATCCCTATGTCCTCTTGCACTTTCTTGCTCTTCCTTTTCCTTCTTGCTCCAAAAATCCAAGTATGCCACACCCTCCAAGAGTTCTCTAAGAAAACTTTGAGTATCCAAGAGTATGAGAGAGAGATAATAATGAGGGAGCTCCAAAACTAAACTGACAAAAGATTACCGACTAATCCTCAAAAACATTTTTCTGAATGAGGCCTCTATTTTCTTCATTTTCCATTATTTTCCTTCAATTTCCTCCTCACATGCAACATGTGACCTTTCACCTCCCTTTTCTCCTAATTTTCATTATGTTCATAAATAAATGTGCCAAAATACAATTTGCCTTTCCAAAGCCTTAGGCTTTTCCTTTTCCAATTTCTTTAGCCATTAATCAATCACAAGTGATCCCCATCACTAGGAATTTTCTCAACATTCAGCTTTGAATAAGTGTCCCATCAATTGTGGTTATTATTTTTTCTTTATTAACTTTTATTACATGGAATTTTTACCACAGATATTATAGAATCCTCCCCCTTGGGGCAACATCATCCTTGGTTTTCAAAAAAATCTATAACCAAAAAAATATCATAAGCAAAACATATTGTTGATCAAACTTTATAACTTAGCTCGATGCAGTATTTACAATGATCAACATGTTGAGAAGCAAACTAACATGAAAACATAACATCATAATGACATGACAACCATACCTCTTATTGGAGCTTTATAACATAGCTCATGACAGTATTTACATCCATATACATATCAACATATACCAAACATCACCAAAACATGTACCAAAACATATACCAAGACATATACCAAAACACCATACCAAAATTGCTTTGCCTCAACCAGAAAAAAAAGAACGATGCATGAAGGATACATAGCCTGCATTTGATCCGCCATATCCCATGTAGCTGCATCGGGTCTAAAGTTCTTCCATTACACCTTAACTTGCTCGATTGCATTGGTTTGGGAGCATGAGCACATTTTTTTGCAACATACATTGAGGCTCCGGCTGGAATTCTCCATCTAGTTCCACCTGTAATACAAATCAGTCATTCACATGATCAGTATCTTTAACATACTTCTTAAGCAATGACAGATGGAAACATCATGTAATTTCATTTTTATAGGTAATGCAATTCAATAGGCTATTGGCCCAATCCTCTCAATGATACTGAAGGCTCCACAAAACCGTGGTGCCATCTTGGCACATGATCCAATCCATAAGGGTCTCTTCTTTGGTTCAATGCATGAGTACACTTATTCCCTGACTTGGAACTCCTTGAACAACCTATTATGATTTGCATAGCTCTTCTACCTGTCATGTCCTACCTATAAATTCTTCTTGATCACCTACATTGATTGTTCCATTTCTGCCAACATGTTTGGTCCAATCAGAACCCTATTAAGTAGATCACTCCAACTGATAGGGAGTATTGTGACTCTACCCATATAATGCCTCAAACGGATTCATCCTCAAATATTCTTGATACCCATTTTTGTAATCGAAGTCTACCAGTGGAAGGTACTCTTCCCACTTTTGCTATTGATGCATCACATACATGCCCAACATGTCCTCCAATATCCTGTTGACCCTCTCTGTCTGTCCATCTGTCTGTGGATGATAAGTTGTACTGAAGGACAACTTTGTTCCCAAACCTCCAAAAAAACTCCTTCCAAAACTTGGAAGTGAACTTTGCATCCCTGTCTGACATGATATTATTTGAAACACCATGCAATTTGACCACATCTCTTATGAACACCTATGCTACATCGCTAGCTAAGAATGTAGACTTCACTAGAATGAAATATGCAACCTTTGTCAATGTGTCCACAACAACCATGATGGAATCATGATGTCTCATTGTCCTTGACAAACCTATGATGAAGTCCATTGAAATGACTTCCCATTTCCACTCTGGAATTGCAATCAGTTGTAGCAATCCACCTGGATATTTACACTCTGCCTTCACATGCTGACAATCAAAACACTTAGCCAGAAACTCTACTACATCCCTCTTTAGGTTTGGCCAATAATAAAATATATTCATTGTTTTCAGTGTCTTCTGATAACCTGGGTGACCTGAATATGGTTTATCATGAACCTCCCTCAAGATCACCTTCTTGATCTCACTGTTATCTAACACATATATCTTTTCTTTGAAGCCAACCAATCCATCCATTGTAAGAGAATAATCCACATCACATGCACCTGCGCCTGTACCTATACATGTACCTATACCTATACATGTACTATCACCTGTACTTGTACATGTAATATTACCTATACCTATACCAATACTCTACTGCAACCTGTGCATAATCTCCATATATCTGACATTGTGCTGACCTTCCTGCAAGATCCTATCCTGTAAGTTTGTCCCATAGCGGCTCATAGATGCCAATTGATTTACCTATATCCTCCTACTAAGAGCATATGCTACTATGTTCTCTTTACCTTCGATATATCTGATCTCAAAATCGAACTCACTGATCGTAGCCAACCATCAATCATGCCTACCATTCAGATTCGGTTGGTCAAATAGATACAACAAACCATTGTGATCACTCATCAATGTAAGCCTCTTTCCCAGAAGATAGTTTCTCCACATCTTCAATGCATGTATAATTTCTACCAACTCAAGATCATGAGTGGGGTAGTTCTTCTCATGCTCATTCATTTTTCGTGACTTATAGCATACCACCTGTCCATCCTGCATAAGGACTCCACAAAGTCCTTTCTTGCAAGAATCTACACATACTACAAACCCTTTTCTCCAGATTTGCAATCTTTAACACTGTTGCATGTGTCAACAACTTCTTAAGATGCTCAAAACTAGCCTCACACTCCTCTGTCCATTCAAACTTATTACCTTTACTCTGCAATGATGTGATATGATAAGCAATTTGTGAGGAGTTCCTGATGAACTTCCTATAATAGCCTATCAACCCCATGATATACTATTCTTAGGAGCTACCCACTCCATGATGACCTTTATGTTTTCTAGATCTACTGCAATTCCCTCCATGGAGACAACATGCCCCAAGTAATGTACCTCAGTCTAAAAGAAAATACACTTGCTAAGCTTAGCATACAACTGATGCTCTCTCAACAACATCAACACTACTACTAAATGCTCAACATGCTCTTCCTTAATTTTATAATATACCAATATATCATCAATGAACACAATAACAAACTTGTCCAAATACAGATCCAATACACTATTCATCAAGCGCATAAATAGTTGGAGAATTAGTTAAGCCAAATGGAACTACAACAAACACATAATGCCCATACCTGGTCCGGAAATATTTATTTTAATTTTCCTCCTCTTTGATGTGTACCTGATGATATCTCGATCTCAGATCAATCTTTGATAACATTGTTGTTCCCTTAAACTGATCGAACAAGTCATCAATCCTCGATAACCGATACTTGTTCTTGATGGTTACTTCGTTCAATTACCTATAGTCAATGCATCATCTGAGAGCACCATATTTGTTATAGATCTGACCCAAAAAATATATGAAATGATACCAATATACCCAATAACTGTAAATAATCACCAAAAATAACAAGATTTAAATATAGATAGAAATGCTTCTTTATTGATCAAACCCTTAAGGTAGGCAACACCATACATTCACTCCTTAAGAAAGGAGAACAATCCACAAGCCATATGCTTGTTCATATAATATTCCTTGACATCTCTCAATGGGGATTCTCTAGCCTCTATATAAGCCTCATACATACAATACCATGGGTCATTACCACGGTTCCTTCATTACCATCTATCTAATACAATGGGCTTATTAAATTATTGCTAACTACTTGTGGCCCCTTACATAATACGAGTTAACCACATTATTTATTACTATGGCCCATCCCATTATTACATTATTACCTTGGGTACCTCCCTCTATACCCCATAATATCCCCCCTAGGTGTACTACATTCCACCCCCCTTAAACATTTTTTGTCCCTGAAACATAAGAAGAACACAAATAATAACATTTACTCAAAAGAGTAGTCCACTGGTACCATGCACGTGCATCTAGCCATCCAAGAGAAAGGTGAACCCTCGATCTAGCTGGTGCCTCACTCGCTTGAGATGGAACTTGACCCTGACGACTCCTCTGTGTTGCTATGTTGTGGGTGGGTTGTCGCCCTTCTATATCTGTCATGCGGAGGTTGATGTCCTTGTTGCTGATTTGTTGCCATCTTGTTGGTTGTTTTCTTGCGGGGTGATGTGGGTGGTGATATGCTGAAGTTTTAATCAACAATGTATATTTCTTTAATTCACCACCTAATAGAGCCTAATTGGTATCTGGTACATGTTGTGGTGCATGTTGTTGTTGCTTATCTTCCAATATTACTTCAACCACGGATTCCTCATATGATGTATTTGTACATGTAACATTTTCTTCTTCAGCCTCCTTGGACTCTACATGTTTTTCTCGTACCTGGTTTGATGTTTTCGTTTGGTTGTCGACCATCAAGAGCTCATCATCTGATGTGTCAGTCCCTGGAACATCTTCTGCTTCAGCCTTCTTGGACTCTACCTATTTATTGAAGGAAATATCATGTAATGTAATTTTCTTCTTTTTATATCAGAGCTTGAGGAATTTCTTCTACACATTAATATTGATAGTACCCACAGATTCCATCCAAGGGTATTCCAAAACAACATCCACATTAACCATATATGAAGCATAAAAATCAGAATTCAATACATACCTTTCCATAGAAATCTTCAAATCTTTATAAACTTGCACCTCCTCATTACTAACTTGTGTGTGCTCCATTTGTTTTGTTGGAACTTGCAATTTTTTTGCCAAATTGACATTTATAAGATTTTTCTAGCAACTAGGATTTATAGACACAATGATCTTCTCTTTCTGAATATATCCATGAACCTGTAATAAATAGATACCAGTAAAAAATAACCCCACATGTTTTTTCATTATCTTGTTTTCTAGCATGAGACCATCTATCTAAAACAAATTTTTCAAATTCTTCATTGGGCAAGTTGAAACACTTCTTTCTATTAAGTAATTCCCACCTTATGGCCACCTCATCTTTAAAATTAGCCACTATGAAAAATTTCCAATGTGTCGGCCATAAATACTTTTTTCTTTCTAGGAATTCTTCAATAGTAGGACCATCATCTTTTCCTGTAAAAAAATTCTTGCTAGAAACCATGAAGAGTGTTTTGAAAAAAAATCACTTACTTGGCGAAAATTTAAAATGGCCACAGTTCAGTCAATATTGCTTAGAATCCCTATTATGACCTATTTTCAGAAATGGAAAGACCATTTTGCATCTTCCCATGTGATAGAAATCCCAATCTAGGCACTAGAATTTCATATTCGCGCTGCAACTATCCCGGCGTCACAAAAATTTCTAAAAAATGAGCTGATTTTAAGTCAGTGATATCTCCCTCATCCAGACTCCGATTCTACCGATTGTTTTTTTGAAATTGGGTATTTTTTTACAAAGAATCCATATCTACAATTATATTCTACAAATGTTTCCCCAGAATGTACAGATCTAATCTGCAAACTCGCCGCCCTGAAAAATGTCTACAACACAGCTGATTTTTAAATCAGTGATATCTCCCTCATCTGGACTTCGATTCGGCCGATTTTTTTTCAAATTGGGTATTTTTTCACAAAACCCAAATCTAAAATTAGATTCTACAAAGTTTTCACCAAAATGTACAGATCTGATCTGCAAACTCGTCGTCTTAAAAAGTACCTGCAAAAATAAAAATAAAAGATCTATTTTGCCCAAGAAAGTGCTTTGATACCACTTGTTATAGATATGACCCGGAAAATATATGAAATGATACTAATAGACCCAATAATTGTAAATAATCACCAAAAATAACAAGATCTAAATACATATAGAAATGCTTCTTTATTGATCAAACCCTTAAAGTAGGCAACACCATACATTTACTCCTTAAGGAAGGAGAACACTCCACAATCCATATGCTCGTTCATACAATATTCCTTGACATATCTTAATGAGGAGTCTCTGGTCTCTATATAGGCCTCGTACATACAATACCATGGGTCATTACCATGGTTCCCTCAATAGCATCTATACAATGGGCTTATTACATTATTGCTAACTACTTGTGGTCCCTTACATGATATGGGTTAACCACTTTATTTAT
This sequence comes from Pinus tabuliformis, assembly GCA_031772625.1. NCBI lineage: Eukaryota > Viridiplantae > Streptophyta > Pinopsida > Pinales > Pinaceae > Pinus > Pinus tabuliformis. Next base: position 820,721,983 of record CM062816.1, on the reverse strand, counting down.
TACTATGGCCTATCCCATTATTACATTATCCCTCAGGTACCTCCCTCTGTACCCCATACTATCCCCCCTAGGTATACTACAATCTTCCTTCTCCACAAATAATATCGGTGTGCCCCATGGTGATACATTAGGCCTAATGTATCCCTTGTCCAACATTTACGTCAGCTATAGCTTCAAATCTACAAACTCAGGTGTGCTCATTCTGTAAGGTGATTTTGGTGATTGAACTGCCCCTGGCACTAACTCAATAGAAATGTCTACCTCCCTATGGGGTAGAAACTTTTAAATGTCCTCAGGAAATACATCCTTGAAATGCCCTAGAACTGGGTAATTGCTCAAAAAAATTTCATCCTCAACTCCCTTACCTTTGTCCTAGAAATGTGCATTGTAAATAACATACACATTTTCCTACAACTACACTTTGTTTGCATAGTTGTTACCATCCTAGTTGATGTGGCTTTCTTATTACCCTGTAAGACTCTTGGCTCTCCATTGTCATTGACACACTCAATGGATTTTTCATAACAATCCACCGTGGTTCTATGAAGATACAACCAATCCATGCCCAACAACATACTATATGATCCCAACAGTAATACATTCAAATGTGTTGCGGTAGGCATACCATTCAAATCAAATGTGCAAGCTCTTACCCAATGGTGAACTCACTTCTTGGTACCTGTAGCCAACTACACTAGCCAAGATTATGTGTGCAACTCCTTACTCAAACCTCATTTATCCACCAATTCAAGACTAACATAGCCATAATTATATCCATGGTCAATCAAAATAAAAATAACTTGCTCACAAATCTTACTGTCCATCTCAATGATAGATACCTGATGGTTAGCATGTTTTTTATCCAGTGTTGCATAGATATGAGGAACAATCTAACCAATGTCCCCAATAGTCTATGCATCCTTTGCACTATATATTTGAGGCCTACCACCATGATTTTGGGGACAATCTCTCCTACAATGATCTTTTCCACAAGTCCAACACCCTATAGGCTTCCAATCTGCACCCTTATTTTTCTCCTCATATCGATGTTTGTGTCCTCTATTGGATGCATTGAACTTCTTAGATGGTGCAACATTCTCTTTATTATCTGTACCCTGAAGCCTTGCTCACTTTCTGTCCTAGTTTCCTTTTTTCTTTGCATTACCTTTCCAGTTTGGCTTAGTCTGAGATCTTCGCTTCGATTGTTCATAGCAACACCTTAACTTTTGAATGGCCTCCTCGAATGATATAGGCTCATCGAACTTAGTCCTATATTTGAATGCAACCAGTACTCCACTAATGAATTTCTAAATCTTGGCCTTTTCCTTTATGAGATGAGGCACATACCTCAATAAATCCAAGAACCTGCTAGTGTACTCATCATTTATCATCAATCCCATCTTCAGCTCATAGAATTATTTTTCCCAGTCATCAAAGTATCTCTCCGACGAATACTTATTTTTTAATAGTTGCTCAAAATCACTGCTAGTCAAGTCTTCCTCATGAATACGTCTGACATTCTTCACATCTTCCCACCAAATTTTTGCTTTACCTTTGATACTGAAAGTAGCTATTTTGGATTTCATGTTCTTTGAATAGTCATGTAACCTGAAGAAATTCCTCATACCAAGCAACCATGCCTCTGCATCTTGTGGTTTCTTCATCTCTCCATCAAAAGTAGGTGGATTTGATTTCTTAAACTCATCTCGAAATTATCCCCTATCACTCCTCTTGTGAGGATGAATACAATGATGGTCATAATCCCTATCTAAATCAGAACTATGATAATACTTGTGTCTATCCCTCCTCCTTTCCGAAGTGTCCAAAAATCTTCCATTTCTAATCGTGTCATCTCTATTTGATTGGTGACCACCATGCGACCTACTACCATAGGCCCCAATAGTTTTCTCCTCTTGCTCATAGTTGATCTAACATGGTGTTTGTCGCTGCAAATCTAACAAACTATGAAGTATCACTAGATTTACCTTGTTTCTCCTATGCCTACATGATTTTTTCATTATCTGCCTTAAAACTCCTTATTTCTTCTTTTAATATTATCAATATATTTGCTAAATCGAAAGAATTCCCAACACCATACTACTCATTTGATTCATAGGGAGATTATTTGTAGTCTACCATCTTGCGCCATTGATATTTCTTCCTACAAGGTATATCATGTCATCTAAAACAAATCACAATAAACCAATGCACCTTAGTATAGCTCATAGAGGATATCTTGTATGTAAGATCAACAAATAAGCGTGATACATGTATAACATAATCATAACAACATATAAAAAACATAACACATAAGTATATAACCATGCAACCATCATTCTAGCTAGGGTCCAAGAATCAATGCATGACCTTAACAACAATGCATACCACGACCTCATGCATGACAACAACCACTACATCATTGTACACTTGACCACATGCAAAAATTAACATGCATAATCAATGTGTGAGCAACCACACGCATGCATAAAAACAAGTAATCAAGCATAAATGAGTAATACTTGAAACCAAATGTACAAGAATTATAAATGTGTAGGTTTTAACCCGTGACAGAAATTACCTGCATACAAATTCTAAAACACAGAAAATAAACCATGCGAGAGCATAACACATAAAACACATATAAACAGAGATTTCCCCTGGATCCCAAAACCGGGACTGTCAGCTTGATTTTTCATTATGTTCCTTTCAATGTTATAATACATATTTATACATGCCAAAGCATCCAATACCATGGACGAAAACCATCGCATCCAATACCATGGACCGAAAACCCTCACGTCCAAAAAACATGTGCAAAAATCATCCACAAAACAATAGGTGGGTCTGTCCAACCTAACATAGGGTACACCTCAAACCCCCTGTGACACCCTCCCCCCCACTACATAATCAGTGAAACGAAGGGGGGCTCCACCTCCCCTCTAACCCCCTGGTTAACTATGTGGGCTAGTCGTGGAAAGAATATAACACAACCCAACATTCTCCTAGTTGTTGTTTTCTTTCCGCAGGGGGCCACAAAAGAGCTTAGTCATTTTTCCAGCCCTGAAAAGCCCATTGTCTCTCTACACCAAGAGAACTTCTCAGAGCTCACAGATTTTGTCAATGCATCTATAGTATTCTTCAAAGTGTCCACCTTTATCAGCAACACCTTTTTGTCTTCTATCATATCCCTGAAAAAGTGATACTGAACATCAATGTGCTTTGTCTTTTAATGATATGCGGGGTTCTTTGCCAAGAAAATTTCACTTTGGCTGTCACAGCCTATCCTTATAGCTCCATGTACTAACCCCATACTTGAGCACAATCTCTGCAACCAAACTGCTTCCTTGCATGCATGAGTGGCTACCATGCATTCTGCCTCTGTAGTTGATAGTGCCACTACAGATTGTTTCTTACTCATCCAACTGACTGCACCTCCAAATAGGTTAAACACATACCCACTTGTAGATATTCTCTGATCCAGATCTCCAGCCCAGTTTGCATCAACAAAGCTATGAATATCCAACATTCTGTCTAATCCTGATCTTCCTTGGTAGCGCAAACCATAATCACTAGTACCACGCAAATACTTGAAAACCCACTTCACTACTATCCAGTGCTCCTTCTCTGGTTTTCACATAAACCTACTCAATACTCCAACTACATGTGCAATGTCTGGTCTAGTATAAAATATTGCATATATCAAGCTACCGACTACACTTGCATATGGAACACGGGACATGTCCTCTTCCTCTTCTTGTGTCTTGGGACACTGTTCAGCAGATAACCTCACACCTAGAGGAAAAGGAACCTTCACCGATTTACTATCCTACATATTAAACTTCTGTAGTATTGTCTCGACATACTTCCTTTGGTTTAACCAGAGCTTCCTCTTTGCCCAATCTCTTTTAATTTCCATGTCCAAAATATGGTTTGCAGCACCAAGATCTTTCATGTCAAATTTGGAGGACAATTGGGTCTTCAAATCTTGGATAATTTCTTTGTCATTTCCAACTAGCAACATATCATCCACATACAAGACCAGATAAAAAACACAGTCGCCAATTAATTTAAAACACACATAGCGATCTGCTTTGCTTTTGGTGAATCCAAGTCCCCGTATAAATGTATCAAATTTTTGATACCACATCCTTGGTGACTGTTTTAACCCTTACAGAGACTTCTTTAACTTACATACCAGTTCTTTCTTACCCTTCACCGCAAAGCCTTCAGGTTGCTTCATGTATATTTCCTCTTCCAAATCCCCATGTAGAAATGTTGTCTTCACATCCATCTGTTCTACCTAAAAATCAAAAGTAGCAACAACAGATAAAAGTAATATAATAGAAGTTACCTTGGAAACAGGAGAAAAATTATCACCAAAATCAATTCCCGGCCCCTGGGAATAACATTTTACTACCAACCAAGCTTTGTATTTCTCCACCTGTCCTTATGAATTTGTCTTCTTCTTGAACACCCATTTGCTGCCAATGGGTTTCCTTCTAGCCAGCAACTCCACTAGATCCCAAGCCTCATTTTTGTGCAAAGATGCCATTTCATCAACCATGGCCTCTTTCAAGAGTTTTCCATCCTCTGAATTTGATGCTTCCTTCACAGTTCTAGGATCATCATCAACAATATAAAAATCAAAATTTGAACAGAAAGCAGATGGACTATACCTTTTTGGTTGCCTTCTTTCTCGAACTGATCTTCTCACACCCGCAATTTGTGGTTCTTCATATTCTGATTCCTCCTCTACTGTAGAGTCTGATTCTTCCTCCTTAAGCTCAAACTCTATCTTCTCAAGTTCCTTTGGTTGGAATTCATGTTTAATAACATCTTTTACCTCTCTGAACACCACATCTCAGCTCTACACAACCTTCCATGTGACTAGGTTCCAAAGATTATAACCCTTTAAACCATCCTTATACCCAATAAAGATGCACTTTTCAGATTTACTATCCAACTTGGTTCCTTTCTCCTTTGGAATATGTACATATGCATCACATCCAAATACCCTTAGATGTGAAAGAGACGGTTTCTTACTAATCCCTACCTCTTGTAGAGTCTTATCCTCCAACACTACTAAAGGTGACCCATTGACTAGGTAATATGCAATATCCACCGCCTCTACCTAGAATTCTTGTCCTAACCTGGCACCACTAAGCATGCTTCTTGCCCTTTCCATCAACCTCTTATACATTCTTTCTGCAACTCCATTTTGCTGAGGTGTATATGGAGTAGTCTTTTGTCGTGCTATACCACACTTCTTACAAAATTCTTCAAATTCCTTGTTGCAAAACTCTCCACCATTATCTGTCCTCAACACCTTTATCTTCTTCTCTGTCTGATTTTCCACGAGAGCCTTAAATTCTTTAAACCTGTCAAAGGCTTTAGATTTCTTCTTAAGGAAATATATCCATGTATTCCTTGAGAAGTCATCTATAAATGATACATAGTACACAGACTTACCCAGTGATGGAACCTTCACAGGTCCAAACACATCACTGTGCACAAACTCTAATATATGTTTTACCCTCTTACTACTAGAGGGGAAACTCACTCGATTCTGCTTCCCGTATACACAATTTTCACAGAAATCAAAATCTAGAGAGCTATTACTCATACTTTCTACCATACTTTTACTATGAAGTATCTGAAGACCCTTCTCTCCAATATGTCCAAGCCTTTTATGCCACAGCATGGTCTTCTCTCCAGAGACCACTAAATTTTCTACTCCACTTTCAGGAACGACAGAACTGTTACACCCATCAATAACAATGCTACCTTGCAGCTTGTACAGAGTTCCAATCCAAACTCCCCGCATCCATACCAATTCTCCCCGAACCATCTTGCAGGTATCCTTCTCGAAGACTTTTTTTACACCTGCATCATCCAGCTTGCTAATAAAAATCATATTTCTGACTAATGCAGGAATATGCAGAACACCTGGAAGTGTTCTAACCCTTCCACCGTTCAGCTTCAACTTTACTTTTCCACAGCCAATGATTCTAGCATTCCTATCATCCCCCAAGAAGACATCACCACCATCATATTTCTCATACTCGCAGAACCACTCTCTATGGAGAGTGAAGTGAAAGGATGCACCCGAGTCAATCAACCATGCCTCATGATCTACATGTGTACCTGAAGAATCCAAGTACACATCCCCACCTTCATCTAAGGTGGTTTTCACCTCTGCAGAAGGAGCATCATCAGATCCCTTTCCTTTGTCAGGAGCTTTAGATTTACAGTCCCTTTTGTAGTGCCCTTCCTTTCCGCATTTCCAGCACACTGCCTTTACAGGTTTCTTGGAGATTTAGATCTCCCACTCGCTGACTTATTTTTGTTTCTGTTCTAGGTCCACCCTCGTACGGACAAGGCATCACCATTTTCTCTCTCCATATTTTTCCATCTCATCTCCTCCATCAGCAAGGATGAGACTATTTCATCAAAATGCAAAGCAGTTGCATTATTACCTATTGCAATAACCAGACTATCCCATGAATCTGGTAGAGAATACAACAAACTGATGCACTTATCTTCATCTAAAATTTTGATATCAACAGATGCTAACTGACTTACCACAGTATTAAATGCATTCAGATGCTCTGTCACCGAGTCTCCATCTTTCATCCTCAGGTTATACAACTTTTTCCGTAGGAACAGTTTATTCACCAAAGACTTAGATTGGTACAAAGTCCCTAACTTGTCCCACAAAGCCTTCGCCCTAGCTTCCTTTGATACATTCAGCAATACTGAATCTGAGACACACATTCGTATTGTGCTCTTTGCCTTCTGATCCAACCTCTTCCATTCTTCATCGGACACTCCTGTTGGTTTAGTACCTGGATCTACTATGATCCACTGATCTTTATCCACCAAGATATCTTCCATCTTGAGTTTCCACAACTCAAAACTCTGACCATTAAATTTCTCAATCTCGATCTTTCCACTACTCGCCATCTTCTTTCACCACCAGAATTGATCTAGCAGATCTCCCACTGAATAGGGTCTACTGCAGGGCCAAGTGAAACCCCTCAGTAACAAAGGCGTCCCCTTGAAGCCAAAACAACTCTGATACCAAATGTAACAAGGCATATAAGAATACAACCAAACATACAAGAATATAATCCAAACATACAAAATGACACACGTAAGCAACATATAACAACATGTAACCAATCATACACTCACGACGATGCACTCCACAATGACAACATCAACTTCCACATGGCGACATCACTACAAACATGATCAACATCATGCAAATGTAACAAGCACATGGAATGCAATTGTAAGACACACACATGCAACTGACATGCATGCATGACCAACACACAACCCATCCAGTTCGAGGGGTGAACCATTCTCTGATACCACTCTATAACACCCTCTTCCTATATATATCCAAGCAACTTCCCAGCCAAGGTAAACATGCGACAAGAGGCCACTATGATATGATTCAACCTCCTAAGTCAAATCAAGTGGAACCGACGGAAACACACCATACAGACATTTAACATCATCATTACGACACTAAGGAACCAATCCAAACTTTCTACCAATGAGCCCCTCGGTCCCACTGAGCTTTTGGACCACTTGACCTCTTGAAGCTCTAATACTATGGGCATTCCAGTGTCCATAAACCTATATACGCTCTCATAGGCCTGCATTTAGCATCCAAGGACTATTTTGCACATTGTTGTGCTCGCGTCCCTGGGATTTGAGCCACTTTTTCAGTCCCAAAGCCCAGGTCACTGCCCGATATCGAATACATCTTCAGAACAATAAAATAACAAGGAAAGGACATTATAAATGAAATCACTTGAATGAGAGCTTAACTGGACCCCTACTAGCCATGATAATCATTTCATCAAACATATCATGAATATGTAATCTACAGGTGTAAATAATAGATTTGAGAATAGGTGTCTCGTACTTAGCTGAGAATCTCTAAGAAGCATTGATGCCTCAACACATCAACGTCCATTTCATATGTTAGTTCATATATACATTGTTAATTCATTTAGATGTAAAAGCATGATGAAAGTCGTACATATCTATTGTCATAAAACATATATATAACCAGCATAATAGCAACAGAAATGCTAATGAAATCACAACCATATGATCCACATATAAACCAGTATAATACTCATAGCAATACAAGGAGGAATAACCTCTTATTGATGATGCAAAATCCAAACCCGATATGGGACTTCCACGTTCCACCCGACTGTAGAATGGCTGAGCCAAATCTCTCTTCATCCACTCACCCTCATGCCATATTCCAAGCATGAATGTGGGATCTCAAAGAACACATCAATCCAAAACCATCCAGGGCTTCCAGAGGCCATCCACCTCAACCCATCAAACAGTGATTCCACCTCACGATCGGACATCACAAAACCATCATCAGATTGGCCTCTATCCAATCTTTCTAGGCCTTCCAGAGTGTTTGTTCCAACTAAGGCTTCTAGGACTAGTAACTAAACCCACAGTTGTTGCTAGGCTTCCAGAGTGTTTCTACAACCAATTCTTCTAGGTCTAGTAACTCAACCCACCAAGGGCTTCTAGAGCATTTGTCCAACTAAGGCTTCCAAGACTAGTAACTCAACCCAAGTTGTTACAGGGCTTCTAGAGCATTTGTCCAACCAGGGCTTCCAGGAACTAATAATTCAACACAAGCTAAGGAAACATGATAACCAACCAAAACAAAACAAGGAAGTAAACCCACAATCTCCATCGTTATCCAAGAAATGGCATGGCTAGGCAATCCTCCATGCCAGTGATAGATCATGACCAAAAACCCACATGCATATGCCATGCATTCCAAAACTAGTGAGGAAAACATAAATGCAACTCAATACCTGCAAGAAAAATAAATTTTAGTTGTTGATCCTGATGTCCTTTTGCACTTTCCTGCTCTTCCTTTTCCTTATTTCTCCACAAATTCAAGTATTCCACACCCTCCAAGAGTGCTCCAAGAAAACTCTAAGTATCCAAGAGTATGAGAGAGAATAATGAGAGATCTCCAAAACGGAACGAATAAAAGGTTACCAACTAATCCTCAAAAACCATTTTATGAATGAGGCCTCTATTTTCTTCATTTTCCATTATTTTCCTTCAATTTCCTCCTCACATGCAACGTGTGACCTTTCACCTCCCTTTTCTCCTAATTTCCATTATTTTCATAAATAAATGTGCCAAAAATACCATTTACCTTTCCAAAGCCTTAGAACTTTCCTTTACCAATTTCCTCGGCCATTAATCAATCACAAGGGATCCCCATCACTAGGATTGTTCCCAACATTTAGCTTGGAATAAGTGTCCCATCAACCATGGTTATTATTTTTCATTTATTTACTTTATTACATGGAATTTTCACCTAGGTTGTTACAATCAAACTCTTCCACAAGTAGATTCAAATCAAATTGAGACAACTAGGACTATAGACTCATTTTTTCCACCAATTCAACCTCCATGTAACCAAATAATCTTTCTAGATCCTTCCTTTTCTTGTTAACATAAGTCTCCTCTTCAACAAGAATTTTGGTCTGCTCTGCATTCCTAAGGATTAGTTTGTACCTTCGGTCCTGCAACATGTCGTGTTTCCCTTACACTTGTAGAGAATCTTGGTTTCCAAGTATTTTATCCTTTTCTATGGAAATTAATTTCCTTTTAATGATGAAATACCCCTATCTTAGACATTTTCATGCCTCCTTATTCACTTGAGAATTGCATATTGACTTCATATGTGTGTCCCTTCTCCAATAGGTGTAGCCCTCCTCCTCCCACATTTACCCACCTTCACTAGTTTACCTAGGGTAAACATGAGTTGAGGGTCACTATGATAATACTCAACCTCCTATATTACTTTAAGGAAATGGATTCGACAACTTAAGACCTTACTAACTTCCCTTAGGTGTTACAAGACCTTCAGGAGCTACCCAACCCCTCCAGGTGTCCAACTCTTGAGTTAACTCTCTTTTTCACTAACCTAGAGCCTCAGTTGCTCCTTTTAAAAGGCCTCCAAGTGATTTTAAGTCTCCATTCACTCCCATAGGCTTGGTTCCCATTGACCATGAAATTTTCCAGTCAGTCCTATGTCAGTGGCCCCAAATTTTAAGCCACTTTTTCAAGGCAAGGATTGATTTATCTACCCAGAACTCAATGAAACTTCTAGAAATTTTAAATGGCATAGAAATAAAGCCTCTAAACCAAAAATTTTAATAAGGACTTGAAGTGAAACCTCCCAAATAGGACAGACATTCCTTCAAACACATGGTAAACATGCAACCTACAATTCATGAATGCATATCTAAACATAGGGATCTGAAACTTATCTGAGGTTTAACAAGAAGGAACAATTCCTTCTCACAATGGTTGTTGTAACACTAACTAGGTAATGCATTCATTAGCCATATATTCATTAATAAAAACATGATAATATCTATACTTAAGTTTGTCATATAACCATGCTTATAACCAACATATAACTAGGTAGATAACAATGACAGAACAACCATTAAATCCACATAATAACAAGTATAATTACTCATCAAAGATAATATAAACTTATCTCTTATTAAATATATTCAAAATCCAACCAAGTCAGGGACTTCCACGTACCACCCGACCATAGATTGGGTTAACCAAATATTTCTTCCAGCCAATCACCCGCATGCAATATTCTAAGCATGAATGTGGGATCTCATGGGATAAAACAATCCATAAACAACCAAGTGAATCCATAGGTTAAACCAACCACATCCACCTTCACACTACCGTTATCTCACCTAAACTGGTCCTGAGATCACAAAACCAAACCAAGCTTTGATGCCTCAGAATTCCTTCACCATCCCTTGAGGAATTTTCTTATCTCCACCCACTTGTTGCAGGCTTCTCGAAGAAAACCATCTCGACCCCAAACCCTTGGGATTTTCTTAAGACCACCTCACCTGAATCTAAAACCTTCTGTAAATCCAAAGTTCAACCAAGAATGAATCCCATCACACCATGGCTATCTGGAAATGGAAAGGCAAGGCTAAAACCACTATCAAAATCTAGCAAAACTGATGCCAATGACAAGAAAGAAACCAAATGCACACATGCATATACCATGCATGCCCAAACCAACTAGGAAATCATACATGCAACCCGTTACCTGCAAGTATTCATGTTTAAGTTGGTTGATCCAATCTTTCCTTGCTTGATACTTATTTTCCTTGTCCTTCCTTTGCTTTCCTTTCCCTTCCTTTGCTTGCTTTATTTCCTTCTCCTCTTGATGCTCTTTCCTTTATAAGGTTGATTCCAAAATTGAACTGAAAAAAGGCTCCAAACTGATGCTCTAATGTCTTTTTATTATTGATACCCCCAAATTCTTAATTTTCATTAATTTTCCTTCAATTTCCCCCTCACATGTAAGCTATGACCTTTCACCTCCCTTTTCTCATATTTTCCTTTATTTTCATTTTTAAAAATACCAATAATTTCTTTTTTCCTTTTCAAAGCCTTTTCTAATGCCTTTGTCAATTTACCTTAGCCATAATACACAACAAGTGATGCTCAATAGGATACTTTGCCCAACATTCAGCTTGTAATACGTGTCCCATGACCTTGGTCTTATTTTGCCTTTATTAACTTTATTACATGAAATTTTAACCTGAGGTTATTACAATAGGTCAAATATCACTTGTATATATACTCTTCTAATGTGATGATGTGTCCCTTCAATGAGGCTGACTAGTAGAAGATGGAGTCAACTTAATAGATGGAGGCTTATCAAATATTTTGACACAAAAGAATATTTTTCTTCTTTAACATGAGGAACCCAAGAAAGTTCCTTTATGTAATGAATATGACTTTGACTTTTGACACAAAGCTAGAAGCCTTCAATGGAGGTTTTTTACCTAGAAATAAACAAATCATGAAAACAATGCTTAATAATACTTTTCTTTTATAACAATTTTTCTTTCTTTTGAAAAATACATTACATCATGACTCAAATACAATTATGAATACTGATACTAGTTACATTTTTCAACACTCCCTCTTAACTAGGGAGGTATTCATAATTATACATATATATAGCTATAAGGATGAACTCAAAATGATATATTCTATCAAGAGTCATAGCATACATAATTTTGAAGATTAGATACGTGACCAATGTATCTAACTATGTGGGACTAAGGTTTTTTCCAAGCTTTAGCCATTATAGGTACCATTAAGCTTCGGCTCTAACACCAACCCACAAGGATCCAGGTATCATATCCAAGGTCGGAGCTCCACAAGACCAATGATACCCTCCCTACTTTGAGATCTAGACATCATCATAGGTCGACCAAATATCCTTCCAATCATCATATAGACATGCAGCCCAATATTCTTCATTTCTCCTTACCAACTAAATTAGATATATCCACCAATCCAAGTATAATTCCAAAATGTTCAACCTTCTTATGGATAGATCCACCTTTACAATCACAACCCCAATTACTAACAAACTTTCAAATATAAACAAGTTAGCACAAACCTATGGGGTCTTCAAATATTATGAGGTTTATCAGGTCATAATCATATTATCCAAACACATCTAGTTGGAAGCTTCCCTCTTCAAATTTTTCCAACAACCCCAAACTCATCCTCGGCACTTCTTCCAAAACATCTAAATCTTGTTTATAACTTTATTAATAAACCATCTATAGTTCTTTAGCTATTCTCTGATTTCATTCTTTCTTCAAGGTATTTTACTATAGTTGTCATAATATATCATCTCTCTTATTTGGGATAAATACCCTTTCTTTATCTTGATTTTTCTTTATAACAAAAACCTCTTTCTTCTAGGCACACAGGCTCTTTTATTTGTATCATCATATCATCGAAGAAACATCAAACTTTCAAATCTTCATTCATTTAGGAACATCATTCTTTCTATGGAAACAATATCATCTATTCATATTTAATGCCATCATCATTCTTGTAGCTCCCTCTTTCCATCATGTTCATCATTATTATTAATTCATCTTCAATTATGAGGTAGGTGAACATATTCAACATCATGAAGATCATGCACCTGAAAATATTCAGCAACAAGTACAACCAAATACAAATATATAGGAGCATGAAGTTAATTTTATCACAATAGAGTTATCATGTTATTACAATCAAAACAATCAAGATTTAGATATCAAAACCCAGACCTTGTTAGTTCCATAATCAACAAAGGTTACATCATTCATACCCTATACCTTCACATCCATCTATGCTAGGGTTTTTGTCACAAACCCTATATTCCATCTTAGATGTCAGTAACTATATTGAGTTAGCATTTCAATCATAATGAAAGTATTTTATATCTCGGGTTTCATTATCATGACCTAGATTATCAATTTGTACTAGGGTTTTCTCAAAAACTCTATATTTTACTATCAAAACTAAATCATATACATCAATAATCAAGTTATAATTCTAATCATATCAAAAGCATTATACTTCTAGGGTTTTTATTATTATACCCTAGAATCTAATTTCAATCTTTACTGGGGTTTTATCGTAAACCCTAGATACATAAAACTTTAATGTTAGATATAAAATAACTTGACCAAACAAGAATTGTAGGCATACATAAACACATACACCTAGGGTTTCATTCCTACGATCTTACATTAACTATTACAAGGGCTTTTTCATAAGTCATAATTCATAGAACACTAAAAATCTAAGGTTTCATAAAATCAACAAACCCTAAACATCAAGAGAGAAGGATTTAATCATAGGTTCTAGACCTTATCAATAAACCCTATGTAGACTATGGTCTTATCATTAACATACCCTAAGCATCAAAAGGGTAGTGTTTTACAGTGAACCCTAAAGGTTAAGGTTTTAGAAAAAGTGAACAAATGGGAAAAGATAGCATGACAAGGGTAGATTGAACCTTAGAGATTAATCACCCTAACAAGAATCTTTATTATTCAAAATCCTAGACATGAGAAAGTTACTAATATAAAAAGAAATTCAAAATGAGTATACCTTTTTATGTGAAGAATACTTGTTAAAAATCATGTGATCTTAAACATACCTTGAGTTTCTTCTTTTACAAACCTTGTAATGTTTCCTTATTGGAGGGCTTCCTCAGAATCATGAAACCATATTATTCTACTTCCTTCAATATGTATACTTGCACTTTTATTAACAAGCACCACCAAAATATATAAGAACAATAGTGTGACTATTTTTCTAGAGTTTCCATTACTTTTTATAAGATGAATTCCTACGGATTTGAGTTATAAAATCCAGATATCATTCATTTTTTCCAAGGATTTACATATATCTTGGATTACTTACAAACCATAAACATGATGGGATAGGGTTTCTAAGAGAGAACAAGTGGATGATGTTTTCATATGTACTATCAAGGATTTACAATCCATAGATATTAACATTCTTCATCATGAGGAAAAACTTGTAAACTTTAGAAGCAACTAAACCCTTAAAAACATTTCAAAAGAACATGCTCTACATACCTTTGTCTTAAAATATTTACATTTCGTTGAGCTTGTTGCCTTTTTCTTGGAAACTAAAGACAAATTGCTATATAACTAAAACATGAGTAATATTAATGTTTACCTAAGTTAGATAAGAACTTCAAACTAGTCTCAAAATGTTAGGCACTTTCTCTTGATTCAATATGGATAGACACCTTAATCCCTTTCATCGTTCCACAATTTGCAAGGCTTCATAATATTGATATTATGTCATACCTGGATTTTACTTCAAAATACATCTTATTTTGTTAGGCATTGTGATGCTTCTAGGTCAATTTTTATGTCATTATTAAAGCTCTGATGATATATATATATATATATATATATATATATATATATATATATATATATATATATATATATATATATATATATATATATATATTCTCGTCCTTCTTTCATAGGAGTTTCAACTTCTTTAATTTTGAGGTGATTGTAGCTTTGTAATAGTCCTACAAATACTTTTGAATAGTTCGATTTTGGTTGATCTCTTTGTAGCCTTTAAGGACTACCTTTAGTCCTCAAATTATATAACTCAGTCACCTTAATCATGTGTTAAATTAAAAAGTTCATATTTTGAGACAATTTTAGACTTTAGAATTATGAACAAAAGTTTGATCCTTTTCACATGAGACTTGGCTTGGTCAAGGTTTGAGCCTGGACTTTTGGTCCTTTAAAATGTTATTTAGCTTCCTTCAACTATTATAATTTAAGGTTTGGTTTATGGTCCTAATTACCAAGGCATGTGGCTAATCAAGTTCATAATTGAGTAATGTTAATTCGGTCCTCCTTCAAGGTAGCTCAGTCTTGAATACTAGACATGATACTTCTTATTTCTAGCCATCAGTGATATTCTAGTTCCATTTAACCTTGACCTTGGCTCTGACACCATGTTGATAAATCTAGGGTAGCTTAATTAGGGCTTATTTAATTTGATTAATCTTAACTTTGATAGTTGCTTGTGACATTCTTATTAGATTCTTCTTCTTATTTTAATATTATGTTCTTGTTCATCAAACAGCTAACAAAACATGAAGATCATTAAAAACAAATGGACACCAGATGTAGGCACTCAGCCAGGGAAAACCCCTTATGAAGAGGAAACCCAATCAAACTCTTCCACTAGTAGAATCAAATCAAATTGAGACAACCACTACTATAGACTCCCTCCATCCACCAAGTGAGCCTTCATGTAACCTAATCAAATTTCTAACTCCTTCCTTCACTTGTCAACATAAGTCTGCTCTTCAACAAGAATTATGATATGCTCAACATTCCTAAGGCTTGGTTTGTACATGTAACAATATCGATTTAAAATATACAAATAAATACATTAATTTATATGATTAATAATCAAGACCCAATTATTCAACTATTTAACATAGAATTTTCAAAAAACATGAGTAGAGATGACTTACATGTATCAACGATATTCCTTACTTGTGCTTTTGGAGTTGAATGCTCTTTGAATTCTACTAATTGCAACCAAATTTTTGGAGATGAATCGTCACCCAACCATAGGCTCAGTTGCACATAATATTTTTACAATTGGTCACCCTCGAGCCCTTAATCAACGTACTATTGCCAGGGAATCTTTTATCTCGCAACACTTTTCTCCCAAGAGAATGGATGAAGGAATGATTAATCTCATCTTCCTCGTCACACATTAAATAGACAAAAAAAAGGAAAGGAGACTGCATGCACACATTCCATGTGTCACCATGCAACTTTTATTTCTTTATTTTAAGTTTTACTTAGTTTAATATTTCTCTTAATTTAGCTCTTTCTTATATTATTCCTTTTTACTTTTTGTTAACTTTACTTATTTTTACTATTCTTATAGTTTACTTATATATATATATATATATATATATATATATATATATATATATATATAACTCCAGTTTATTATTTACTATTTTATTTATTTATTATTATTATATTCTCCTCATTATTTATTATTTATTATTTATTTACTATTATTATTGTTTCTTTATTTATTGTTTATTATTTGTTTACTTATATTTTAATATTATATTATTTTATTTATTTATTATTAGTTTTATTATTATTAGGGGACATTATAAAACATCATGCAACATTATTATTAGGGGACATTATAATACATCATGCAACATGTCTTGTTTCCCTTACACTTGTGATAGAATCTTGGTTTCCAAATATTTCATCCTTTTCTATGGCAATTTATTTCCTTGTAATAATGAAAGACTTATATCTTAGACATTTTCACACCTCCTTCACTTGAGAATTTCATATTAACTTCATGTGTGGGTCTCTTCTCTGATAGGCCAAATAACACTTATATATATATATATATATATATATATATATATATATATATATATATATATATACTCTTCTTATGGTAGGATGTGTCCCTTCAATGAGGCCGACTAGTAGAAGACCAAGTTAACTTGGTAGATGGAGGCTTATTAAATATTTTGACACAAAAACATATTTTTCTTCTTTAACAAGAGTAATCTCAAAGCGTTCCTTTACATAATGAATATGACTAACTTTTGACACAAACCTAGAAACCTTCAATGAAAGCTTTTGACCTAGAAACAAGCAAAGCATGAAACACATGCTTAATAATAAATTTCTTTTACAATAATTTTTCTTTCTTTTTACAAATACATTACATCATGACTCAAATATAATTATGAAGAATGATACTAATTACATTCTTCAACAAGTTTTACCATATTGTTTAGAATTTAAGTACATTATAGGGTCGTTACTTAAGTCATTTATAAGCCATTTATATAAGTTATTTATATATGTTTGTGTGTTTTTAGTTTTCTTAAAGTATACATATTCATTTGGAATTAATTTATGGGTGGCATTCCCTACAATGTACCTAAATGCCAAATAATATGGTCAAAACAACCCATTACAATTTGATATATATATATATATATATGAGAGAAATATGCACATGTATCCAGAGAATATGTGAGGGAATACAACATTACAATTAACAAAAGTACATTTTTTTTCTAAATTGCATACTACATCCATTACATTGTGTAGCGCGACAGAGCCGACCTTATCGGATCAAGAAACCACAAGAGGGAGTCTTTAGCAGAAACTGCGACAGGGAAACTTGTCACGCCCAGTTGGTAACCTCTCAAAAGACAGGAACATTTTCTTTTAGTTTACGACATGGTTTTGCACCTACAGGCTAACAACCAGGGAGTCGAAATAGGCCAATTACATGTTATTGTGAAGTCCAATATATATATATATATATAACATTTCTTATCCAACTTAGCTATTGTGAAATCCAAAATATATATATATATATATAACATTTCTTATCCAACTTAGATTCCCAACCAGAGAGGGATATATATGCACAAGAAGGAAAAGATGCTTAAACATAGTATATAGCCGAAAGTCTATGACCCATGAAAATCTTGATTCGAGCCTTTTATTAAAAAATCATAATGATAAATTAGTCCAATAACCCTCACGAGCGGCAGACAGAAGTATCATGTTTAAGGAAAAAAAAAAACTCCACTCCATACACTAAATTGTCGCAATTTATATTAATAAATTATATTCATAATTGTATAATCAGTACTCGATAGTAAACCATTGGAAAAAAACTAAACCCATAAGGTTGTGACAATGGGTTGATAATAGTCACGGTTTTTCCAAACATGGATACAAAACCTCATGGGTGGGGTTTGGACAACCCCTTTCTGGAGTAGAAACCTAAAATGAAATTCGTTGTGAACTCGCAGTGAAAAGCCACAAGAAATTCGATAGGAACCGACCTAGATCGAAGAAAGAAAAAGTCGGTTTGGGAATGAAATAAATTACATCTTCCCGTAGACATACCTGTAACCAATTACAAAGGAAAATTAGGAATATACCGGTAGAAGCCATGGGAAGCGGGAAAGAGAGTGATAGACGGGATATACATGTGGGGAGAAGTCAAAGCTCCATTACACATCATAAAATGTGAATTTTCAGCTAAGGGTTAATAGAAAAAAAGAACTCCATATTTATAACTCTGCTTAACCATGTAGCCAACTAAAAGTCAGTAAGTCGAGAACCACATTAGAGAGTCATTTCGAACCAGCCCAATGATATGGGCAGACTGGAGGTCGAATTCGCTGAACCCATAGAAAGAGTATATATATATAAAGTCTTACTAGAGAGATTGCGCCTCCAGGATAGTATTGAGTTATTACAAAGAAAAGTGTACCTAGGGAATAAATCGGGTCAAGACCCTAAAATTCCTTGTGTCTTCCGTCAGAAACAAAATCCTTGTCCCAACCTGCACTGAAAAACAAGGGACGAAAATGAGTAAATAGGAGGGTAAACGCTAGAGTACCCATTAATTGCAAGGAAGAATGACACAAAATTTAGAAAAAGAATAGGTTACCTTGGAAGTCACCGAGAAAATCTTCCCAATTTGAATTCAAACCCCTTAAATTTCCCAGTGGAGAGAAGCTCCGTCATCTATCTTGTGATATGGCAGGTACTTTGGTGAACTACCTGAAAAGTAACATGCGAGGAAGATTTATTAGAGCACATCGAACACCAGTGGAGTAGGAAGAAATTTACAAACTATGAGTAAAGGAAAAACACCATTCAAAAACACACCAGTTGTTCCTATCCCTTCTTCATGCAACAAGCATTAAGGCCGAAGATGTACAAGTGGGGTGAGGGCCACATGGCCATGGTAATCAGGAATAGGTGCAGGGATGTTCTCCAAACTCATGGTGGTGCTATGTGAACCCTACTCATGTGAAACAACCATCGAATGACATACAACCCAAGGGTAAAAGTGTTACGGTTTGAGTGAATGACTTACAACCCTCGAATGAGATCCAAATAAATCATGATCGTTGAAAATACTACGTACATAATACATGTGATTATCATGCGGTTAAAATTGTGTGACCAGTTTCCTGTTGCTGGATATAACCCTAAATAATAGTTGGCAACCCTTAATGCGTCTTTAGTCCCACGTGGAATTCCATCATATAGGACTCTCACCATGATAATAATCATAAACGAGGCTCATGACAGCAGATTCAAGTATAAATGTAAGCCTAGGGCTCATATATTATATGCCATGTAATATGAATATAATGTAAAATCATATTTGCGCATTTTCATTATATCATAAAAAAATTAACGTTTGTATTGACGAGATAGCTATGCCACTCATATCAAGTTAATGAATAAAGTCATGACCATTTTCTCATTTATTTTCCTTTATTAAAAGACTACTCATATTTGTGATAAATTGATATCCATAAATAACTCGGTTTAAACCTAAAATGATAGGAATTAAGAAAAAAAACAAGTTCGGAAACTTGATAAAGTCCAATAGGAATAACGAGGAAGAATCAAAATGACCATTTTCTCATTTATTTTCCTTTATTAAAACATTACTCATATTTGTGATAAATTGATATCTATAAATAACTAGGTTTAAACCTAAAACGATAGAAATTAAGAAAAAAACAAGTTAGGAAATTGGTGTTCACCAGAGTAACACAGAAATCAATGCATTTTATCTAAATTTTTTTTTTTTCATACATTGAAATCAATGCACACTATTAATCTATTTATTTTGAATCTATTACATCAAATCAAAAATCAGCATCTACACTGAAATTAATGCAATTCGTGCAAGCATTAAAATAGAAATAGAAATCAACATCTGCAATGAAATCAACACATCTAGGGAAAGAAATCATATAGGAATAGAAATCAAGGTCTACACTAAAATCAATGCATCTAGTGCAAGTAAACAAATAGGATTAGAAATCAACATCTATGCTAAAATCAATGCATCTAGTGCAAGCAATCAAATAAGATTAGAAATCAAAAACTTCAAGAAATCAATGCATCTAGTGAAATCAATCAAATAGGATTATAAAGTCAACATCTACTCTTAAATCAATGCATCTAGTACAATAAATCAAATGAGATTATAAATCAACAACTACACTAAAATCAATGCATCTAGTGCAATCAATCAGATAGGATTAAGAAACAACATCTACACTGAATAACATTTCATTGAATAGCATTGTATCTCCCCCTCCCTCTCCCCCTCATTTCTCTCTCTCTCCTCCTCTCTCCCTCCCTATATCTTTCACTCTATATGCCTCTCCCTCTCTCTCTTTATCTCCCTCATCTTCCCTCTCTCTCTATCATCTATATCTATCTTCCCCTCCATATCTCCCCCAATCCCTCTCTTTGTCTCTCTCGTCTTCCTCTTTGTCCCTCTCTCTAGCATTGTCACTATAGCATAATATTATTACTATTTCATATTAATACTCTTTCACACCCTCCCTCACTCCCCCATAACTCTCTCTCTCTCTCCCTCTCTCTATATCCCTCTCTTTCCCTCCACCTCTCCCCCATCACTCTCTCTCTCTCTCTCTCCACCCTTTTTCTCTTTATGTATTTCTTCTTCCATATCTCACTATCCCCCCTCCATGATGGGGCCAGCCCACGTGGTCCCACTGTTGATGTGCTGAGGTGTTATACGACCATAATGAATATAATAATGTTTTGGATTTGTTGGATATTTATGTTGGTTGATTTGCAATCGGCGCCATATTGATTTTGTTTTATGAAGGTCGGTACCTTAATGGCTTGCCTGTTGAACACCTGTCCCTCCTCGGGATTCCACGAATCCGCCCAAGTTTGGGGTTTTTACTCCTTCACGCTCATTTCATTCTCGGTGTTTCACCTGGTCTTTTGCTCTGCAAGCTCTGCAACTTCGGTGGTTTGCTTGTTTTGGATGTGGGTTCCTGCGACTTGGTTACACGGTTTGCTGGTTGTGGCTCCTGGTTCCCCTTTCGACTTCGGTCGTTGGTTTCCGGCCTGGTATGCCTCTGCTCTCCCGGCATTTTATGAATGCTTTGGTAAGTTTTGCATGGCACTATTCCTTGGCTTGCATGTCGATTACTATTGTGATTTGGGGTTTTGTTTTTCTTTCGAGGGTCCCTGTCTCTGTGTATGCTATTTGTATCTTGTGAGTGATTTCAATTTCTTTGTTAATAGCTTCTGCCTCTGTGTGTTGTTGTTTGCTTCTAGTGAGGGTTTAAGCTATACGACAGTTGTGTAACGTTTGCTATTTATTCCAACACTGGCTCAGCTTTTTTCACAGTCTTTGTCAATCCGATGGCGACGTCCTCAGTTGGGGTCTCTGGAAACTCATTCGGTAAGTTTTTGGTTTTATGCCAGAATTTTTGCAATCCTCCTTTACCTGTACCTGATGTCTTGGCTCCTTCGTGAGCAGGGGTCTTCTCGGGGTCAGCTGGAGGCTATGGTTCACTGAACGGGTAGGGTGCCATTTCCTTTTATTTGCATGTCCCTTAGAAGTTCTCCTTAACTCGATTGGCGTTGTTGCTTGATCTAACCACTCTTGTTCATGCTCTTGTAGGTGTGACCATTCGAGGGTTCCGGTGTTTGAGCTCTCGGTTGTTCGGGCAAACACGGGTAGTTTCTATGTTGTTTGGTAGCTTGTTTATAGGGGTGTTTCGACTTTATTTGCTGAACTTGGTTTGCTGGCCTTAGGTTGCTCTCTATTTGTACTTAACTCTTCTTTAGTCGCTGGGCACGACGTGGGTTGTGACTCTGAGTCATACGGGAAGTTGGTTTCTTGTTTGTTGTAGGAGTTGACGTCTCACAACTGTGGACTTAGTCCAGACTTCTATTTCGAACACTATGTAAACATATATGGAAATTTTGGCCGACTATGTTATGTATTCATATGAATTTAATGATAAATAGTTAAGACTTGCGTTGTATTTTCCACATACCTGTTACGAGGTCTTTCTTTTATTGTCTGGTTATATGGACTCGTGCTGTTACTTGTCGTCCAACTAGTTTATCTTTCCCTCTGGGTCTAGAGCCTGTAGCAACACATTCAACAGTATTTGTATAATAATCTACTAGTGAAATTACACAATCTTTGAGGACACGATAGGAATATATGTGCACAGAATGTTTATATTAATCTCTCTGTTCTTTTTCATACAAAGTCGAACCCCTGTAATGGTTTGTTTCACACCCTTTGTAACACTGTTTTCAAACAGTTTTGTAACTGATGTTAGTTGTGTTGTTGGTTATATCAGTTATTTCATATACGGGACTTCTCCATAGCTAGTTAGCACATTTTGTTTTACATGCATTTACAACAGTAATACAACTGTTTGGGAAACAAACGATTCTAACTAATCACTACTGCTCCTAATTAAAAGTCATTACATTATTCTTAGGCAATTTAAAAAGAAAAGTAAAATAAAAATAAAGACAGATATATTGTCCATCCAACGAACTGTGTTCTTCGTCCTTTTTCAGAAACCATTGCCCTGTTAGCCAGATGCTCCTGCATCAGGCTCCCGAGGTAAAAGAAATTCATGGCTCCGTTCCATGAGTTCCTCCACCGAATAGCCAGCCTTCTGTATCTGCGTTGCGTCGAGCCATGAGCTGTCCTCCATTGGACGGTCTCTCCACTTGACGAGGTAACGTAGATATTCTTTCCTACGTGTCTTTTTGGCTACCTAGGTACTGAGGATCCCTTCAATCTCATGGGACTGGGCCGAAGGCAATTGTTTCTTCCAAGAACTATCTCCAAGTTGGGTGTCCCGTTCTGGCCATACCACACTATCATCCTCTGCCTGGGCATTATAGGGGAACAAATCTGCCACATTGAAAATAGGTGATATGCCTATGTCAGGTGGCAACTGAATCTCATAAGCGTTGGCTGAAAATTTACGTAAGATCTTGCATGGACCAATTTTCTTATATTTTAGCTTATTATACGTGCCCTTAGGAAACTGTTCCCGATGCAGGTGCGCAAGGACCTCATCTCCAACATTAAAATGCACCTCTCGTCACTTTGAATCCGCTTGTTGCTTGTATTTTTGTACGCTGTCTTGCAACCTTACTTTAACTTTTTCATGAAGTTTGCTCATTGCTTCAGCAAAGTCTTCCCCATCCGCGCTTCTCCGTTCCAACCTTCCCAAATCTCGCAGTTCATGTATTCCCCGAGGATGCATGCCATATAAAATCTGAAATATGTTGTGTTCGGTGCTACGATTGGGCGAATAGTTACAAGCGAATTCTGCCTGGGCGAGAGCTCGATCCCATAATCGTGAATTTTCTCCAGTCAAACTTCGTAATAAATTCCCCAAGCTCCTGTTCACCACTTCCATTTGTCCATCATTCTGCGGATGATACGCAGAGCTGAAATTCAGTTGTGTGCCCAACTTTTTCCACAGGGTGCGCCAAAAATGTCCTGTGAATTTTACATCCCTGTCTGAAATGATAGATCTCGGTAGGCCATGTAGTCTAACAACTTCCGTGAAAAATAGGTGTGCCACATACGTGGCATCACTAGTTTTCCGGCAAGGAATAAAATGAGCCATTTTCGAAAATCTGTCTACCACCACCATTACTGAATCATATCCCCACTGCGTTCTAGGCAGTCCTAGGACAAATTCAATGCTGACTGAGTCCCATGGCCTGCTTGGAACAGGTAGTGGTGTGTAAAGTCCAGTATTTTGACTATGCCCTTTCCACAGTTGGCAGACTTTACACATGTTTACATATCTCTATACATCCCTGCTCATTTTAGGCCAATAATAAAAATGTCCGAATTGCTCCAAAGTTTTGTTGATGCCAAAATGTCTCGCTAATCCACCACTATGATTCTCCCGTACAATATTCTCCCTCATTGAACAGTCCGGGATACAGAACTGCCCACCTCTGAACAATAATCCTTCCTATAAATTATAGTCCAACCATGGGCTTGCATTCCTTAATACGAGATTTTGGAAGGCTTCAAAAGCTTCCTTGAAATCTGTGTCGGTTTGGTACAAATCCTTCAAACGTTAGAATCCCAGCACCTGTATGCTACTCTCCTGTAAGAGCAAGGCTCTTCTACTCAAGGCATCCGCCACTTTGTTGGCTTGCCCATTTATGTGTTTTAACACGAAAGTAAAACTCTGCAAGTATTCTACCCATTTGGCATGCTTATGGTTTAACTTGTGTTGTTGCATTACATATGGTAATGTCGAATTATCAAAAAATAAGACGAACTCATTGCCCAGTAGGTAGTGCCTCCAATGTTTTAAAGCTTGGACCACTGCATAAAATTCCTTGTCATACGAGGAATATTTCTACCGGCTCTCGTTTAGTTTTTCACTAAAAAATGCCACTGGTCTATCTTCCTGACTTAGCATAGCGCCAATAGTTGTTCCACTTGCGTCACACCGAACTTGAAAAAGTTTACTGAAATCGGGCAGCCTCAAGATTGGCCTCTCCGTGATCTTTCGCTTCAAAAGCTGAAAAATTTCTTCTGCCATTGATGAGCCCCAAAAATGGATAATTATTTGGGCTCATTCAACCTCCTAATTTGACTTAATCCACCATTCTCATTAGTTTATTGCATGTTTTTGATTATATTTATGCTAATAGAGTGAATTTGGTTAGTCATTATGCCAACAAGTCTAATGGGTGCTTTGTGTAGCCTTTTTGGTCAACTTGGAGACAAAATTGAAGGTCTTAATGAGCACTTGGCAGCCAAATTCGTGGGAGAACAAGGGAGAGGATTTGCAGGAAGGTGTCCCCTTCATTTATGGGCCCTTACCTCGAATTCTCCACCATCAGCTCGGAGTTAAAATGCCACCAAATCAATGAGCACAAGGGCAGCCAAGCAAGTCAAGTAGGACTGCTGTTAACTACAAGTTTTGGGCAGCCGAGTCCCTAAATTTTAGGAGGACTGTTGGGGTCCTCAATTTGTATAAATAAGAAGGCTTAGGGCCTCATTTGGGTTAGCTAGTGGTTAGTCATTTTGTAGCTGGTAGTTAGTCATTTCATAGTCTTGTTGTAGTCATTTTGTAGTTCGATTTCTAGGCAATAGATTAGTTTTGTTGTCACCTCATTTTTAAGTTCTCCTTGTGGACAGTTTTGATGTAACTCTTCATTTCTTGATCAATAAAGATGAATCCAGATTTTCACCAGCTCTAAATCTCTCTTAGGAGGCTGTAGCTCTTGGGGTTGGGCCCATCTCAAGCGCCCAATACCTCCTTTGATTATCTTTATGTGTTTTTGCTACATTCTTAGAATAAAATCTGCTATTTAGATCTAACTCTTGTTTTGTTATTTAGTTTGTTTTTTTATGTGTAAAATAGCTTTTCATGCTCAGATTTAGCTGATAGGTTGTTAACAGAAAAAGCTTCAAGAAAAGGGCCAACAAACATCTGTGGTTTCACCTCTCCCTTAGTGGGATCAAGAGCTGTGACTAGGATGACTTTCTGCCCACAAAAGCACTGACTTTGCTTTGCCATGCAATCATTAGTGTTTGGTTTTCATTTGCAGAAGTTGGTTACATGTTCAGATCTTTGAATGCTTCATTGCACAGTTAATATACATGGTTTCCTTGCAAATAAATATGATGTCCATTCTTGTTACTGTTACCTAGATCATATTAGGGTAGCATAACTAGATCTTTGTTTTCTTGCATGTCTTTGTTGGTTCAGTTGGAAACATAACTTGCAGAGCACCTGTTATCCTTCTCTATCTACCCATAATCCATCAGATAATCTGCTCCACCCCTTAGTCCATGATTTGTACCCTTCATTTGCCATACTTTCCCCACCTTGCCCTAATTCCTACATTCTTGTGCATCATCGCGTCCTCCATCCTTGAACAAATCCAATCGCTCATTAGCCTCATCCACCAAGTCCTAGACCTCTTCACACCCCTATTTCACCTCCATACTCATTCCTCCATCTTTTTCCCTCCATCCATGCTCCAAAATCCCATTTCGAAACATCTTGTAGAAGAATTACAGAACATCCTGTAGAAATCCTGAACATCCTGTAGAATCCCTGCAGACTTCCTGTAGAAGCTCATAAACACGGTTTCTTGGCAGCCAAACTTTGTGAGACTCTCTGGAAGGGTGTTAGGGACCCCTTATACCCTCTCTGAACCTTCCCAACCTTTCCCAAGCATTTCTCCTCCCTGATCCACCTCTGCACAGTCAAAAATAGTTAGAAGCACATGCATGATAATTCCAACAACTTAAACAAAAATACAAAAATATGTTTTCTTTAGATAGAGGTAGTCTAGACACATGTATTTTACCTTCATAAAAGTAATGGCATCTCTTTCAGTAGTTTTCATGCTCTCCTTTGCGTTAGTAGGACTAGCTGGTAGAATTAGGATTTGTTAGGGTTTGCGTTTCTTTTTGGCTTTCAATTTCTTTCCGCAAGTAGATTAGCTTCCTTTGAGTTAGCTTTCATCCATCAATTAAAAAGCTTCTTCTAAGAGCTCATAGAAGTTGGCTTCAGCTCCTAGTGGACTTGTGCCAGTTGACAAAGTGACAGTTGCGGCAAGAGCTAGTACTTGTGCATACAACACCGTCGCTTCCAAGTTTGTTACGAACTACCGGGTTGATAAAATTAAATAAGAGAGTTCCAGGAGCTGTAGCATTATTGCTACAATACTGGAGCCCACCATCTTTTTGGCGTCGTTGCCGAGGAAGCGTCATAGTAATGGTGATTGCTTCTTTTCTTCTATTTTCCACTACAATCTTCTGCTAAGTAGTTTATTTCATTTCCATTATGCAATTTCGTTTATGCAAAAGTAGATTAGCATTTCCCGCTTTCATAGATTAGCATTTCTCGCTTTCATAGATTAGCATTTCGATTCTGCAATTTCATTTCTGCAAGCGTAGATTAGCATTTCAATTCTGCAAGCGTAACCTAGCATTTCATTCATGCAATTTCATTTGAGCAAAATAGATTAGTCCTTTCCTGCTTTCATTTCAATTCCGCATTTTCATTTCAGCAAGATAGTTAGTTGCAGTTCAATCTATTTTAGTTTTGCAGGTACAAGAAGAAAAATACAAAAATCAACCAAAAAGATTTCTTTTCATGCCTTGTAGGAGTAGAGATAAGTTAGAAAAATGATTGCACAACACCCCCACTGCTTCACACAGCCAACCTTCTTTCTTCTTCGATGGTTGTGAGAGAAGAACCCCTAAGTGGCCAAAAAGACATATTTAAAGAACCTCTAGGGGAGAAGAAGAAGAAAACATTCCTCTGGAGCAAATGGCTGCAAATAGAAATGTTGGGAGCAGTACCTTATCCAAAAATGAATTTGCAAATCAGATTGAAGATTTCAAGAGTGATATGAGGCAGTTTCTTGCCATGCAACTGGATACCTTGCGGATCCAAAAGAAGCAAGAAGAAGCCAAGAGGGCTTTGGCCATTTTTTGTCCTAGGTGCACTAGAAAGCATCCTAGGAACGAATGTCCAATGCACTCTCTAGAAGTGTGTTTCATCTGTGAAGAATACCATCCTACGAATCAGTGCCCTTCCTTGCCTGGACTCAAAGCTGCATACCAGAGAGCCAAAGGAGCCACTGAATCACGCTGTTATATGAACCAAAGGAGGCCACATGGACCCGTACCCTACCAGCAGGGAATGCAAGGTACATCCCAGACCTATTATGACCCCTATCAAACCACTTCCATACCCTCTTGGGGTCCCCCTGCTCACCCTTCATGGTTCACACCTCCTCCTTGTTCCTTCACAGATCCATATTACGCCCAACCAGCTGCTCATTCATTTCACTCTTATGCTCAGCCACAGCCTCAGTTGAATGCACCTCATCAGGAGTGGACGCCCCAATACAACACTCCTCCTGCTTCTTTTCCTCCACCACCTGCTCATCCACAACCATCGCCTCCTCCTCCATCAAGGAAACCCCAAATGCCTGCCCAACCATAATGTCATCCACCTCCATCTCAATTACACACCTCCACTCAACTACCCGTACCACCATTTCCAAAACCATACAATGGAGAAGCTCAACCCAATTGCAAAGCTGAGGCACAACATATCCAAATGACTCCTCTTGAGCTCAATGATCTTCACCATAGCTCAGGAAAAGCATTGCAAAAAAGAGATCATGTTGAAAGCATTGAAGGATCACATCCAGCAAAAGAAGATTCAAAAGAGGAGATCAAAGAACCATGGGCTGCACTTGATGAAGAGAAGAGATCAGAATCAGAGATCGAGAAAGCTTCCTCATGGTTACCATCAAATATTCCATGTATTCAAGAAAAAGATCAGCAAAAAGAGGAAGATGAGAAAGTCATGTTAGAAGGTGACACATGAAACATGATCCAGATCAGCAAAAGAACCAAGGATATCAGAGCTATATTGAGATATGGTTTCAGATGGTCACTAAGTTGCAGCGGTACTCTCTTCCTCAGCTATGTTTGATCCCTTCAAAGTCAGATCATTTGGTCTCTAAAATCCGGATATCTATCCAAGCATGCATTTCGAGCCTCCACATCATTTTGTCTCTAATCTCGATGTGCACATGGCTCCATTGGAAGTATTCTTATACTTGAGAACGATTTTGTTTTTCAAGTAGGGTAGGGTAGAAAAAAAAAAAAAAAAAAAAAAAAAAAAAAAAAAAATGAAAATAGAGGAAAATAGAAATCTAAGGTGAAAACCTACTTGGAGGCGCCTTAGATTGGCTCATTGATTGAAAACCTCCATGAGGTGGTCAATGGATTGGGAAAAAAGAGAAAAGAGAATAAGATCTGTGGGTGAAAACCTCCCTTGGAGGCGCTCAGGGCAGGAAATTAGGGTGAAAACCTCCATGAGGCGCCCTAGTTGTTTTTCATAAAAAAAAAAGAAAAAATAAAAAAAAGAAATCTAATTTCCATTGAATAATTTCAGGTTGCAGCAATGACATTGCAGGTCAGGAGGATCACTCAAAACAAGGTCAAAGGAGTTTTTGTGCCTTCTAGAGGAGGTTCTATATTTCTACAGGAAACATCCTGTAGAACCTTCAAGCGAGCCAGATTCGATTTTGGAAGGGGATCTAAAGCTTGGAATCCATTGGTTATGCCTGCAAGCATCCATGTTCCCATTCCTCACCCTTTTCCATCATCTTTTCCACCTCCTTGTGCTTCTTCATTGTGCTTCTACAGGAAGTTCCTGTAGAAATTGTAGGAAGCTAGAAATGGATTTCAAAAAGGCGGTTTGGCGAACATGGTAGCTTCCTCAAGGGTTCAGAAGTCCTCCTGCAATCTTCAAACTCCTCCTCCATCATTTCCATACCTGCATCACAACCCAAGCTCAGTTTTTCTTTCCATGCAAAAACTTGCAAAATGCTTTGAAGAGAAAATGCATAGAACAAAATTTGTTTTTGCCATAACTTGAAAACCATGCATCCATTTGAAAAACCATTTTACAGAGAGTTGTATATGGATGATGGCAACGTGCTCGAGCAGTTTCAGCCAATTCCGGTGCACGGTTTCCACGAAATCAACCTCCATCACCATCAGCCATTTTTGCATTTTATCCATATCCGTGCATCCATTTTGAAACCTGTTTCATGGGGATATGCATATGAGTGATGGTAACCTACCCAAGCAGTTTCAGCCAATTCTGATGCACTGTTTCCGATAAATTGATCTCTGAAATCTTCAGCCATTTTCTAATTTTCTCGAAATCTGTGCATCCATTGATCACGATTTTGCTATGGGAGATGCATAATGATGATAGGAACGTGCTCAGCAAGTTTCAGATCAATCCGGTTTACCGTTTGGGAGCAATGGCGAAAATAAGTTCTGGCCCGGTGAAAATTCAGCAGCAGCAGCTTGAACGTGCAGATTTGAACGTGGAAACAAATGCCTGGAGCTTAGATCTGGCCAGAGGACACCTGCACAAGGAAAACAACCAAAAATTAGTAGCCAAGCCACATGCAATCAGAAAAACCAATGCATGCAGCAAATGACAGGCCATAGCAGCCATTTGACTTCAGGTACGTGACTAAAACTTGTTCCTTTGTTGCATGAATCTAATTGAAGAAATGCTTAAACAAATGGAATGGTGGAATTAAGGCACGAATATGGCAACATTGAGCCGATAGTTCCTTTTCCAATTCTCTAGCAATCAGCCAGGAATCGTGCAGCGTACGTGTTAGTCAACTTACGTGAAGATTAAAAATAAAAATAAAAACAGACAATGGTAGAGGCTTTAACTCCAGTGCAACTGATTAACAAGAAGAGGACATGCAGCTCATCACAGCACTACGTCTGCATGTGTCCACATACACTTGGCCACTTCACTCTCTCACGCAAATCACGCAGCAATTAAAGGCGGCTCAGCTAAAACTTGTGAATTGTTGTTCATCTGCACTTTCCACATCCTCAACTGAAGTGTGCACAATCAGTTAGTTGGTTCTCTATCATCAACTCATTGATGGTTGTTTTATTTCTCTCCGAAATGGTTGCAATGATCATGATGTGAACATTGAACCGTGGAAGTTTAATGACAGCTATGCTGCTATTATGGGTGTTTATGGGTTTCTTTGCAGGGTATGCATTGTCACGTCTATATCAGACGTTCAAGGGCACAGAGCAAAGGAGACAACATTCTTGTTTCCAGGCATTTCCTTTTGCCTTTCCTTTATTCTCAATGCACTGCTATGTGGAAAAAAATCAGCTGGTGTAATTCCTTTCGAGACTATGTTTGCCTCGGTCCTTTTATGGTTTGGAATTTCTGTGCCATTGGTCTTTGTGGGCAGTTACTTTGGTTACAAGGAACCTACAATTGAAGATCCAGCGAAGACCAATCAAATCCCCAGGTAGATTCCAGAGCAAGCTTGGTACATGCAGCCCATTTTCTCAATACCAATTGGAGGCATTTTGCCTTTTGGAGCTATATCCATTGGACTGTTCTTCAGATTAACTTCAATATGGCTACATCAGTTCTACTGTATATTTGGGTTCCTGTTCATTGTCTTTGTGATCCTCATTGTTACATGTGCAGAGATCACCATTGTCTTGTGCCACTTTGAATTGTGCAGTGAAGATTACAACTGGTGGTGGAAATCTTATTTGACTGTTTCTATGCATGCCTTTGGTTTGTGTGGACAATATACTTATCAGTGAAGATTGACTGAGGCTCTGCACTCTGTCTGTGGGAGCTTAATTCCCTTTTGACAGTCGAGTTTGGGCAGCAAAAGCATTATAACCAGGGAATTGGTATAGCAATATATATGTCTTTGATAGAAATCTGTCCTTTTTTTATGTGCCCGCCTAATACATTTTATCCTCTGCATCGGTGATAAAAGCACCATTCTGATTTAAACTATGGATGTATCCCTACCATTCTGTTCCCCAACTACTTGTTAGCCCCAAATCCTTTGCAGTTTGCCATACTCATGTACCCAGATTGATGTTTAGACTGACACACCTGACAAATCCTATCCTGAGGATCAAAAGAGGAAGACATAAAACAACAGTCCCTTTCGGCTCGAAGCATTGAAACAGGGCACTCTCACCAAACCAGACCAACCACCTTACATCCTTTTTGGAGCAAGTTGAGTGTGGCACAAAATTGAAGAAAGGAAACACGCGGAGGCAAGAGAGAAAGGCAGTGGTAAGAAGACCCAGGATAGGCCATCACAGGAAAAGCCACAAGAACAACAAAAGGAAAAGCAAGAAAAAGGGCCAAATTGTTGAGGCCAAAACTGTGGGAGGAATGAAGGCACAAACACCAAGGGAGAAATGGTTTCAAACACGGGCAGAGAGGACTAAAAATGTCAAAACAAGTAGGGACACACCCAAGGCAACCACAACACAGGTCAAGGAGAAGGCATCTTCAGTCAAGCAGGCAAAAACATTGAAGACTGTTTCTACAGGAAGCCAGAACTCAGCTACAGGACTTTCTACAGGAAGTTTGGAAAAAGGGCAGCAAAAGGAGAAATCGGCCGAGATTTTAGCTAAGGAGGCAGCACCTGTGTTGGCCACCCTAAGCACATCCATCCCCTCCATGAATACTCATTCTTTTTAGGGTTCGGACACAATTTAATCATGGTTCAACTTTCTACAGGAAGTTCTGTATTTTTACCAGAAACATCCTGTAGAAGCCTTTGGGTAGGCTAGAATCAATTATGGAGAGGGATTTGAAGCTTGAAGACTGTTGAGGAGACATGCAACCACTCTTTTCTTCCATCCTCCACTGGTTTCATCTCCTTTCGCCACCATTGCTGCCATCAGATTGAATATACTTGCACACTCATACCAAGGCTGAGAATTCACTAGGAAAAGGAATAGGCAGTGGGAAGAAGCAAAGAAGCATGGTTTCATGACAAAAAAGAGGACATCACTTCAAGAGCTTGGCATGACAATGAGGCCACCAGGGCCATCAAAGATGAGGAGAGAGATTGGTTGCTCAGAGGATGAGCAACACTTTCAGTAGGGGGGTGATGATGAGCCCCAAAAATGGATAATTATTTGGGCTCATTCAACCTCCTAATTTGACTTAATCCACCATTCTCATTAGTTTATTGCATGTTTTTTTATTATATTTATGCTAATAGAGTGAATTTGGTTAGTCATTATGCCAACAAGTCTAATGGGTGCTTTGTGTAGCCTTTTTGGTCAACTTGGAGACAAAATTGAAGGTCTTAATGAGCACTTGTGATCCAGGTGGATATTGGTGGCCACCTGCCAGGTCCACCTGGACCCCCACCATTGTCTTTCTCAGCATTTTCAGTTTCCTTAATTGTAGCACAGTTTACTATTTTTAGCAGTTTTTCGGGTCCTGAACTTCCGGAGCCGTTTTGAGGCCCTAAACGACGTTTTTTTGGAATTCTGGGGCGACCGAGCCCTATGTTGCCTCCCAAAGTGGTAGTACTCGGATAGATCTTTCTAACGAGCTATCGTACGCGTCAAACGGAGATCGCATGCCAAAGTTACGACCCCGGGAAATTGATGTACCAATTTACCCAAACGGGGCCCACAATTTGGCGTTTCATCTTCTAGGGTTAGGTTTCGGTATGTGAAGGGTTTTCCATTGTTTCTCAACAATAAATAGGCCTTCGAGCCTCATTGTAATACAGTTCAGAGGCATGTAGCCATCACATCTCTTCTCAGAGATAAGCTACCATCGCCCTAGCTAGTTTATTGCCATTTCTGTTTGTAAGCATATGTCAGTATTTTCCATTAATGAAATGAAGTATTATTTCCGCTGCATCTTTGTGTATATGGTTATCTCTGTAATTTGTTGCGTTCCTGCTTAAATCTGGATCAGTGGTATCAGAGCGGTCTGCTTTTTCTCTGTTTTTCTTTGCATGTCCCCAACAAGGTCGGGATATAAGGAGTTAGGGCTTGAACTGGTTGAACCTTTGCAAGACCAGCCTCGCAAATCCCGACGGCCTCCCATGGCGGACGAGAAGAAAGACGAGGGGGCAGGAGATCCCATCAAAATCTTGCTCGAAGAAGCGCTCGAGCGACAATGGAACGCGATGATGGACAGCTTTGCGCAGATCCTTCAGCGGCTACCCAGAAGCGGCGCATCGGCTTCCAGCAGCTCCTCTGGAAACGCCACACCCTTTAAGGTACAAGTTAATTTTGAAATCCCCATATTCGAGGGTCAGATAGACGCCGATGCCGTAGATAAATGGTTAAATCTGCTAGAGGGTTATTTTTCTGTTCATGAATTTTCGAGTCGGGAAAAGATTGTTTTTGCTCTTCTCAAAGCAGCCCCCCACGTCAAGGACTGGTGGGAAACCTACTGCGAGCAGAAGGATGAAAGTACTGGCTCACTATTTTCAGCCGCACCCACCTGGGATTCGTTCCGGGATGCCATCAAGGAGCAGTACTACCCTGTCGGAAGCTATGAGGATGAATACATAAAGTGGACCACGCTGCGGCAGGGAAGGGACCAAGATGTGCCGGAGTTCACCAATCTTTTCCATACCCTTCGCACAAAGTTGGGTATCAAGGATTCGGAGCAACATTTGATACTCAAATACCGTGGCTGCCTGCACAAGTACATCCAGGAAGAAATACAGTTCCTAAACATCCCCTCGCTCGGCGCAGCATACCGGTATGCCGTCAAAGTCGAGCAGAAGTTTAAACAAAAGAAGCGAGACTTTGGATCTGCGAATCCAAAGCAGGGGAAAGGTGCCCCTAAACCACAGAACAAAGGACAAAGCCAAGGCGGGACAGCCCAAGACAACCAGCTGAAGCTGCAAGCAAAGAGCAACGCCGCGAAGCCGAGAAAGGACACTGGAAAATGGTGCGAGTTCCATAAGAGCTCCACTCACAACACAAGTGAGTGTCGGGCCAAACAGTCACTGGTGGCTGAGCTAAAGGTTTCAGAATCAGATGCATGTTCCGACTCTGAGTCAGAACCCGATAAGGGGTATGAAAAAGGGAAGCAGATCATTGATGCGGATCCCAGCGCCACTGTTGCTACCGCAAAGATCCAGAAAAATGAACCCGAAGATCCAGAGGAGGAGGAGCGTCTCTTCCACTCCCAGATGTGGGTCAAGGGCTCCCCGATACAGTTCATTGTTGATAGCGGGAGTCAAAAGAACCTCATTTCGGCAGAGGTCGTGAAGCGGTTGGGCTTACCGACCACAGCACATCCACAACCATACACCATTGGGTGGCTTTACCAAGGGCGAGATCTTCGCGTGAGCCAGCAGTGTCGCCTTCCATACAACATCAAGCCCTTCACGGATGAGGTATTGTGTGACATTGCTCCCCTTGAAGTTTGTGATGTATTACTAGGACAACCATACTTGTGGAAGCGACATGCTGTGTATGAATCAAGGCCCCGTGCTGTTATTATTACATTGGGAAATAAGTTGTTCAGGATACCAGAGGTACCACCACCTGCCGCCATCTCTTTGATTACTGCAAAACAATGCAGTAAGATCATTTCCAAAACCAGGAAATTTGTTTTCCTGATGATACGCCCTCAAGGGAAGAAGAAGACAGTGGCCGCGGCCTCCAAACGAGGTCCCTCTGCACGGCAGCTACAAATGGACAAGATTGTGGAGGAGTACAAAGACATCTTCACCTCCCCGGCAGGGGTTCCTCTGCACTGTCAAGTCAAGCACTCCATTGATCTGACCCCAGGTGCGCCGCTACCCAATGGACCAATTTATCGGCGCTCCGTTCTGGAGAACAATGAAATCAAGAGGCAGATTCAGGAGCTCCTACAGAAAGGTCACATCCGTCCGAGTTCTTCGCCCTGTGGGAGCCCGATAGTGTTGGTACAGAAGAAGGATGGGACGTGGAGACTCTGTATTGACTATCGGGCGCTGAACAAGATCACTGTCCGTAATAGGTACCCGATCCCGCGGATTGATGACCTCCTAGACCAACTAAAGGGGGCGAAATATTTCAGCAAGATCGATCTGAAGTCAGGATATCACCAGGTACCAATTGAACCCTCAGATGTGTGGAAGACTGCCTTCAAATCCAAGGAGGGCCTCTTCGAATGGTTGGTCATGCCTTTCGGATTGACGAATGCTCCTGCAACCTTTATGAGGCTAATGGATGACATCTTGCGGCCATTCACCAACTCCTTTGTAGTAGTATACTTGGATGACATTCTGATCTTCATCCAGAGTTGGGAAGAGCACCTCCACCACATCCGACAGGTTCTCCAAACACTGCGGCAACACAAGCTATGTGCCAATTTGGAGAAATGCACTTTTGGCATGACCGAGGTCCAGTATCTGGGATACATCATTGATGAACAGGGGGTGCATGTCGATCCAGCCAAGGTCCAAGTCATTCGGGATTGGCCCTCTCCAACCACTCTAACAGAGCTCCGCAGCTTTCTAGGTCTTGCCAACTTCTACCGCAGGTTTGTGTTGGGATTTTCTCATATTACTTGGCCCTTGAGTCAAGTCACCAAGGGCGGGGCGAAAGCAAAATTCTTTTGGTCTGAATCTCAACAGAAGGCATTCAGGGAGTTGAAGGATCGCCTCTGCACGGCACCAGTGCTCGCGTTACCAGATTTACAACAACCATTTGAGGTCGAGACAGATGCCTCTGACTATGCTATTGGGGCAGTCCTTACTCAACATGGACATCCAGTGGCATATCACAGTGAAACACTTTCAGACACAGTCCGGAAGTACCCCACTTATGATAAAGAGATGTATTCCATTGTACAGGCCTGCCGACAATGGAAGCATTACATTTTGGGGAAGGAAACGGTCATCCACACAGACCACCGACCTCTGCAATTCATACAGACCCAAGGGAAATTGCAGAATGATCGCCATCAGAAGTGGTCTACATACCTGCAACAGTTTCACTTGAATATCAAGTATAAAAAGGGCAGCACCAATAATGTTGCAGATTGCCTCAGTCGACCACCGATCATGGCGCTAACCACCGTGCTCAACTCTTGCGGGCACGAGACTTCTGATTGGCCACTTCTCTACAAAAGCGACCCAGAATTCGGCCACACATACCAGACACTCTTGGAGGGTCGGCAGGTTGCAGATTTTCACCTCCAGGATGCCCTATTATGCCACCTCGGTCACCTTTGTGTTCCTTCAAGCGAGCGTGCCAAGATGATTTGGGAAGCACACTACAGTCGGGCTGCTGGGCATTTCGGGGTCGAGAAAACAGTGGCAGTACTGCAAAACTATTTCTATTGGCCGAATCTTCGACAGGATGTTGGGAAGTACATCCGATCATGTACTGCCTGTGCCATTGCCAAACCGACCATTAAGAAGCAAGGCCTCTATACCCCGTTGTCTACCCCTAGTCGACCTTGGGAATCCATCTCCATGGATTACATGTCAGGCCTTCCTTCCACTAAGCATGGAAATGACTGTGTTTTTGTGGTCGTCGACAGGTTCTCAAAGATGGCCATTATGATGGCCTGCAAGAAGAATATCACAGCAGAAGCCACTGCTAAACTCTTCTTTGAACGAGTGTGGGTGCACTTTGGGATCCCACAGTCTATCATCTCAGATCGGGACAGTTGGTTTCTCAGCACATTTTGGTCCAGTCTCTGGTCAATGCTGGACACCAAACTCACGAAGTCCACAGCCTTCCATCCTCAAACTGATGGCCAGACAGAGGTTGTCAACAGGATGATTGTGCACATTCTGCGCATGTATAACTCAAAGCATCCACGCACATGGGACGAGAGCCTCCCCTATGTTCAGCACAGCTACAACCGAGCTCTTCACAGCTCCACTGGCCATAGCCCTTTTCAGGTGGGTTTAGGATTCCAGCCACTATGCCCCATTGATGTGGCCATGCCACTTGCAGCTACTCACATGAATTCAGCTCATGTCCAGTCCGAAACAGATAAGGCCACCAGCTTCATTGAGCGCATCCAACATATTCGCCAGCAGGTCCATGACATTCTTGAGAAATCAAATGCCAAGTACAAGCAGCGACATGATCAACACCGGGTGCCACACAAGTTTCAGGTGGGCGACAAAGTCTGGTTGCATTTGCAAAAGGAACGCCTTACTGGAGCCTATCGGAAATTGAGACCACTTCGATATGGTCCTTACACCATTACTAAGGCTATGGGAGACAATGCATTTGAGCTCAGCATTCCCCCATTCCTTGGCCTGCACCCAGTGTTCAATGTGGACCGCCTTCGGCCATACTTTCCACCATTGCTAGACACATCCGACATTGCAGAACAGCTCAAACCCACAGAATTAAATCCAGATTGCATGGAACAAGCTGCAACTGATCGGATCATGGACACACAGATCAAGAACACTCGCCAACAGCATATCCAACTGTATCGAGTTGTCAAAGCAGGCCAACTCCTTCAGCAGGGCAAGTGGCTCACCAGGGAACAAGTTCAGCAGAGGTTTCCTCATCTCATGGAGGAGCTCAACGCAATGGGGACCATTGCTTCCTAAGGGGGGAGGAATGATCCAGGTGGATATTGGTGGCCACCTGCCAGGTCCACCTGGACCCCCACCATTGTCTTTCTCAGCATTTTCAGTTTCCTTAATTGTAGCACAGTTTACTATTTTTAGCAGTTTTTCGGGTCCTGAACTTCCGGAGCCGTTTTGAGGCCCTAAACGACGTTTTTTTGGAATTCTGGGGCGAGCGAGCCCTATGTTGCCTCCCAAAGTGGTAGTACTCGGATAGATCTTTCTAACGAGCTATCGTACGCGTCAAACGGAGATCGCATGCCAAAGTTACGACCCCGGGAAATTGATGTACCAATTTACCCAAACGGGGCCCACAATTTGGCGTTTCATCTTCTAGGGTTAGGTTTCGGTATGTGAAGGGTTTTCCATTGTTTCTCAACAATAAATAGGCCTTCGAGCCTCATTGTAATACAGTTCAGAGGCATGTAGCCATCACATCTCTTCTCAGAGATAAGCTACCATCGCCCTAGCTAGTTTATTGCCATTTCTGTTTGTAAGCATATGTCAGTATTTTCCATTAATGAAATGAAGTATTATTTCCGCTGCATCTTTGTGTATATGGTTATCTCTGTAATTTGTTGCGTTCCTGCTTAAATCTGGATCAGTGGTATCAGAGCGGTCTGCTTTTTCTCTGTTTTTCTTTGCATGTCCCCAACAAGGTCGGGATATAAGGAGTTAGGGCTTGAACTGGTTGAACCTTTGCAAGACCAGCCTCGCAAATCCCGACGGCCTCCCATGGCGGACGAGAAGAAAGACGAGGGGGCAGGAGATCCCATCAAAATCTTGCTCGAAGAAGCGCTCGAGCGACAATGGAACGCGATGATGGACAGCTTTGCGCAGATCCTTCAGCGGCTACCCAGAAGCGGCGCATCGGCTTCCAGCAGCTCCTCTGGAAACGCCACACCCTTTAAGGTACAAGTTAATTTTGAAATCCCCATATTCGAGGGTCAGATAGACGCCGATGTCGTAGATAAATGGTTAAATCTGCTAGAGGGTTATTTTTCTGTTCATGAATTTTCGAGTCGGGAAAAGATTGTTTTTGCTCTTCTCAAAGCAGCCCCCCACGTCAAGGACTGGTGGGAAACCTACTGCGAGCAGAAGGATGAAAGTACTGGCTCACTATTTTCAGCCGCACCCACCTGGGATTCGTTCCGGGATGCCATCAAGGAGCAGTACTACCCTGTCGGAAGCTATGAGGATGAATACATAAAGTGGACCACGCTGCGGCAGGGAAGGGACCAAGATGTGACGGAGTTCACCAATCTTTTCCATACCCTTCGCACAAAGTTGGGTATCAAGGATTCGGAGCAACATTTGATACTCAAATACCGTGGCTGCCTGCACAAGTACATCCAGGAAGAAATACAGTTCCTAAAGTGGTAGTACTCGGATAGATCTTTCTAACGAGCTATCGTACGCGTCAAACGGAGATCGTATGCCAAAGTTACGACCCCGGGAAATTGATGTACCAATTTACCCAAACGGGGCCCACAATTTGGCGTTTCATCTTCTAGGGTTAGGTTTCGGTATGTGAAGGGTTTTCCATTGTTTCTCAACAATAAATAGGCCTTCGAGCCTCATTGTAATACAGTTCAGAGGCATGTAGCCATCACATCTCTTCTCAGAGATAAGCTACCATCGCCCTAGCTAGTTTATTGCCATTTCTGTTTGTAAGCATATGTCAGTATTTTCCATTAATGAAATGAAGTATTATTTCCGCTGCATCTTTGTGTATATGGTTATCTCTGTAATTTGTTGCGTTCCTGCTTAAATCTGGATCAACTTGGCAGCCAAATTCGTGGGAGAACAAGGGAGAGGATTTGTATGAAGGTGTCCCCTTCATTTATGGGCCCTTACCTCAAATTCTCCACCATCAGCTCGGAG
Source organism: Pinus tabuliformis (assembly GCA_031772625.1). NCBI lineage: Eukaryota > Viridiplantae > Streptophyta > Pinopsida > Pinales > Pinaceae > Pinus > Pinus tabuliformis. The sequence goes on along the minus strand of CM062816.1, from coordinate 820,681,781 downwards.
TTCAAAGGCCACCAAATCAATGAGCACAAGGGCAGCCAAGCAAGTCAAGTAGGACTGCTGTTAACTACAAGTTTTGGGCAGCCGAGTCCCTAAATTTTAGGAGGACTGTTGGGGTCCTCAATTTGTATAAATAAGAAGGCTTAGGGCCTCATTTGGGTTAGCTAGTGGTTAGTCATTTTGTAGCTGGTAGTTAGTCATTTCATAGTCTTGTTGTAGTCATTTTGTAGTTCGATTTCTAGGCAATAGATTAGTTTTGTTGTCAGCTCATTTTCAAGTTCTCCTTGTGGACAGTTTTGATGTAACTCTTCATTTCTTGATCAATAAAGATGGATCCAGCTTTTCACCAGCTCTAAATCTCTCTTAGGAGGCTGTAGCTCTTGGGGTTGGGCCCATCTCAAGCGCCCAATACCTCCTTTGATTATCTTTATGTGTTTTTGCTGCATTCTTAGAATAAAATCTGCTATTTAGATCTAACTCTTGTTTTGTTATTTAGTTTGTTTTTTTATGTGCAAAATAGCTTTTCATGCTCAGATTTAGCTGATAGGTTGTTAACAGAAAAAGCTTCAAGAAAAGGGCCAACAAACATCTGTGGTTTCACCTCTCCCTTAGTGGGATCAGGAGCTGTGACTAGGATGACTTTGCTGCCCACAAAAGTACTGACTTTGCTTTGCCATGCAATCATTAGTGTTTGGTTTTCATTTGCAGAAGTTGGTTACATGTTCAGATCTTTGAATGCTTTATTGCACAGTTAATATACATGGTTTCCTTGCAAATAAAGCTGATGTCCATTCTTGTTACTGTTAGCTAGATCATATTAGGGTAGCATAACTAGATCTTTGTTTTCTTGCATGTCTTTGTTGGTTCAGTTGGAAACATAACTTGTAGAGCACCTGTTATCCTTCTCTATCTACCCATAATCCATCAGATAATCTGCTCCACCCCTTAGTCCATGATTCGTACCCTTCATTTGCCATACTTTCCCCACCTTGCCCTAATTCCTACATTCTTGTGTATCATCGCGTCCTCCATCCTTGAACAAATCCAATCGCTCCTTAGCCTCATCCACCAAGTCCTAGACCTCTTCACACCCCTATTTCACCTCCATACTCATTCCTCCATATTTTTCCCTCCATCCATGCTCCAAAATCCCATTTCGAAACATCTTGTAGAAGAATTACAGAACATCCTGTAGAAATCCTGAACATCCTGTAGAACCCCTGCGGACTTCCTGTAGAAGCTCATAAACATGGTTTCTTGGCAGCCAAACTTTGTGAGACTCTTTGGAAGGGTGTTAGGGACCCCTTAGACCCTCTCTGAACCTTCCCAACCTTTCCCAAGCATTTCTCCTCCCTGATCCACCTCTGCACAGTCAAAAATAGTTAGAAGCACATGCATGATAATTCCAACAACTTAAACAAAAATACAAAAATATGTTTTCTTCAGATAGAGGTAGTCTAGACACATGTATTTTACCTTCATAAAAGTAATGGCATCTCTTTCAGTAGTTCGCATGCTCTCCTTTGCGTCAGTAGGACTAGCTAGTAGAATTAGGGTTTGCTAGGGTTTGCGTTTCTTTTTGGCTTTCAATTTCTTTCCGCAAGTATATTAGCTTCCTTTGAGTTAGCTTTCATCCATCAATTAAAAAGCTTCTTTTAAGAGCTCATAGAAGTTGGCTTCAACTCCTAGTGGACTTGTGCCAGCTGACCAAGTGACAGCTGCGGCAAGAGCTAGTACTTGTGCATACAACACTGTCGCTTCTAAGTTTGTTACGAACTACCGGGTTGATAAAATTAAAGAAGGGAGTTCCAGGAGTTGTAGCATTATTGCTACAATACTGGAGCCCACCAGCCATCTTGGTCCAACAAAAAGGTTGACTGGCCTTTTTGATGGTCTCTAACATTGGTGCGCAGATTTCACTAAAATTTCTAATAAATTTTCAATAAAAACTTGCCAGTCCGTGGAAACTACATACCTCAAATAAGCTCTTCGGTGACGGCCAATTTATATTTGCTGCAATCTTCTCGGGGTCCATTTTCAATTCATTTTCTGCGACTACAAACCCCAGATAGACCAGCTCCTTCTGCAGGAAAGTGCATTTCTTTAAGTTTATCAGCAGTTTGTTCTGCTGTAACTTCTCTAACACCCTTCGAACATGTTTAAGATGCTATCTTTTTGTTCTGCTGAAAACTAAGATATCATCAAGATAAACTATGACGAACTTGCCAATAAATTCCTTTAACATCTTATTCATCAATCTCATAAAGGTACTAGGAGCGTTGCTCAATCCAAATGGCATGACCAACCATTCGTACAACCCTTCATTAGTCTTGAAAGCTGTTTTCCACTCATCTCCTTCCCTAATCCTGATCTGATGATAACCACTCTTCAGATCAATCTTTGTAAAATAAGCTGCTCCGCTAAGACAATCCATCATGTTGTCCATCCTGGGTAAGGGAAATCTATATCGAATAGTGATTTTATTAATAGCCCGTGAATCTGTACACATTCGCCATTCTCCACCCTTATTAGGTGCAAATACTGTTGGTACTGCACAAGGGCTTAAACTTTCTCTGATCAGCCCCTTATCCAGCAACTCCTACACTTGTTTACGAATTTCTTCATTGTCTTTCGGACTCATCCTATATGCTGCCTTGTTTGGAAAGCTTGCTCCAGGTATAAAATCAATATGATGGCTAATACTCCTCTTGGGAGGCAACTTATCTGGTACATCATCAACTACAATGTCTTGAAATTCTTTTAACAGCTCCTGAATTTCTACAGGCAGTTCTGATTTTTCTGTGTTTAGCAACATCGGTTTTTTCCTCCTTACAATCACATAATTGACCTCATTTTCCTCAATCTGCTTCACAAACTGTTTTCCTCCAATTAGTAGTGCCTTTGTTCCACTTGATTTTGCTGCATCCTCCTCTTTGATGGGTACAAGCATATGTTTGACCCCATCTTTCACAAATTTATAACAATTTGTCTATCCATCGTGCGTCACCTTCTGATCATACTGCCACGGTCTCCCTAGAAGTATATGGCACACGTCCATTGGCATAATATCGCAGACCACCATGTCTTGATATTTGCCAATGTGAAATTCAACCTCGCACTGTTCATCAACTAGTAGCTGGTGGCCTTTCTGTAGCCACAACACCTTGTAAAGTGTGGGGTGTTTAAGCTGCTTCAGTCCCAGCTTTTCCACCATTTCGGTGGCAACCAAATTATCTGTACTCCTGCTATCTATAATCAATTTACAGCACTTCCCATGTGATTTGCAAACTGTTCGAAACAACGCCTTTCGCTGGGTTTGTTCAGCCATCTCCTTGGCTGGCTTCAACAAAACTTTGTTCAAAATTAAAGCTTCCTCTGTTTCTGCCACGTTTTCTATCTCCTGGGGTTGTGCTTCAGCTTCCTCAGGCTGCGCAACAAATGCTCTCCTCGGACAGCGTGCTCAGCTTCCGAGCATTCGAAGGATCTGTGCCCCCACTTATGGCACCTGTAGCACTGGACATTAGTCCCTCTTCCGCGACCATTTCCTCTTTCCCGCTGATATGGCCAACCTCCTCTAGTGCTATCTCCCTTCTCTGCTGTCCCTGAAGCCCTGGAACTGCTGCCTTCCTCGTTGTTAGTGGTAGTTCTCCCTCTGCCATAGGATTGTCCTCGTCCTCTGCCATTTCCTCTCCCTCTCCTGTTGTTCTGTTTCCTGTTAATTTTCTCTTCAGTCTTTACAACACTCTTAAAGGCTTCTTCAATATTTCGGGGAGAGAGAATACTGATCTCATCCAATATTTCCAACCTCAAGCCATTTACGTACCTCATTGTTTTTTCTGGAGTATCATCCGTATAACCAGCATGTAAATTTACTCGATAAAATTCCTCGGTCTACTCCTTTACAGTCATACCTTTATGCCTTAAATTTTGTACTCGTCGATAAAATTCAACTTGGTAGTCTTTAGGAAAAAACCTGCCCTTCAATTTTGCCACCATCCTTGGCCACTTTCTTATCGGCAACTTGTTCATCCGTCTTTTGTCCGCTTGGAAACTATCCCACCATAGGGCAGCGTGTCCTTTTAACTTAGTCGCAACAAATCTAACTCTTTTTTCCTCAATGATCTCCTCATTTTCAAAATACTTGTCTAACTCACTCACCCAATCCAGAAAAACATCGGCGGACAGACTGCCATCATAGTTAGGGATCTTAGGTTTGGGTTTGCTGCTGGCTAACAGTACTGATCTCAATAGTCTTAACTCTGGGGCTTCTTCCTTTGACCCGTCTGTAAGAGTTGTTGCCTCGTCTTCACTATCATCCCCAAGTTTCGGGTCCCTTCGCCTGCCTACCTCTACTGCTTCCAAGCGAGCAGTAAGGATTCTCAACTATTCTCTCAAGCCTTCTTCTGCTACTCTGCATGCACCTCTTCCTCATCCTCGTCTTTGTACTTCCATCTTCCCTTGTTTCCTTAAAATGCTGCTCTGATACCACTTGATGGGGCCAGCCCACGTGGTCCCGCCTGTTACCGGGAAAAGTGTCTATTTAGAACTGCTCTATCCCACTAAGGTGTGACAGCTGCCTTAGAAACAAACAGAGAAAACTACTTTTGTATTTCCTTTATGAACTATAGATAGAGAGGAGTAGAAAGAACCGACCTGTGTCTTGCGCTAATCCTTTGATCCAATCCCTCTCTTCTTTGACAGCTTCCAGCTACCTGCTCCCTTACTTGCCCAGCTTCACCAAGTACCTGTAAGATCACAGAAGAAGAACACTATACAAAGACATGGATATATATTCATAAACAACTTAGGATCATATTTAAGTTAACCATACAAATGTAACAAGCATCAATGATACAAAAGCATGGAGGAAAAACTCAAATAGTTTTTATTGATAAACAAGAAGATCCAGGAGGAGTTACGACCGATGATTCCTGACCCAGCATCAACCTCCCAGCAAAGAAGCCCCTCTTCACCTCCAACAAAGCATAAATCACCCAATACTCTGATATGTGTCTCAAAACCAACAGCAATTCCTTACAATGTGCAAAATTCCAGCCTCTGGATCTCTGGGATGAGGGATCCATATATAGATGTATGTAAGGAGGATGAGTCAGCTTGTGATTTGATTAGTGTCTTCTCTCTGTCAGTTCTTGCTACCACTTGGAAACTGAAGGCCTCTTACTCATCCTTGGTCGAATTCAGTGAGGCAAGTGTCATAGGAGAAGATTTTGGAAGCTTCCATTGTCTCTCCACCTCGCGGAATGGCACTGTCATTTGTCATTTCTTGCCCAACGCACACTCATAGTGCATTTAGGTGCGTTGCAAAACACCTAGCCAGTGTTTTTAGGTGCTATGCAACGCACCTAGCTAGTGGAGCAGCTGAAATGATCCTGTTTTGACTTATTATGAGCAGTTTCTGGTGGAGAACTTCTGGGAGAAGCTGTAATTTGTTGACCTTGGTCCTTTAGGGGTTAGAACAACACTTTTAGGGACTTAGGAGCCCTTGGTTTATGGACATTTCATGCTTGGAGTTGTAAGGCACAAAAATGTCTATAACAATTGCCCCCTAAAGTATGAGGCCGTTAATCGGGTGAAATGCTTTATTATGAGGATCTGAAGTTCTTTCAATGTTGGGAGGAGACCTGTAATAAGATACAATACAATACATTATCTTCATACTGTTTTTCATGATCTAGCTGAGGTGGGCATTCCCATGCTCAGCTTTATAAATTCATTTTCATGTACATAGGACAGACAATCGTCTGAGTGTAGACTGATGATTCTGATGGAGCCATCATCCTTTTGGTAAGATGATTATCTGTGCTGCAATGTTGTACATTTAATGTCTTTATTTCCCTGAATATATATCGCAGCCCGGATGGATGAGACTAGATCCGGGGTCTTCAATCTCGTCCGATCTTCACTCGAAGTACAAGTCGATCCATGTGAGAAATGTTTTGAAGTCGAACATGGAAAGACATCGCTTGATTACCAGTCAATGATGTAAATTGTTAACAAGCGCGAGAGGAATCACCGATAATGATAATGACCCTCAAGGTACTACAGTACAATTCACGTGGTGTGAATAAAGGACTTGGCGTCGAACACCACGCAAAATCTTTCGGTCGAAGGCCATTGATGTAAACCTGTCGCCGGAAGTGAGAAACTTGCCATTGAGGCATGCAAGCTTCAAAGTACTGAATGGGGTGTTCCTAGACAAACTTCTTGGATAATGAGCTGATGTCGACAAGAAGTGATCCATCACAGGAGGGCCTTAATGAATCCCACATCAATGACATGGAACGGAGCAAATGATTTTGATGGAGGTGAAAACGATTTGATGATATACGGTTCAGGGTGGCGGTCATGAAAGAATGGAGTATAATGTATGGTAGTGGGTGGGACACAGGTGGCTTCTCTGGATGACTTCTCTTGAACATGTCGGTGACACTGATGTGATGGATTGGTAGCATTAACCCCAAATGTGGATGGTATGGTGTGACCCTGGCGATGTGACCGGTGAATGAAACAACCCAACCCGACTCGGACACAGAGCGGAAGTGTCATGTTCAAGAGCGACTTGCTACCAATAAAGATTCTTTGAGTTTTCTTCCCAATTTTTCCCCAGTCATTGCTGACCAGTACCTCTTTATTTTTGTCAAGCTTGAGGAGGATAACATATGCTTGTTCTATAATTTTCCCTTCGGGCAAACCCATCGCTATGTTTTAACGAGCCTAGCGATAGTGAAACTCGTTCTCGTCTAAAGACAAGTTTGTCGCTATTAATCTTTTTAACGAGTTTAACGACAAAGATAACTCGGTCCTTTTCATTTTTAGAGAGTCTGAAAAGGTACGTAAAGGTAGCTCCAAAATTCCTTTTTCGTCATCTAATCCCTTAATTCCGAAAAAGTATAAAACAATACAGAAGGGATGAATTTTCAATAGTTTTAACGAGCCGAACAAAACAAGCACCCGATATTTTTGTGTAATAATCCCTCAGGTCCAAAAAGATTAAAATATAGAGGAGGGATGGCACTTCATGTCCCTTTAACGAGCTGAAGAGGCCAATGGCTCGGCATCTTTTCATATTTTACGAGTCAGTTGAAAAGAGCTTAAAGAAGACTCGTCTTTTGAGGAACGAGTGATAAAATGGGTAGCAGCTGATTCTAGGTAAGGTTTGGAATTTTCCAATCACGGCAGTGTCACAAGGTTGGCTAGTGAAATCACTCTTCGCAGCTGTTCCTCAAAATGGGTAAACAATCAAATGGAGGTGAACGATTTGCCAATGAAAAAGTGGAGGTGACGGTGCAAAACACGACCAACGCTTTAATGGCTGAAGTACTACATTCACGATGGTTATTTACCAGGGAATAGTTCATTTTTTAACGAGCTTAAACGCGGGTGGAAACATTTGCTCGGTGCGGGTTTATTTTTTAACGAGCTTGAACCTTGCGATAACACTGCTCGATTAATCCAGTCATATGATAAGAATGTCTCATATGAAAATGGCAAGTTTTAGAGTTTTGCCCCACATCCTTTTTTATGCAAGTTAGGAGACAACCAATCCTACGAGTTTAAAGGGTTAGAGGTCCTAAAAATTTTAAAAATAAATAGTCGCTCTTTGCTTGCACTCCAAAAGGTTTGCATGCCCCCAGGTATAAAACAGAGTTTCAAGGTCACCCTCTATTCGAGCTGACAAAACATTTGTTTTATCAGGAAGGGTATACCTCTTATAGGTTACCCAAAGATTGTTCTATTCACGGCGCAAACAAAACACTTCTTCGGCGATGTCTACCAAGATAAACAAAGGTGAGTGGCGGCGCTCGCCAACTCACATAACTTTGACAAGAGAATCTTGTTCTAGAATAACCCCCTCTTCCAATTATGGACAGGGGTACAGACTAGTCATATTCTCCCGCGGAAACCTACTCTATACCCGAAGTTTCCCTGCCGAAGCAGACCAGGGTGCATGCCCCCTGGGTTTTATTCATGTCCCCCCGAATTACTCGCGCTCATCGGGTGGACGGACTGGAGATTGAGACATTTCTTGCGTGAAAAGACCATTCAGGGATGGTATATGACTATTTGCTATGTGTGATCCGGGAAATGAAAGTTGGTCCACGAGCTTAACCACTCTTCCTTTGTGCGGAAAACACATCACTCTAAAGAGTGATGAGACAATGGCTCTCATGCAATAAATATAGTCTCGTCCAAGGAGTAGATTGTAATCTAGGGGTCCTTGAACTACCATTACGTTCATGTGAACAGTTTTCCCTCTCAATGTTATGGACACATCGGGAAGGATCCCTAAAGGTCGACTGGTTCCTTTATCAAAGCCTGTCAGATTTCTCATCTCAGGCAAAAGCGATGGCGAACCAAGCGCTTTCCAAGAAGTTGAGGAAAGGATACTCATAGAAGCCCCTCATCTATGATGGTACCAGCCATAACCATTCTATATATTTGAACGATAATTCGGAATGGTATGCTAGCTGGTAAACGGGGTCTGCCTAGTTGATTCCAGTCGAAGGAGACAACTAGGTTGCTTGGAGGTGGGACCGAATAGACGGCCGAGTACAACTCTGACGAACTTCCTTCCTGCGGTAAAGGAACGGGTAAATTTCCCCCATGTTCGTTGGAGTCTGTGCTTATGAAGAGAATTTGGACGGTGTCATCCTTGTTCTCTTTAGTGATTGTATCATCTGAAGATGAAACCTCTGAAGGCAAGACCGGGTCAACTGCCGCCTCGACCTTTTGACTTTCGTCTGGTATGGATCCAGATGGTTTATCTTCAATGATAGGTGCTTCAGCCGACCACCTGAGCGGGCCAGCTAGATTTTCAACTAGTGACGGACTCGGCAAGAGTTTTTTATATCCAGGAGGAAGTCGTAACGGTGAAACCGGACGATCATCCAAAACTCTTTTAGCTTCGTCTAAGAAGGAACAACGGTGAACAGCATGATCGCCTTCACACAGTTTACAAGGAAATCTATATTTTCCTTTTTGTCCTGGGGCTTCACTTTCACTAGTCGACGGTGTGCTTTCAACATGATCATCAGAGGTTGACGACACCGGGTTGTGCAATCTAGGAGACCAGTCCCTTAATATCCGAGGGATGCAGGGACAATCTCTGTGAAAGTGGTCTCCTTTGCAAATGACACATGGCGATTTAGGCCTGGTCGGTGCAGTGTGTGGATTTTTTTTAGACGACACTCGTTTTCCCCCATTCGCCTTTGGCTCCTTCTTCTTCTTCTCTTTCTTCTTCTTTTTCTTCTTCTCCTTAGGAACTTGACTTTTGGCTTTACCAGCCCCATCAAGCGAAGAGGAAGGAGGAGAGGAAGAATTAGAGGAAGTAGAAGGCTGGTGGGTAACTCTAGATTCGTCTGATTGCTGATTCGATTGTTCAGGAATAGTGGTGTTCTGAACGACAGAGGTTGAGAAGAGCCAGACTGGCAAACCAATTGTCAGCCCTGGAAGCGACAATGTGGCCATACGGGACGCACCAACATCTCCCCAAGAGGAGAAGGGACTAGGATTTCCTCCAAGGGGAATTCCTTAGTTGGTAGACTCCATTCTCTTAACCTAAGATCAATGTAGGAAAGGGTAATGAATATTCTGTTTAAAATAAATTTTATACGCTTTGACACAACTTGTTTTTTCAATTTTTAAGAATCGAGAAAAAACAAAATATGACTCCAGTCTCCTTCGATTTTTAATGAGCCTGAAGTGACAAGTGCTCAGATGGACCTTTTTCGTTAAGGAGTCTGAAAAGGAACGAAAGGGACTGCTCTGGAGGTCTAGGTAGAGGGAGTACCAAACCAATCGCAAAACTGCAGAATATTTTTTATGGTACGGCAGTCAATCTTCCCGAATGCTGTGTTCAGTGCATTGCGATCGATAGGGCGGTAGACACGGCTTCCTATGGATAAAGGATTTAAGCCTATAGGGGTCTCCCAAGATATACTCGACAGTACGTGGGAGCACAAGTCTGTACTGGCACTTATCATCTCAAAGTGGAGGAATCACCCAACCATCAGTGAGGACAACAGTTACCAGGCTTTATGACACCGGAATACGTCTCTAGCCTAGACCTCTAAATGTTGTGCGTTAAGTTACAAAGCGTTGTTAGATTCATTGAATTTATTTTAAGTTGATCTTGCTTATGAAGTTTGCCTTTTGGGTTCACCACGAGATGTAGATGTAATTCCTAAAATGCAATCTAAAGATGATAAACAAACTTTTATCTCTTTTGTGCAATGAAAATCCTAGCTACTAAAGGAAAAGAAAGACACAATCTTTTCACAAAGAGCAAAGAGCACACTGTAAATGCACTTTCCTAAATCAAGCCAAACAGACTGTCTATATGCAAATGCACATGCATGTATTTGTTTTCGACTTCCTTAATATTGATGCTAAAAAGAAAGTTTATGTACAAATCTTAATTTGCTTTCAAGCGACAAACATAAACAAGCTTCTTTTCGAAATCAAAAGATAAAGACGATTACGACACTTTACAAATTTGAAATGAACACTCGTTTTTGACACTAGAAAATCACAAATCCAGACCAAAGGCAACAGTAAAATTATAATCGACCATCAACAGCAATCAAACTTTCTCCTATGATCGAAATCGACACTTGCGACAAATCTAAATCAAAGGACGACAGTACGACTATTCTACTTTTGCAATCGAAAACTGTAAACGACTCAACAAACACACAAAAACATCTACAGTTCTTTTGTACAAAGGAGGTGGAATAACATCAAGGAAAAGAGGTTTTAAACAGACATATACTGATCACAGGCTGCAAAATTTAGAGACAAAACTGGAAAGAATGAAGCACAAGAACCTCAGCTGCACAAGGCTAGTCTGATTAGCGCACCTGTAACACAGAGAAACTGGATTGCAGCACAGCTTGCCCTTTCGGGAAGTGCACTGAAATGCAGGAACTCTTAACAGTACTTGCGTTGGGCCAGAAACGAGAATCTGTCCGGGTTCTGGGTCACAGTTTGCAGTTTAGTCTTTGGTTTTTGGTTGAGTAAAAGCAATCAGTAATGCACAGGGGTAGATCTAAGGAGGGTCTAAGAGCTATCACAAGGGAAATCAGATCATTTGTGAATCAAATGTTCAAATCATAAACAAATCCAGTAAATGCATTGAAGCAGCAGATATCTACTTTGCATTTGTTATGGCAAATGAAGTTCGAATGCTACTTATAAGTTTATGAAACAAACAACAAAGAGATACACAAACAAACTAATTAGACATTCTCCCCAGTGGAGTCACGATTTTGTTACCGGGAAAAGTGTCTATTTAGAACTGCTCTATCCCACTAAGGTGTGACAGCTGCCTTAGAAACAAACAGAGAAAACTACTTTTGTATTTCCTTTATGAGCTATAGATAGAGAGGAGTAGAAAGAACCGACCTGTGTCTTGCGCTAATCCTTTGATCCAATCCCTATCTTCTTTGCCAGCTTCCAGCTACCTGCTCCCTTACTTGCCCAGCTTCGCCAAGTACCTGTAAGATCACAGAAGAAGAACACTATACAAAGACATGGATCTATATTCATAAACAACTTAGGATCATATTTAAGTTAACCATACAAATGTAACAAGCATCAATGATACAAAAGCATGGAGGAAAAACTCAAATAGTTTTTATTGATAAACAAGAAGATCCAGGAGGAGTTACAACCGATGATTCCTGACCCAGCATCAACCTCCCAACAAAGAAGCCCCTCTTCACCTCCAACAAAGCATAAATCACCCAATACTCTGATATTTGTCTCAAAACCAACATCAATTCCTTACAATGTGCAAAATTTCAGCCTCTGGATCTCTGGGATGAGGGATCCATATATAGATGTATGTAAGGAGGATGAGTCAGCTTGTGATTTAATTAGTGTCTTCTCTCTGTCAGTTCTTGCTTCCACTTGGAAACTGAAGGCCTCTTACTCATCCTTGGTTGAATTCAGTGAGGCAAGTGTCATAGGAGAAGATTCTGGAAGCTTCCATTGTCTCTCCACCTCGCGGAATGGCACTTCCATTTGTCATTTCTCACCCAACGCACCCTCATAGTGCATTTAGGTGTGTTGCAACGCACCTAGCCAATGTGTTTAGGTGCTATGCAATGCACCTAGCCAGTGGAGCAGCTGAAATGATCTTGTTTTGACTTATTCTGAGCAGTTTCTGGTGGAGAACTTCTGGGAGAAGTTGTAATTTGTTGACCTTGTTCCTTTAGGGGTTAGAACAACACTTTTAGGGACTTGGGAGCGCTTGATTTATGGACATTTCATGCTTGGAGTTGTAAGGCACAAAAATGTCTATAACACCGTCGTTGATGTGCTAAGGTGTTATACGACCGTAATGAATATAATAATGTTTTGGATTTGTTGGATATTTATGTTGGTTGATTTGCAATCAGCACCATATTGATTTTGTTTTATGAAGGACGGTACCTTAATGGCTTGCCCGTTGAACACCTGTCCCTCCTCGGGATTCCACGAATCCACCCAGGTTTGGGGTTTTTACTCCTTTGCGCTCATTTCATTCTCGTTGTTTCGCCTGGTCTTTTGCTCTGCGAGCTCTGCAACTTCGGTGGTTTGTTTGTTTTGGATGTGGGTTCTTGCGACTTGGTTACACGGTTTGCTAGTTGTGGCTCCTGGTTCCCCTTTCGACTTCGATCGTTGGTTTCCGGCCTGGTATGCCTCTGCTCTCCTGGCGTTTTATGAATGCTTTGGTAAGTTTTGCATGGCACTATTCCTTGGCTTGCATGTCGATTACTATTGTGATTTGGGGTTTTGTTTTTCTTTCGAGGGTCCCTGTCTCTGTGTATGCTATTTGTATCCTGTGAGTGATTTCAATTTCTCTGTTAATAGCTTCCGCCTCTGTGTGTTGTTGTTTGCTTCTAGTGAGGGTTTAAACTATACGACAGTTGTGTAATGTTTGCTATTTATTCCAACACTGGTTCAGCGTTTTTCATAGTCTTTGGCAATCCGATGGCGGTGTCCTCAGTTGGGGTCTCTGCGAACTCATTCGGTAAGTTTTTGGTTTTATGCCGGAATTTTTGCAATCCTCCTTTACATGTACCTGATGTCTTGGCTCCTTCGTGAGCAGGGGTCTTCTTGGGGTCGGCTGGAGGCTATGGTTCACTGAACGGGTAGGGTGCCATTACCTTTTGTTTGCTTGTCCCTTTCAAGTTCTCCTTAACTCGGTTGGCGTTGTTGCTTGATCTAACCACTCCTGTTCATGCTCTTGCAGGTGTGACCGTTCGAGGGTTTCGGTGTTTAAGATCTCGGCTGTTCGGGCAAACACGGGTAGTTTCTATGTTGTTTGGTAGCTTGTTTATAGGGGTGTTTCGACTTTATTTGCTGAACTTGGTTTGCTGGCCTTAGGTTGCTCTCTGTCTGTACTTAACTCTTCTTTAGTCGTTGGGCACGACGTGGGTTGTGATTCTGAGTCATACGGGAAGTTGGTTTCTTGTTTGCTGTAGGAGTTAATGTCTCACGACTGTGGATTTAGTCCAGTCTTCTATTTCGGACAGTATGTAAACATATATGGAAATTTTGGCCGACTGTGTTATGTATTCATATGAATTTAATGATGAATAGTTAAGACTTGCGTTGTATTTTCCACATACCTGTTACGAGGTCTTTCTTTTATTGTCTGGTTATATGGACTCGTGCTGTTACTTGTCGTCCAACTGGTTTATCTTTCCCTCTGGGTCCGGAACCTGTAGCAACACATTCAGCAGTATTTGTATAATAATCTACTAGTGAAATTACACAATCTTTGAGGACACGATAGGAATATATGTGCACAGAATGTTTATATTAATCTCTCTGTTCTTTTTCATACAAAGTCGAAACCCTGTAATGGTTTGTTTCACACCTTTTGTAACACTGTTTTCAAACAGTTTTGTAACTGTTGTTAGTTGTGTTGTTGGTTATATCAGTTATTTCATATACGGGACTTCTCCATAGCTAGTTAGCACATTCTGTTTTACATGCATTTACAACAATAATACAGTTGTTTGGGAAACAAACGATTCTAACTAATCACTACTGCTCCTAATTAAAATTCATTACATTATTCTTAGGCAATATAAAAAAAAAAGTAAAATAAAAATAAAGACAGATATATTGTCCATCCAACGAACTGTGTTCTCTGTCCTTTTCAGAAACCATTGCCCTGTTAGCCAGATGCTCCTGCATCACTCCAACTCCATCTTTTTCTCCTCTCCCAAGCCCTGTCTCTCCCCATTCTCTCCCTCTCTCTTGTCCTTCTCTTTCTTGCCTCCTCTCTTCTCTCCCTCACTCTCTCTCTAAGTCTCCCATGTCAGTGCCTCTCTCTGCCACTCTCTCTTTCTTTCACTTTCTTAACATTCCTCTTTCTTCTCTTCTCTCAACCCCTCTTCCTCTCTCCCTTTCTCTCCTCCTCTCTCTTCCTTCATCTCTAGCTCTATCACTATAGCAAAATATTATTACTCTTTAATATTAATATGGTTAATAATTAATTTTAATATTAAATCTATTAATATTGTTATATTTAATATTAATTTTACATTGCATACTATTAATATAATAATATATTTTATTACAATTTATTATAATGATAATGTAATATTATATTAAATGTAACCTATTGAGTATCAAGGGAAAATAACCGACTTAGTTTTGTGTATAAAATAGATGATCAGGCATAGGAGGATGCACTGTCGGGATGCACAGTCTGAATTGTACTCCGATGTAGCTTTTGACGCTCTGTAATTCATGTTTTGTTTTTGGTTTATTGCAACAGCCATAGCAGTGTCTCCACTGTATACTCTCATAATTTCATTGGTATCAGAGCGTTGTGCTTTGACCTTCAATGGGTATCAAAGCCAGTGAGGTTTGTAAGTCGTCGGTTTGGTATAGTGCAAAGACGTTTACAATGATCCTGATTAGAGTTCCTCTACTAAGGATGGTATTGAGAATGGTATCCTACGTTGAATGAAGCTTGTTGATGAAGGATGAGCACTGGTTGATACCGAACATGTGCATTGAATTGTTGGAGCTGCGAAGTTTTGTTGTTCGACCGAATTTGCATGAAGTTATGTGCTCTGCAGCATTTCAGAAGTAAATTGTGTGTAGTGTGGCCCTGTGTGAGATTCATATTCCCGCCTTGTGTGAGGTGAATTGTCCGAATTCTGGAGGCTCTATTCCAAGGGAGTCGTCCTTCGAAGTGTGCGAAGGTGACAGTGGCAATAAGAATTCTGAATTATATAAGATATTTTCTTAGAACAGATAACTCTGGCGGTGGACGGATCTGCGTCCTACATGTGGAGAAAACCAGGTATGGAGCTGCAGGTATTTTTTCTCTTTCAAAAGCGGTCAATCAACTGTCCAACGTGTTTTCTTATGGAAGATTATATGCCATCATTCTGAGCCTGAATAACTTTTATTGCACAGTCAGTGTATGCCGCAGCTTTAAAGTTTGGGTCAGCCGCAGTGCTATGAGCGCTCGAAATTAGTCGTTTCATAAGGCAACACCGTTGTGTATTGATGTGTGGAATTATAGAAGCTTGTTATGAAGTGATATCTCTGTCGTTGGTGGATCTTACCTTCCCTCTATGCTTGAAGGTGTTGCCTGTTAAGGTGGCTGTTTTTTCGTAAAGATGGCGTGACCTGTGTGTTTTCACTATGCGGGTGTCGGAGGCCGAAGGGTGGCAGTGATCCTCACGGGTGTTTTCAGTGCCGAGTTCTATTCCGCTGTCGCTGTGGGCAGGAGCTTTGTTTCTGGTGTTGGTGGCAGCAGAGCTGTGCAAAAGGAATTGGCGGAAAATTACCAGGATGCTACATCGTTATTCTGACCTCCTTCGGTGGCTTCGATCTGGGTCAAGTACGTGTTTCAAATTTGTCTCGCTTCTGGGTGCAAAGGCTCTCTTCTGGGGCCGGTTTGTGGTTATTTCAATTTTAGTGTTTGGTTTCTTTTCTATTTGTCGAGACAGTGCATGCGTAGCCGTAGAGGGAATGGTGGGCGCAACCTTCTCTGAACCTAATCTTAGGCTCAAGAAGCACCCAACATCAAAGTTTTGCCGGCTAGAGCGCGGACGTGTCATTTCCTATGGAGTGGTCTCATCTGAGCCGTTAGCCAGGTGCGAATTTACTATGGTACTATTTATAATTTAAAGTTTTTTCTTGAAGCAAAACTGGATAGAAATCCGGTGAACGGTCCTTGAGGAAAAGGCGTAGTCATTCTGCAAGAAGAAAGAAAATCTTTGATTTTACACTGTCATCTACATTTGGTTTCCGGAGTATATAAAAAAATTATATGTCATATTTGTCACATCTATACGATTACCGTTGCAAGGCATAAGTGTTTCTCGTGGAAAGCATTTGGTATTGATGTTGGTGTAAAGTTGCATTTGGAGCAGTCATCCATTCCTTGTGCGTATCTATGGTTAGTCGTGTTACTTGTTTTGGAAGCGACGCATTTCCTTGGCGAAATCATTAAACTATAGAGTGTGGGAGCTATAGTTTTCTCATGGGAAAGCGAAGAGGATGAGAAATTCAAAGCAATTTGACTTGTATTGGATTGTATTGGAAAGTGACAGATGTTCAAAGCAAAAAGAATGCCCTGACATTAAAATGAATAATAAAATGAATAAGGGAATGAGTAAATGATAATATTTTTTCTTTCATTGCAAATGCAAAGACAACAAAGGAGACTTGCTCTATTTTAGAGAGGAATTTTGGTGTAAGTGGGAGTAACCAAAGGAGACTTGCTATATTCTAGAGAAGAATTTTGGTGTAAGGGGAGTAATCAAATTGAAGATGGTAGTATGGTAAAGCTTGTTGAAAATGAAGATGGATTTGTAGCAGCAGATCTACAAAGAGATGAAGAGTTTGGTGGATCTCACTTGAAAGTGGATCACAATGTTGATGGTGTGTTAGTGGGAGGAGCTGATTTTGGCATAGGTAACGTTGCCAATGGAGAAGCAACTGGTTCAGTGGATCCAACAATTGAAATTGCTAATGTTAAGTTTGATGAATAACAATTCACTAGTGATGAGTGGTTACAGATAATACAACAAAAACCTCTTATTGGTATGTTGTTATTTGGTGAAAGAAAACCACTTGTGTATGGAAACCAAATGGAAGAAAACCTGTTTGCAAATGAAGAGTTGGAGAATCAAGGTTATGAGGCATCGACATAGTCAAAGAAGGAAGAAGATAAGAAAGATGTCATTCCAAAGCATAATGAACATAATCAATATGGTTATGAAGATGTTTTTTCATATAAAATTAGCATTGATTTTGTGTGTGCAGATGTTGCAACCGAGATGAAACAAAAAAATATGAAGAATTAAACTTCCTCCAAGCATAGTTTGAAACTCCATGTGTTGGTGATGCTTGCATAGAAGTTGCAACAACGAAAGTTGAAGACAACATGGCCGATGTTGAAAATGAAAATGTCAATGAAATTTTCATGTATTAGAGTAGTGAAGAGATAAAATTCTATTATGAATTTATGTTGCAGCAAATTGATAATCAGACAATTGATGATGAAGAACAAACTATAGAAGATGACAAGTGGCAGCACTCCACATACAAGCAAAGTTTTGAAGATGTAGAGGACATCCATGGACACCCAAAAATGATTTTCTATGTTTTGAAAGAGTTGCAATATCAAATGAAGAAATTGAAATTTGGAAAAACAGTTGAGATACAGGATTAGATACAGGATTAAGAAAGGGAAAAAGAAATCTAGCCTAAAAGTTGATGTCAAAGTTTTGAGTCATTGTAAGCCTAGCTAAAACTTAATCCATCAAACATGATTAGGTTATATTAAATCATGATTAAGTTGTGCATTGTAATTAAAGAGAGTGTTGAAAATAATTACCACCTCTCAACTTGAGGGGTGCCACCGCCTTAACCTATTCAACATCAAAAGGGAAAATAACGGACATAGTTTTGTGTATAAAGGTAGATGATCGGGCATAGGAGTATGCACAGTAGGGATACAGAGTCCGAATTGTACTCAGCTGTAGCTGCTTGAAGCCTTATGAATTCAGGTTTTGTTTTTGGTTTATTGCAACAGCCGTAGCTGTGTCTCCGTTGTGTACTCTCATACTTTCATTGGTATCAGAGCCCTTCATCAGTGTTGTTGCAATTGATTTCTCTTTGGTTTTTTTGTTTTATACATGGAAATACAGCATTATACATACTTTCTTCTGTTATTTAAGATTTTAACGCAAATATTCATGTTGAATGTTGAAATAACCTTTTTGTTATTTCCATATTCCAACATTTTGAAGTGTAAACTTTTAGGCTCTGTGTTGCGCGAAGCACTATGCATCAATAATGTAACGGCTATGCAATTTTCTTTTGAGTTACTTATTCTTTTGAATCGTCGTCATTCCTGAGTTAAAGAAATGATGAAATCGAATATATATCAACCTATATTAATCACTTTAGCAGTGTGGTTGTATTAATATTTTAAAAAATATAATTTAAATTAAAGATTTACTATTTTAACTTAGTTTGAAGAGTGTAAATTAATGGATAATAAGTTGTATTGCTCGGCACTTCACTCCAACTACTAACCCACTCTATGTCTAGTTCGTTACAGATGCACCCAGCACTTCACTCCAACTACTAACCCACTCTATGTCTAGTTCGTTACAGATGCACCCATTAAGAAGCGTTTCGGTAAAACTAAGGTGCAGTACAGTGAAGGGTTGCGACGCAAATCGGAGAGGTGTAAGACCATATGGCAAATGTAGGAAATCACATATAAATGCTAAATATGCGATGAACATGACAAGGCGTAGTCCAGATTGGAATAAGCATACAAATTAGTAGGCCCATAACCATATATGTTCTCCAGATCACATCCAAATTAAAAAGATGGAAGTTGAGAATGATGAATATCTATGCAGTGTGAGTTTGTCCCCGGTTTACGATCCCGTGAATATACCCCCCGCCACCTTCCTATACGATCGCGACACTGTGGAGACGTGGATTGAGAAGAATCCACGGAATGTAACAATCCCACAGACCCGGCAACCTTTCCTTGCGACTGATATAACTCCCAACGCAGCTCTCAGGGCAGAAATGAGACAATACTTCCAACGTGTATTGGGCAACGAATACACAGGATGGGAAGTCATTCCCGACTATCCACGAGAACTCTCGTCGGATGAAATCCGAAATCTGCTAGGCTACATTCTTCAACTCTTCCCCAGTGCGGACGTGGACGAGAATCTGAGCGGAATGAGCGTGGAGAGTTGGTCCAACGCATGGAAGCGACTCACATTTCTCCGCCTCAATCTACAGATGAACGCTAACAATCTCCAACTCTTCCTGGCCGATGAACAACCAATTAAG
Source organism: Pinus tabuliformis (assembly GCA_031772625.1). Lineage (NCBI taxonomy): Eukaryota > Viridiplantae > Streptophyta > Pinopsida > Pinales > Pinaceae > Pinus > Pinus tabuliformis. The sequence continues at coordinate 820,662,416 of CM062816.1, read as the reverse complement.
TTTTTACTTGAATTTATAGCCCTCTCCTATACTCGGGAAAGAAAAACTGAAGAATCGGATCTCTTTCACAGAGAAATTCTCCGAACAATACTTGCCCTCGACTTTACTACACATCAACAACGAATATACGAGTTGAAACTTGAAAACGACTTCCGGGGTTCTCAGTTTAAAGGATTTTTGCTTAGACATTTGCAATTGGCGGACGAAGGTTTACAACCTGTAGTCCTTGGCCTTCTCTCGCTCATAGCTGAAAGTCTGGAACCCAAACAAGTACGTCTCGTTCTGGAATACCTTGATGATGCAGATCCCATGGCTGTTTCCTCAACTTATCTAAAAAATTTAGCTCGGGTTTTCGATGTCTTCATTCGTAGTAATTTTGCAGAAGATAATAGCCAACTCATTCTCAAAATGCAGAAATACATGGTGTCAGCATTTGTTCAAACGGTGATTTATGTAGTAGGTATTTTCGAGAGCGAGGATCGCACTGGCGTTGTGGAGGACGCTTGTGAAGCTTTGTGTGTATCCCTCTTTCACCTCAACCAACTCCTAGCTATAGAAGGTCCCCAACAGTTTCTAGAACCGCGGCTGGCTTACTGTATTCATATGGATCTGTTGACATACATCCACGAAATGATCGAAAAGGCAGTTAAGCAGAAGAGTCCGCACTGGCTTCATCTTTCTGCCAATGATCACTGGTTGCTTGCACTGAACATTGCAATTATATTATACCAAAACGTGGGCAACGCAGACATTATGACGAAGAAAGAGTACGACCTCTACCGGTCGTTTCTCCACATTCCAATCGCTCGCGATTCGATATTGTTGACAGACTCTGTGAACATTATACTAGAAATGTTTCACCGCTTCGTTGGCATGCGGTCACGTGTGAATTCCACCAATGAATAAATAAATTTGATTGGAAAACTTAAAAACACGTACATCTCTGTTCGTCACCTTAAACCAGCGATATATGAAAGGTCAAGATTGTAGGGATAGTATCATGATATTGCTCTATAATGATATTGTAGTGATATAAAAATATATTTTTATTATGAAAGGTGTATATGTATTTTGAAGGTAGATACGTATTTTCGTTTCATACTAAAATTAAAATAAATATATATTTAATATTTTGATTTTTAAATAAGTTATAAAATTAAAATAATATATATATCAAATATTTTGATTTTTAAATAAGTTATAAATTATGGTATTGATTTATTATATTATATTATAATTTATTTTTATTTTTTAATATGATATAATAGATGAATTTATATAGTTAAAAATATTGTTATAAGTTTTTTTTTTTAATTTATTATATGTTTTTATAATAAATAATTATATGTTTTATAATTAATAATAATTGCAACATAAAGATTAATATGGTAGAGATATTATAATGCAATGTTTGTTTCACATTTTAGCTAGATTAAATTACATAAAAATTAAAATAAAATTAAAATAGTTAATCATTATAATTATTAATAAAACATTTTATCTTAGACAAATTATATAAAATTAAACTCAAAAATAAAATAATTAGTTTAAATGCTTGATAGATGAATTAAAATAGATTTAAATTAACAATAACTTAAAATAAAACTATAAACTAAATATTTTGATGATGATGAAAAATTATTAAATTATTTACCTGTAATTGCAATACATTATTCAATCACCAAGTAAAATTGAATTCCAAAATAATATCGAATTCGAAAATAATATCATTTTTTTTTTGTAAGCTCGGGTGGGACTCTTCCATTTACATGTCTATTATGTACCCCTCTACGGGGAAGGGTAGCCCAAGATTTGAACCCAAGACTTCCGGTTCGGTGAGACTTCATTTCCACTTGAGCTACCCCATGTGGACTAATTCGAAAATAATATCATTAATTTATTTATTTATTTTATTTATTTTTTTGTCTTTTTGTTTTATATATTTTTTAAAAAAGGTTTAATAAAATTAAATAATAAAAAATAATTTAATTAAAATGAGAAAAATTAATTAAATTATGCAAAAAAGTTAAAATATAAAATTAAATATTTATTGTATTTCCAATTATAATGTTAGTATAAATAATTTATATCAATATAGATGTATCTTAATGTTGAGAAGGGATTTGAAGAGAGCAAATTTTTTAAGATGTAATTCCTTTTTAGAGTGAAAGAGATTTGATCTTTTGAGTTATTTTCGTTTTAGATAAAATTGAAATATAATATATAATTTTTTAATATATGATATTGATCTATTACATTATAATAATAATAATAAATTATTTTAATATAATAAAATAGAAGAATTTATATAGTTAAAAATCTATCTTGCTAATTTAGAGTGGTGGTCTGCAATGGGCCCCCAAAGTCCTTTGTAAGTTTTGTCAGGGAAGTTCTTGTAAGGTTATGTCTAATAATCTTTCAATAATTCAAATGACTAGTTTTCCCTTGGTTACTTGCTTCTCATGCAAAAGGACAAGTGGGTTTATAGAACTTTCATAGAGCACAAATATTATCTTAGTGGATATTGGGCTGATATTATGGGGAATTATGAGAACATCGGAGAGAAGAATAAACCCATGAAGGAGAACCTAATGTTGAATAAGAGGCATGCACATAAAATGAACAGGGATTATGCAGAGATATCGGAGCACTACATGTTGGGTAATAAGAATTTGTATAGTGATAATGATGATATAATGGCGAGGAGGAGGAGGCCATTTGTGACACATTTTACAAGGTTTGAGCCCTGCAACGGATACCACAATAAGAATTATAAAGGGGAGAATTGTTAGAAGGGAATGGAGAGAGCCTTGAATTTTGCAAAAAGGGTTGGAGACACAAGAATACTTTAGAGATTTTTTTAACAATTTTCATTTGCACCTCACCTTTTGTGATAATATTTGTTCAAATTTTATTTATGTGATCCTCGTCGTCTATTGATGGACTCTGATGCATCCATCATGGACGTGGATTTTGTGATGCCATGGGATAGGCATAGGATAGGGATTACAAGCTAGTAGTACATGGTTGGTATCATTTGGTGTATGAGAAGCGAAGTTGATTGGGCCTGAATGCAACGATTTTACTCATCAGGAATTGTGAGTGGTCGATAGAGTTCATGGAGCGGTGATTTACGATGGGCCCCAAAAGCCCTATGTATGTTTCATTAAGGAATTTATTGTCTAAGCTTCTGCCCTATAGGGCTTTCAATCATTCAAATAACCATTATTCCCTTGTGTACCTGTTGCTCAAGGAAAATGACAAGTGGGCTGAAAGGATTTTCATAAAGCACAAATATTATCTCAATGGATATTAGGTTGATATTGTGGGGAATTATGAGAACATCACAGATAAGTATGATTCCATAGAGGAGAACCCAATGTTGAATTAGACGCATGCAAAGAAAATGAATAAGGGTTATATAGAGATGAGGGAGCACTAAATGTGGGGTAATAAGAATTTTTATAGTGATAATGATGATATAATGGTGAGGAGGGGGAAGCCATTTGTAACCCATTTTACAAGGTGGTAGCCCCGTAGTGGAAACTATAATAAGATTTATAAAGGGGAGAATGGTTGGAAGGGGATGGAGAGAGTCTTGAATTTTGCAGATGATGAGATACTTAAAAACTATGGCTTCAGACATGATAAGCTTCTGTCTTCCCATGTAAAACATACTCAATCAAATTTTTTCTCATCTTAAATGGCCTAAAATCTTTCATTTTTTATTCTTTATTTTTAAGGTTGTGTAGGTAATACGATAATCCCCATCATTTTGTAGGGAACGAATACTACTTTATTATATAAGAAATGATGCACATCAATGATCAGATACATATTTTACCAAAATATGACCACAAAATCTTAAAGTCTAACATGATTTTATGTGTCGATTTAGCTAAGTTCAAGGTTGTTTTTATTTTTGGATATTTGTCTTTGGTTTTTGCCCCATGTGTTAGTTTTCTTTACTTTGATGAGTGTATGGAAAAACTCAATTATTATGGATGATGTTACTTTGATGGATGTATGGCATAATTCAATTATTATCAGTGATTTTCTAGTAGTCATGTTGTATAAGTTTATTATGCATACATTTTCAACCCGTTAGAATTCCTTCACAACATGGCAGTGAGTTTATGTCTATTGTACACATTTTTTAACTTGCTAGACTGTATTCATAATCACAATTATAAATTTATGAGTTTGATGTACAGCTATTTTTGGACAAAGTAGTGTAATTATTCTATTTTCGGGATCTATATATAATCAAAATCACTAATTCACAATGGAAATCAAGGAATATAAGATCAAAAAATATAAATAAATGAAAGATTTAAACCATTCCTTGAACTTGTTAGCCTTCATAATACTATATTTGTTGGAAATACTCAACAAATTATGATTTTTTTCGGAAATATTTTATTTGTCAGAAATACTTCTCAACTTATCATGCATTGCCTCTCTCCTTCCAACTCCTTCCAATGTATGTGGAGGACACTACACTTTGAAACGGTTCTTTGTTGATTTAATTTGTTCACGTAATTCCATTATGTTCAATATGATATCAAAAGCATGTGAAATCTATTTTGGAAAATAGAAAGCCTGACGTGGACTCTTCGATATCAACTTTTTGTCGAGAATGAGATTGGACAAGATGATACTCAATCTTGATCTCATACTGGATTTGGTTCCCAATTTACTGAAACTAAACCTAAGAATTCCTAATGCATAAGCTTTCCTCCATTTGGAATTTCCACATAAAAATTAGAAGGAAGTATTTGGAATCCTACTGGAAGCATTGATCAACAACAGATTTTCACTCTATTAAGATTTACCAATTCCTAGTTGAAGCGGAAAATTTGGATATGGTGTTATTATTTTTCAATTTTATGGATGATAATTATTGTATTGGTTTGTAGTGAAATTACATCCAACAAGCTTAGAAATGTAGATCTTGAAGCCTTACTTTCTCAATGTACAATTTCTTATAACTATATCAAATGAAGTTGCCATGATAGGACATAATCTGATAACACTATGTTATTTTTGACCTAGTTTAATCTTTGAGCAATTTATAGTATGTCTCAAGCAGAGAAATAGACATATTAGATTCTAATCATATGCATTTGTAAATTTGGTATATTTTTCATCATTACATACAAAAATTAGAACAAACTAGTAGCAAAATACCTCGTATCAACAATTATAAAAGTGTGGTGGATCACCTAGTAAGAGAAGACTGCACCAATTTTCATAGGGGAATCCTTTGGACTTTTTAATCATTTATTCCCCATTGTGAACTTACATGAAGAAAAACATCTTGTTGATATTCATTACACATGGAAGGAAATCAATAAAATCCTACTCTAGAATAGAGAATCGTGGAACAAAGTGTATCTGATTCATTTTGAATTGGATATTAAAAGCATAACGCAAATGAATGGATTGTTATTTTTAAATAATTATATTTTTATTTTTATTCATAATCTTAAAATATTAATCAACTGTTTGATTTCATTTGAAATTTAAATTTTAAAAGTAAACCTAGAAGAGGTCTTCTATTTAACTTTACTCGTATCCTTGATATTCCAAAATCAACAATCTACCCTCACTCAAGTTTACATGAATAATCTCATCTCTTCAAACTGTTGAAAACCCACCTCTTACCAACAACCTCCATGAGTGCCAATGGAAAATAAAGTAGGTAACACACCATCCCATCTCTTAATCTAAGTTCCATGCATTTATTTGTTATGAAGAGCTATCATATTCATCTTTGTTTCATTGGGTTATGTGACTTATGACGCTTTTAAAGCAAGTAGTGTGAGATTTTGAGGTTGAAAAGGCATATTTCACTTAACTTAGAATGACCGTTTTATGTTAGGAATTTGATTGATAAACCATAAATGGTTTGTATACTTTGCAAATCATCATGTATATGATTGAAATGGATATTTTAATTAATTCATAATGGTCCTTTGATGTTAGGAAATTTCTTACATAAATGGTTAGTAGACTTTGCAATTTACAAATGTGTTGTGTGTTGTATGAGTTATAGTTGATTTGTTGTATGTGTTATAGTTGAGAATGTATATCCTAGAAATAGTGATGATGGAAAAGAGGAAAATAAAGAAAAATCCATTGATATATCTCTCGTTAATATATTACTGAAGGACTTGAAGTTGCACATCAGGATAATATTGTTGCTTCTAATGGTGATAATGGTCTGTTACGTGTGCCTAAAGTAGTTATCGAAAATGTTGTTGAAATTACCAATGGATATAACATAGAAAATAAATTGTTGTTGAGCATGTTGAAGACCAACTTTCATGAGAGCTGCTTCCAAGGTTTAGAATGGGTATAAGTAGTGTATATTATGAAATCGCCCCTCATTAAATTATTTAACTTCAGTGTTTAGAACCTTATGCCTTTGTAAACTTTATGATCAAGGTCCTAATATGGAAAAATAATTATAAAGTTACCTTCTTCCTTTTATTGGGAAACTCATATGAAGCCAAAATACACTTGTAAGCACCATCTAGTTTTCTTTGAATTGATTTTTTGTGGCAAAGAGTCATTAGGAGAATTCATTGAAGAACATACAATAAGAAATAGTCATTATTTTTCAATACTATATGGCAAAGCATCATTAGAATTCTATTAAGGATAGTGGAATATTGAATTTATCTTCTGCGGATACAAGAATACATTTTTATAAGTAGAAATGAGATGCATTCTTGTTGTTATCACAAGAAGTGAATCTATGGTTATGTTGTTTATTGGAGGTAGTTGATTGCTTTTGAAATTTGAGTTCTAGTAAGGAATATAAGTATATTTATGGCTTTTTTGTTTATTTGTGAGTAGTTGGCTATTTTTGACATTTGAATTCTCTTAGGAATGAATTTAAAACATTATTTTTTCGTTTGTTGTGGAATATTTCTCATAAATTTGTCTAAATATGAGTTTGCCATTGCGTATTTTTACATGAACATTTAACTATCCGCTAAGATAAGATTTTGATATTTTTTTCTAGAGATATGACAAAGGCATTATGCATTCATATGTAAAGATTCACTAATATGTTTTTTTTAATAGAATGTATACTTTGGATATTTTCAATATATCTTTTTCTCTGTGTTGCATGGGTTCCTTTTGGGTTTGAGGACAATAAAGATATACCATTTTGGAGTATGGGTATGGGGTACACATACTTTTCTTTGTAAAGCATTTATAGAAACCAAAGTATTCTTGTGTCTCCATGTTTCTCAGCTAAAAAAAGATGTGTTGTGAAACCAACTTGTTCTTCAAGTTCACCAATAGTTGGCAAAAGTACTACAGAAAAATATTCCATGAGTGGGAAAAGTGCCTTGACAAAATCAGATTTAGGTATTTGCAAAACCTAGGGAGATGGTAAAATACTAACATACTCAAATAAATTGATGACTAAGATACATAAGGACATGTCAAAGTCTTCAAAGAAAACTAAGAGAGTAGTATAAAAGAAAGCAAATGAAGAGGTTGTTAAAAACTACAAAATATAGATGTATGGACGTGGAAGGTAGTGATGAATTGCGTTGCTGGGCCAACGATTTTCTGTCTAAACTTATCTTTTTTGTCGTAGTCCTCAGGGATATCTTTCCAACGGGTTATCATGCACATCAAATGGAGATAATATGACCAATTCACGACCCCAAGAAGTTGGTTGTCCAACTCACCCCAACAGGGCCAATAAACTCTTGGTGTTACATCTCCTCAAGTTAGGGTTTTGGCTGTTTAGGGTTTGCTCTTATTGTTCAATAATAAAAAGGCCCTTGAGCCTCATTGTAAGGTAGTGCAAAGGCATGTAGCCGCCACATCTCTTCTCAGAGATAAGCTACCATTGCCATAGCTGGTTTATTTCCATTTCTATTTGTAATCATATTTCAGTATTTTACATTAATGCAGGGAAGTATTATTTCCGTTGAATCCCTGTGTTTATGGTTGTCTTTGTAATTTGTTGCATTCTTGTTTAAACCTAGATCATTGGTATTAGAGCGGTCTACTTTTTTTTTCTCTGTTTTTCTTTGCATGTCCCGAACGAGGTTGGGATATAAGGAGTTAGGGTTTGAACTGGTCGAACCTTGACAAGACTAGCCTCGCAAATCCCAATGGCCTCCCATGGCGGATGAAAAGAAAGACAAGGGGGTAGGAGATCCTATTGAAATCTTGCTCGAAGAAGCCCTTGAGCGACAAAGGAACGTGATGATGGACAACTTTGCCCAGATCCTTCAATGGCTACCTAGGGGCAATGCATCGGATTCCAACAACTACTCTGGAAACGCCACATTGTTTAAGGTACAAGTTAATTTTGAAATCCCCATATTCGAGGGTCAGATAGACGCAGATCCTGTCGATAAATGGTTAAACCTACTAGAGGGTTATTTTTATGTTCATGATTTTTCCAGTCGGGAAAAGATTATTTTCTCTCTTCTCAAAGTAGCCCCCGAAGGATTGGTGGGAAACCTACTGCAAGCATAAGGATGAAAGTACAGGCTCACTATTTTCAGTCGCACCCACTTGGAATTCATTCTGAGATGTCATCAAGTAGTACTACCCTTTCAGAAGCTATGAGGATCAATACATAAAGTGGACCACGCTGCGGCAAGGAAGGGACCAAGACGTGTTGAAGTTTAGCAATATTTTCCATACCCTTCACACAAACTTAGGTATTAAGGATTCAGAGCAGTATTTGATACTCAAATACTGTTGCTGCCTACACAAGTACATCCAGGAAGAAATATAATTCCTGAACATCTCCTCGCTCGACACAGCATACTGATATGTCGTCAAGGTCGAGCAAAAGTTTAAACAAAAGAATCGAGACTTTGGATCTGTGAATCCGGAGCAAGGGAAAGGTGCCCCCAAACTGCAAAACAAAGGACAAAGCCAAGGCGAGGCGGCCCAAGACAACTTGCCAAAGCTGAAAGCAAAGAACAGTGCCGTAAAGCCGAAAAAGGACACGGGAAAGTGGTGTGAGTTCCATAAGAGCTCCACTCACAACATAAGTGAGTGTCGGGCCAAGAAGTCATTGGTGGTCGAGCTAAAGGTTTCAGAATCAGATGCATGTTCTGAGTCTGAGTGAAAACCCGACAAGGGGAATGAAAAATGGAAGCAGATTATCTATGTGGATCCCAACGCCACTGTTGCCACCACAAAGATCCAGAAGGAGGAACTCGTATATCCAAAGGAGGAGGAGCATCTCTTCCACTCCCAGATGTGGGTAAAGGGCTCCCTGCTATAGTTCATTGTCAACAGCGAGAGCCAAAAGAACCTCATTTCGACAGAGGTTGTGAAGTGGTTGGGTTTACCGACCATAGCACATCCACAACCATACACCATCGTGTGGCTTCACTAAGGATGGAATCTTCATATGAGTGAGCAGTGTCACCTTCCATACAACATCAAGCCCTTCACGGATGAGGTATTGTTTGACATTGCTCCCCTTGAAGTTTGTGATGTATTATTAGGACAACCATACTTGTGGAAGTGACATGTTGTGTATGAATCAAGGCCCCGTGCTATTATTGTTACTCTGGGAAATAAGTTGTATAGGATACTGGAGGTAGCATTGCCTACCGCCATCTCTTTGGTTACTGCAAAACAACAGTAAGATCATTTCCAAAACCAGGAAATTTGTTTTTCTGATGATACGCCCTCAAGGAAAGAAGAAGATGGTGCCCAGGACCTCGAGACAGGGACCCTCCACACGACAACTACAAACGGACAAGGTCGTGGAGGAGTACGAGGACATCTTCACCTCCCTCGTAGGGGTTCCTCTACATTGTCAGGTCAAGCACTCCATCGATCCAACCCCAAGTGCATTGCTACCCAATGGACCAATCTATCAGCGCTTCGTTCTAGAGAACGATGAAATCAAGAGGTAGATTCAGGAGCTACTGCATAAAGGTCACATCCATCTGAGTTCATTGCCCTGTGGGAAACTGATCTTGTTGGTAAAAAATAAGGATAGGACTTGGGGCTCTGTATTGACTATCGAGCACTGAACAAGATCACTATCCGTAATAGGTACCTGATCGCATGGATTGATGACCTCTTGGACCAGCTGAAGGGGGAAAATATTTCAGCAAGATCAATTTGAAGTCAGGATATCACCAGATACCAATCAAACCCTTCGATGTGTGGAAGACTACCTTCAAAGCCAAGGAGGGCCTTTTTGAATGGTTAGTTATTCCTTTCGGATTGACGAATGCTCCTGCAACCTTCATGAGGCTAATGGATAACATCTTGTGGCCATTCACCAACTCAACTATAGTTGTATACTTGGATGACATCCTGATCTTCAGCCAGAGTTGGGAAGAGCACCTCCACCACATCTGACAGGTTCTCCGAACACTGCGACAACACAAGTTATGTGCCAATTTGGAGAAATGCACTTTTGGCATGACCCAGGTTCAGTATCTAGGATACATTATTGATGAATAGGGGGTGCATGTGGATCCAACCAAGATCCAATTCATTCGAGATTGGCCATCTCCCATCACTCTAACAGAGCTCCGCAGCTTTCTAGGTCTTGCCAACTTCTATCGTAGGTTCGTGTTGGGAATTTCTCATATCACTTGGCCCTTGGGTCAAGTCACCAAGGGAGGAGTGAAAGCAAAATTATTTTGGTCTCAATCTCAACAGAAGGCATTCACAGAGTTGAAATATTACCTCTGCTCGACACTAGTGCTCGCATTACGAGACTTGCAACAACCATTTGAGGTTGAGACAGATGCCTCTGACTATGCTATTGGGGTAGTCCTTACTCAACACGGGAATAAAGTGGCATATCATAGTGAGACACTTTCAGACACAGTCTAGAAGTATCCCACTTATGACAAAGAGATGTATTCCATTGTGCAGGCCTATCGATAATGGAAGGATTACATTTTGGGGAAGGAAACAGTCATCCACACAGACCACCGACCCCTATAGTTCATACAAACCCAAGGGAAATTGCAGAATGATTTCCATCAAAAGTGGTCCACATACTTGGAACAGTTCCATTTGAATATCAAGTATAAGAAGGGTAGAACCAATAATGTTGCAGATTGCCTCAGTCGACCACCGATCATGGCATTGACCACCATGCTCAACTCTTGTGGGCACGAGACTTTTAATTGGCCACTTCTCTATAAAAGTGACCCAGAATTCGGCCACACATACTAGACACTCTTGGAGGGTCAGCATGTTCCATATTTTCACCTCCAGGATGCCCTATTATGCCACCTAGGTCACCTTTGTGTTCCTTCAAGTGAGCGTGCCAAGATGATTTGGGAAGCACACTATAGTTGAGCTGTTGGGCATTTTGGGGTCGATAAAATGGTGGCAATACTGCAGAAGTATTTCTATTGGTTGAATCTTCGACACGATGTCAGGAAGTACATCAGATCATGCACTGCCTGTGACATTGCCAAACCGACCATCAAGAATAAAGGCCTCTATACCCCGCTCTCTACCCCTAGTTGACCTTGGGAATCCATGTCAGGCCTTCCTTCCACTAAGCATGGAAACAATTGTGTTTTTGTGGTCATCGACAGGTTCTCGAAGATGGCCATTATGGCGGCCTGCAAGAAGAATATCACAGCAGAAGCCATTGCTAAACTCTTCTTTGAACGGGTGTGGATACACTTTGGGATCCCACAGTCTATCGTCTCAAATTGGGACAACAGGTTCCTTAGTACATTTTGGTCTAGTCTCTGGTCGATGCTGGACACAAAACTCACTAAGTCCACAACCTTTCATCCTCAAACTAATGGCCAAACGGAGATTGTCAACAAGATGATCGTACACATTCTACACATGTACAACTCAAAGCATCCATGCAGATGGGACGAGAGCCTCCCCTATGTTCAGCACAGCTACAACCAGGCTCTCCACAGTTAACTGGCCACAACACTTTTCAGGTGGGCTTGGGATTCTAGTCACTATGTCCCATTGATGTGGCCATGCCATTTGCAGCTACTCACGCAGATTCGATTCATGTCCAGTCTGAAACAGATAAGGAAAACAGCTTCATTGAGCACATCCAACATATTCGCCAGCAGATCCATGACATTATGGAGAAAACAAATGCCAATTACAAGCAGCGACATCATCAACATTGGGTGCCACATAAGTTTCAGGTGGGCGAAAAAGTCTGGTTGCATTTGCAAAAGGAATGCCTTACCGAAGCCTATCAAAAACTCAAACCAATCTGATATGGTCCTTACACCATTACCAAGGCTATGAGAGACAATGCATTTGAGCTAAGCATTCCCCCATTCCTTGGCTTGCACCCAGTGTTCAATGTGGACCACCTTCGGCCATACTTTCCACCATTACTAGACACATCTGACATTGTAGAATAGCTCACACCGATAGGGTTGAATCTAGATTGCATGGAACAAGCTGCAACTGATCGGATCATGGACACACAAATCAAGCACACTCGCCAACAGAATATCCAACTGTATCGAGTTGTCAAAGTAGGCCAACTCCTTCACCAGGGCAAGTGGCTCACCAGGGACCAAGTTCAGCAGAATTTTCCTCATCTCATGGAGGAACTCAACATAATGGGGACCATTGCTTCCTAGGGGGAGGAATGATCCAAGTGGATATTGGTGGCCACCCACCAATTCCACTTGGATGCCCACCATTGCTTCTTTCAGTTTTTCAGTTTCCTTAATTGTAGCACAGTTTACTATGTTTAGCATTTTTTCGGGTCCTAAACTTTCGGAGGTGTTTTGAGGCCCTAAACGACGTTGTTATTTTAGTTTGAAGTTATTTTTATTTTAATAGAGGGTTCTTTTTATTTTATTTTTTTACTATTTACATTACATATTGGAAGAGATGTTGTAAACACTTTGACTCAGTGAAATTAAATAAAAACAAAAAATACATGATTATTAATTATTAAAATAAAATAAATAAATAAATAAAATTTATCAGTGTGATGATTGTTGGCCTCCAGGTTTTGACAACACTAGTTTTTACAAGAGTATTCTTATGTAATACAACTTATTTAAAAATATGAAGAATATATATATATATATATATATATATATATATATATATATATATATATATATATATATATATATATATATATATATATATATATATATATATTCGCTCAATTTGGCCTGTTTAAGCTAGGCTAGATCCATCTAAACTCTACTTAGCCTCTCTTTTCATTCTAAAAAAGGTTTACACCTTGAGAGAAAGATTTAATTACTCCCTTGGTAGATCAAGAGTTAACCTCGTTTAATTATCAACAATTATTAGGTGAATGGTAGAGATTTAAACTTAATGGAATATTTTAGAATTTTTATAGTAGTACACACTAGTGTAGATCTATCTTAAGCATGAATCTCAATGAATATGTAGTGGTTCTCTCTCTCTCTCTCTCTCTCTCTCTCTCTCTCTCTCTCTCGCTATATATATATATATATATACTAGTTAAGGAGATGTTCATATAGTTTGTTTAAGTCATGTGTTTAAATATTTTTTAATAAGTATAAGGTTTAAACCTCTTACTCACACTTTTTTTAAGTATGAGTTACTTTATACTTTTTAAAGTTGATATGAAATTATATTGTGTTATGTAGAAATCCAAATATTTTATTTATGACTAAGATTTAGTGAAATATTTTTACTAAATTCAATTGTAATATCAACAACAATAAAGTGACTATGGTGAGATTGGGATTATTGATGTTTTGTAATGCTTTAAATCAAAACTAACTAAACATGCATATTCAATTATTATTATTTTTATTATAGCCAACATTGCTTTTATATTTAGGGAATATTTTACTTTTATTTTAAAAGGGACATGTGTTAACTCCATGTATTGAGTTATAGAATACAAAAAAATTTGAATATTGAGATTTATCTCCAAATTCGTTATCTCAATTTTTCCCTTTTAATTAAATTGATTAATTAGAAAAAAAATCCATATAAACAAGTATCATATAAAGTGAGTTATGGTTTTTTAGGCATTTGGTATTGTTAAGTCAGGACATTGTAATAAATTCTATTTAGAGATTAAGAATCACCAAGTTAAAATAAGGGGTAAATTGTCACCACTTCATCCCATATTTACCCATTTTAATTTGTTCATTAGGGTAAACATGAGATGAGAATTACTATGTCTAACCCAATTTCTAAGATGAACTTAGGGAAAATGGGGTCCACAAGTCCAATTGCAAACATCCAGTAACACATGACCACATTGTTATCAGTGTAACTTTACCCAACACTATTTCTTTTTAGTTTTGTTTCTTTAAATTTAACACAACTTTTTATTTTTGGCAGGTTTCCAGGTTCTAAACTTGTGAGGCCATTTTGAGGGCCCAAACAATATTTTCATGAAAAATGAAGAGACGAAAAAAGTGCAAAAGTTTATTCATTTTGTTTAAGGGAGTCTCTTTGTGGAGATCTTCTAAATGAGGTACTATGATAGTCAAATGGAGATCGTATGAAAGTTATGAAAGTTATGATCCCGAGAAGTTCTAGGTCCAAATTACTCATTTATACAAACACTTTGTGTACATAGTACTTGTAGGTTATAAATACATATATGTTCACTAATTCAATAATCTCACGAGAGAATCATTAAAAAGGCTCAGTGCCCTTTCAAGCTAGTTGCAACAACACTTGTTAACCCATGCATTCATCAACCATTCAATAACTTATCGAAACATGTCAAGAGCCATAAATAGAATACATCATATAACCAACATATAACAAGAATCTAAACCAACATAGGAACCATGGAATATTAGCCATAAGATTACCAACATAATCACTAAAAGTATACATGAATCACAGGAACCATGGAATATTAGCCATAAGATTACCAACATAATCACTAAAAGTATACATGAATCATAGGAGAAGAATAGTTCTTGTTAATAAATGAAAATACCAACCAAGTTGGGGACTTCCACGTACCACCCAACCATAGAGAGGGCTTAACCAAGCTTCTCTTTTAGCCAATCACCCTCACGCCATATTTCAAGCATGAATGTGGGATATCATGGAATAAACAAAGATAAAACCAAACCAGGGCTTCCAGAGGCCAAACCACCTCAACCCTCAACCACAGTGATTCCACCTCTACAGTCAAACATCACTAACACCAACCAAATCGGTCTTTACCCAAGTTTTCTAGAGCTCCAAGGACTAGTATCTCAACCCACATTATTCCAAGGCTTCCAAAGCATTTTTACAACTCGGCTCTAAGGACTAGTAACTCAAACCACTAAGGCATCTAGAGTGTTTGTGCCAACCTGGGCTCTAAAACTAGTAACTTAAACCAATTTGTTCTAAGGATTCCAGAGTGTTTGTTTCAACCCCACATCCATAAGGAATATGAATACCAATAAGAAAAAATCAAGTGGAAAAAATCACAACACCATGGCTATCCAAGAAATGGCGATGCAAAGCGAAACCACTATCAATTCAAACAAATATCCATGCCAATGATAGCAAATAACTATAAAATCACATGCATATACCATGCATCTAGAAATTAGCAAGAAAATCATACATACAACCTATTACCTGCAAATAAATCTAATTTGTAGTTGTTGATGGAGAATGTCGATAAAGTTCACAACTGAAAGTGAAAGTATGGTAATTGACCGTTTAAAAGGTAACTACCACCGGTGGGAAAAGTTTCATTAATGAATTGTACATGTACTGTGACAACGAATAGAGTGATGTTTTTTGCATTACACTTATGTGGTAGTTGGATTTCCACATTCGTCGGTGGATTTCTCATGCAATTTGTTTCCATAATATTGTTATTTCATAATGGAATGTGACACTGTATCCTGTGCACATTCAATGCTGGACCAACGGTATATTAAATGACATCCACATTAACATAGATGACGAAAAGCTTAGGTGTCTTTCCAATCCAAAATGCCATAGAGCAGATAATATCATTCTGTGTATCGAATTTAATTTATATCCTTATTCATGCATCCATATTTAGAAATATAAATATAGACCTTGTTTATTAAGTTTCGAATTTAGTGAGACTATAATTAGTAATTTTTTATCGCGAATCTATATTTGGAGATATAAATATAGATATGGTTTTCTAATAAGTAACAATTTTCTAAATGTAGAACTAGGGCATAACATATCGAAGGCTGAGTTAAATAATTAAAGTAAAAAGGTAAATAATAATGTAAGTCAAAATTTAAAGTAAAAAGGTAAATAATAATGTAAGTCAAAATTTCGTTCTCAAACTATAAAAATATTGCGATATATATGCAAGATGAAGTATCGACAAACCCAAGCTCATTAAAATTAGAATAAGTTTATACCCGTGCCGAATTAAACATCTTTTTTCTTAAATATAAAATTATATAACGAGTAACATATAAAACAAAAATTTATATTTAAATTTAAAATTATAAAAAAATACTATAATTTTTATATGAAAAAATATAATAAAAAAGTATTACAACTTTTATAAATAAAAAATTAGAAATAATTGAGCTAATTAGAAGAACAGTGATAACCACTAAATTCGAAACCCTCAACGAAAATTTACAGACCATCTTTAACTGTCCATATATAATATAAATAAAATTCAGACCCTATATTATGGTCGACGCTCCACATCGAAAAATGTCAAAGAAAACGGTGTGAACGACGAAACCTGAAATGTAATATTAAAATTCGAAACCATGAAGGGAAATTTATGGACGGTGATTAATTGTCCATATATAGTATTAAAAATAAAATTCAGACCCTATATTATGGTCGAGTGTCCATCAACCAAAAATATCAAACAAAACATCGCGAAGGGAAAAACCCAAAATATATTAGGGTTGCAGCCCAAAATATATTAGGGTTGCAATTTTGAAAATTGCAGATGGACCTCGTGATAAACAGAACATTGCGAAGGGGAAAAACCCAAAATATATTAGGGTTGCAATTTTGAAAATTGCAAATCGACCTCGTGATATACATATAAGTGATGAGAGAGGGGTCAACACCTGCGTTACCCACTGACGACGAGAGAGAATGAAAAAACCCTAGAATGGATAAGCCCCAGTGTCCCTGCTTTCAGGTCCGAATTACCACCGCTTGCCGGAATTGTTGGTGGTGATTTCTCACTAACGCTTGCCTACTTGAGTGGTTGGAAGGAAGAATCCTACCACGGGAGGAAGCACTGAGAAATGTGATGAATCCTATATTAGCAATTATTTATAATTATAATTAGAAATTATTTTTAAAGGTGTAAAGATACATCTAAGGTATCGAATAGAATATAGAATATTTGGGAATATTTGAAAAAGGTATCTGAAAAAAAAAAGGTATAGAATATTTGGGAAGATCATTTTGTCAAAAATAGCACTTAGTGCTAAAGACATCTCATAACTAAATTCTAAATTCATAACTAAATTTTAGAATTGGAAAAAAGTTAGATAATTTCAAAAAGTCTTTAAATAATACAAATACTCATAAATTTTTATTTATAAAATTTACAACTCAATCAATTTAATTACATTTAAAATAATGACTCAAAAAAAAAAATCGAAATATTATAATCAAAATGTAGAGTTTTAAAATAGTAATCAAGATTTTCACAATTTTACTTATCAATATTTCCCAAACAAATAGTGGCAATTCATGCAAACTTTCATTTCTATTATAAGCTTAAACCAAAAATTCTTCATGTTAGCTTAATTTGAAAACAAAACATAAATTTTTCATAATAGCTTAATCTAAAAAACAAATAAAGGTTGAACCTTATCTTTAATTTGATTCTACAACTCAACAATATAAACACATTAGAGACATATGTTTTCAACCAACAAGTTAACCCCAACATAAGAAATAGAACATCAACTTCTCAATGTCTATTATCATTGTGATGAAAAATTTGTCACAAGATCTAAATGCAAGGAATCTAAGTTATTTCTTATAGATATCCCTCCATTATGATTAGTTGAGGAAAATTCTAGAGAAATGCATCTCCAAGCTATATCTAACACAAACTACATCTATTAAAATGCCCACTTAAGAGCCTCCTTGTGTGTAATCTGAAATTCCCCTCCATACTTTTTAGTGAATTATAATTCGCTTAACATTATATTTCCTTGGATATGTCAAAATAGTGAAATTGGTTATTTAAATTGAATGTAACAACAGGAATAGTAAAAAATGATATATTACTAGTTCAATATTATACATAATTTAAAATAAAAATATTGTAAAATATCTTAATAAAATATGAGAATGTAAAATTCCAAATAGAAAGATCTTTCATCAAATAAAATAAGAGATTGTGATATTTAAACCTCATTACAATCTATTTCAATGACTTATATATTCACTTCAAAAAAGTGCATAAATACACATTGAAACTTTTCAATGTCAATTAGTTACATATAACCATCTCTAATTCTGTAAAACTCACAAATAAAAATCACTAAAACATTATTTTTATCAGTGATCCATTCAATACCATCTAATTTATATTAAATATTCACCATCCAATTTATATTAAATATTCATCTTAATTTATAATTAATTTCTAGAAATACATATGTTATTTTAAAACCTCCAACAACTTACCCTCTCATAAAAATCATGATCATGAAATCCCATTAATCTATGGAACTAATATTCAAATTGTCACCTTTACTGTAATCGATTTACATGGAAATATGAAACCTTCAAAAACAAATGAAACACAAAAGAAGTCAGATACATCTGCTACATGTCCTAGAACCAACCCTTCCTCCTTGATGGTCACAGATTTTAAGAAAAAAACGTGTCTCTAATTCATAGGAATTTCTATTTCGTCAAAGAAGCCTCGAGAACATCGTCGATCTCAGTGTGCGCTAAAAATAACAAACAAAATCCTTTCACTTTCTTCCGCCTTGTAAAAAAATACTGGTGATTTGTTGTGGGCATTTTAATTGACTCGTATTCTCTGAAGTTCTTTGTATTTTTTTGGAATTGTTTATACTGCCTGTTGCTATAAAAGAAAGACACATGTGTGGATATTCGCAGATATTTTTTCACCGTATTTGGCTCTGCTTGTAGAATGGGATCATCAGTTGGACGGTTTTTGATCCATGCCATAGCTCTCGCATGGCTATGGTTAAACATTTCTGCTACTACTCAGGCTTCCCATGTGATGCATACCATAATTCAACGAACTCAAGCGTTGAACAACGGTATCGACAACTTACCATTTTCAACCTCAAAAGAACTGGATGAATGATTTGTATATTCCATCCTATTCGAGTTTGATTTCACATTCATGTTTTTTGTTTTGGGATTTAAATAGATCTTCTAACTCTCTTTTAGTTCGTGGAGCTAAAGAAAGAACTTTCAAACATAGTTAACAAATGGAAATTCTTTCAAAACAAAAAGATTTGAGTACAAATACAGAAATGTCGGCCTGCGTAATGGCATGTAACTCTGTTGAATCACTACAGAGTAGACTTATCATACTATCCAAAACAAACACTAAATTTTCTATATTGATAATAATAATAAAATTCAGAACTCCAGCATCTTAGAGTTTAAAACAAACACTGAAATACTAGTCCTATGAGCCCTCACAACATTGTTGCTTAATTAATTTAACAATGAAGCATACATAGAGCCACTTTTAAATGCTTAATTAATTTAACAATGAAGCATACATAGAGCCACTTTTAAAATTCTAAACAAGATACTAAGAACTTCAAATCTTGTTTTGAAACATAAATTAATCACAGGAGGTTCGTCAAAGCCCGGAAGGCTTCAATATCAGCCCCAGATGAATAAAATTCCTTTGGTGCTATCGAGTGCGGGTTTTCCTCAAATCTGGTTGATCATTCCACAATTTCAAAAATTAAGAACCGCCAAATGATTATGGAGATGAATTGGTGAAATACAAAGTTGCCAAAAAGAAAACAAGGTAGAAAACGAAGAACGATGAACAACGGTCGCGATTATTGAGAGCGTGAATGCAACGAGCCAGCTGCACGAGTTCTGTATCAACTTAGTTCTCGTCATCAAAGTTTGAAGGTCTCTACCACGTTCTGTTCGCCATTAGCTAACTAAGCCATACACAACTTCTGCATTTTTATGGTGAATGTGTGCTATAGGCACTTATTGCGGATTCAATAAACAGACTCTTTCCATGACCTCTAACTTTGCGGCACCTTTTGCGTATTTCCATAAACAAACTCTTGCCACAACCTCTCAATTATGATACTTACAGTGGATTTCAACAAACCAACGGTAACACAGTGAAACTCAAGTCTTCTACTCTGAGGTAACACAGTGAAACTCAAGTCTTCTACTCTGAGGAAATATTATGATTATGATAAATCAAACTGTGTGATAAACCAATTCTCTTTTCAAATTCCATAAAATGCTCTACGAAAAGACGCACGTAACACAAAAATTAAAAAAAAAACAATTACAGAGTATCTGATCGGCCGAATAGTACTTGTGGGTATATTTATGAGGTTACAGAACTAGTATATTTATGAGGTTACAGAACTGGACATATACTTCTACCTATTTTTTGCATTGACTCTTTCCTTTCTCATTTTCAAATGCCAGTGCTAAAAAGTATTTCCAAAAGTGCAATGATTCTGAACTTATGCAGATGAAGTATCACAATAAGTTCACATTTATATATGGATTGCCCAAAGTTTATTATTTTCTAAAAACCTATATCACGTGAGTATTTCAATATTCCAAACCAAGGAAGCTTTATTAATCTCTTAAATCGCTATCATTGGGATTATTTCAATATTGCAAACAATAGGCAAATCCTGTTATAAACGTAGAATAACTTGTGATCTTAAAAATGTTGGTACTAATAAATATCGAGGTGAATTATTCTGTATCTTGGTTTAATCATGCAATTTTGTTTCTACGTAGGCACACTTCAGTGCTTCCAAATATTAAATTAGGTTTACAAATTTAATCACTGGACCCATTTGCATAAACTGGAGATTTTGAGAGGGTCTCAAGGTACATAGCAATTTGAAAGGGCTCTGGAATGTTTTCAGTTGTAGGGATTTGGAATGTTTTCAGTTGTATTTGATTCATGAAGATGGGGATAGTGACATTGGGTATGTTAACTGTGCAGACGAGAGCCTAGTTTTCGTGTTGGGAAATGTTAGACGTGGGATCAATTAACCGTGCAGATGAGAGGCTGGTTTTCTTGTTGGGAAACGTTGGACGTGGCATCAATGGCATAATATTCTCTCATTAAGTGCAGTTGTCTCGATTCAACGTTGACCACATATTAAAATGGACCACATATTAAAATGGAGTCAAATCAATCCTCAAAAATATTGACAACTGTTTTCCTAAACAACGGTAGAAAATGAAAAGGTAGACGAAAGTCAGTGGTGTTTTCTTTCACAAGAGAACACCTTCGGTGTAAATATAAATATAGACGTTGTTTATTAAGATAGCGTCGAGTTTAGTGAAACTATAATTAAAAGTTTTCTAAACGTAGGGCTAGGGAATAACATATCGAACTCTGACATGGTTTCACATTATGATAGTAATTCTTTTTATTATTTAATACACTTATGCTCACCTTTCTAAATTTAAATTTAGTTGTCTTCTAAGTTAAAATTTAATTATACTTCTAAGGTGTCATGTTGTAGTGTATTTAAAAAATTTCAAAGTTGCGAAAAGAGTTCTTAGCAAGTAGATCATGAGTTTTTTTTTAAATTTTGTGATACACATTTAATCAAAATTTTAAAATGTGGTTACAAACTAAAATTCACAAACAATAATCATGTTTAAAATTTTAATAGTTTTATTTAATAATTTTAGCTTTTATTTTAACATTTTTTTTAATCTATGGCATATTTAGTTGACCTATGTTAAAATATATTTAAATAAAGATAGAATAAGATGGAATAGTTTCTTTTTATGATTAATGGATGTTAATATTTATATTAATATTGATGTAAGCACTTAGAAATGAGCAAAAACTGGGATTGAAGAGTAAAAAATGAATATGGACTAAGAGCAACAAATAAAATAGGCTAGGAATAGATATCATTCTCTATCTTAATAATGGAAAGGAAAAAATCAATCCATGTAAAGTGTAATAATCAAAATATTTGAATTTATATTAAAATATTAGAATATTAGGTAATATGACAATACCCATTAATATAAATGTTTACTATTATTAAATTTGTTTTAAACTCAAAAATTTTATAAATAATATTATATTTATTTTTTTAATTTACTAAAAAGTGTATTAAATTATTTATTTATATATTTAATTATTTATAAATTAAAATACAATATTTATATATTTAATTATTTATGTATTTTTACTAAAAAGTGTATTAAATTATTTATTTATATATTTAATTATTTATAAATTAAAATACAATATTTATATATTTAATTATTTATAAATTAAAATACAATATACATATAGCAACCACAAGATATGTTTTCCACAAGGTATTTCATTGATTGCAAAGAAGCTTCCACGACGTGTTGAAGAACTAGATTTTTTTTATTGTAATAAGGTGAGGTGTACAATCTGAATACTATGAATGTTATGTGAAGAGACAACATGTGATGGATGCATTGAAATATAAAATTGAAATGGACATGTACTACAGGGATGTCGAAATTGACATGGATTCAGTTGCTTCTCTCCTGAAAAGAGCTACTAGTGTTTCTAGCAGGTTACAATATGTCGATAGTCATGTTGATGATATACCTAGGATGGATGCAGACATTGAAACATGCGGGGCTAATTGTTTGCACTGTCACCTTTCATCCTTTATTTCTTGCTTGCCAAATGAATCCCAAGGAGTTGATTGAATCAGAAGATTTATTGAAAATGGAAATAACACATCCATTGAACCAATAGATTGGCCAAATATTGGTACATATCCTATTAATGAATATAATACTGAAATACTTCTAGATATGGCATTCCCCACTTTATTCCCTACAGGTGATGCTGAATGGTTGCATCCTCGAATTTGTAATGTTCAAATGCATGAATATGGTTTGCATCTATTGATATTTTATGATCAGAGATTTGGAAGCCATCCTTGCTTTCGATATTTCTTGTTGAATATGATTACACGACATCGTACTTAGGGAACAACTTCATTTGTTTTAAATAAAAATATTCATGAAAATGTGCCTGCAACTATTTAGGAGTTGTGTCAAC
This sequence comes from Pinus tabuliformis, assembly GCA_031772625.1. Classification (NCBI taxonomy): domain Eukaryota; kingdom Viridiplantae; phylum Streptophyta; class Pinopsida; order Pinales; family Pinaceae; genus Pinus; species Pinus tabuliformis. Next base: position 820,639,189 of record CM062816.1, on the reverse strand, counting down.
AGCTTTCTAATTTGCCAAATAATAGGTTGGTTGAGGAATTAATGTGTTTTGGATCTTGTCTTGGGGGTAAAAGAGCTTATTGGACAAAGTGTCGCTTTGAATTAATTGATATGATCAACTAGTTGAGTTGTCCTACTTTGTTTTTTACATTGAGTGCGGTTGACACAAAGTGGCTTGATTTTCATAGTATCATGCCTTCAAGAAAAAATTCTCATTGATAAAGTGAGCATGCCAGAAAGATTCAAAATGTTATTTGGTATTTGCATATAGTTTCTATGTACATGCACCAAAGATTCCATATCTTCCATGACAAAGTCTTGCAAAGATATCTTGGTGCTAGAGACTTTTGGTATAGGTTTGTTGTTCTTCCTTTCCAACAATCTTATAATGATTTGAAGGAAAATGTATGTTGTCATGATTTCTTATCATATCTTAACTGTATGTTTTCAATATTTTCAAGTACGAGTGGCTGTATAGAGGTTTTTCCCATATCCACAGTTTTACGTGGTTGCCTAAAGCACCGGATATGGAAACATTAGATTGGTCCAACGCTACTGTTGTTGGTGTAGCAAAGAAATACTTTGACAAATACGTTATAGCATGGAATCCTCGTGACATACCTCGTCGAAATGTCATGATCCCTCAAACTTTAAATGATGATCCATGTGTTTTGAACACTAAACAAATTTTTTCTTCTAATTACGAATAAGATTATGAGCATTTGGTTTACTATGTGCAAAGGCACACAAAGTTCATTGTTGATTCTTGTTTACGTAAAAATGGGTTTGTTCTTTCATGTCTCTACATTGCTCCATTGAAGGTTCATCTAGAGTCAACATTCTAGATATATGAGAAAGGGAGAAAGAAGTATGAACTAGCATGAAATGATGACCATTTAAATGTTCATAATGTTGATGTTTTAACAATGTGGCGAGCAAATTTTGATTTTTATCCAGTTCTTTCTTAACATCAAGTTTTAAAGTATATTGCAAAATATGCTTCAAAGGTAGAGAGGAGATCTAAAAGTTATCATGAAATGTTGACCAAAGTTGTTTGTGGTTTTGGTTTTGAGGCTCCTGCATTATATGCATATAGAAGGTTCCTTGATGAGACACTTGTTGAGTGTGACATTAGAGCTCAAGAGATGTGTCATTTGTTACTAAAGTTGCTTCTTATTATCTATAGTCAGAAATTATTCTCCTTGAATGTTGGCAAGGAATTGTATCAAATGGTTTCACTGCATTCTGATTAAGTTTTGTGTGGAAATAATTTCATTCAAGATTATCAAATCCACCCTATTTTTTTGGAACATTTATGCTTGATAGAAACAGTAAGATCATGGAGTTTTGAGGAGAAGAGTAAGCAGGACAAAAGGAGGTCACGTGATAAGAAGGCTATCATTCATGTTTGGCCATCGTTTTATGTTGTTCCTGATGAGGGGTCTGAAGATTTTGAAACGTTTTTCCTGGAGTGAGTTGCTTTTATACAAGCCATTTCGTGATGTTGGTTCAGATATTGGGTTTTCCACTGAAAGTATTGTTGAGAGCTGGAGAAATTGGAGATATCATCCGTAGCATGTTGATCGATCCCCTTTGCCAAATGAAGGTGATGAAGAGGATTTGGAGCCACTTATACATGAAGAAAATGTTGATCGATATTTTGAAGAGTGGCAGGTTTTTTTGCGGTTAGTTCCTCCAAGCTGTGTAAACATTTCACACCTTGATAATCTTGGTAGAAGTGACTTTGATATTGATTATAATTGGCAGGAAATGGTGGTATCAAATGATTTCTTAGAATAAGGGGTCACTTTTGTAAAACATACATAGTTTGCGGGTGTTTTGAATTCTAGGTTCGTTACGAACACATATTTGTCACCTTCATCTCTATCAGAAAAACAACTAGCTTCTTTTGAAATTATTTTCTAAAATTTTGCTAATGGTGGAAATGATGGTGCTTTGAAAATGAATATTCTAGGTACTATTGGAATATGGAAGTCTTCTCTCATTGGGTGTATTTCTCATGCCTTTTCTTAAGTGAAACAACAAATGGAAAAAGTCCATTGTTATTGCTTTCACCAACTAGTATTGTTTCTTTTAACATACATGGAAAAACAATACATTTTGCTTTAAAAGTTCCTATAAAATATATGAAGCCACTATGTGGGCAGGCTCTGGCAATGTTCCATGAGGAAATGAGACATGTTCAATATATACTAATTGATGAGATGAGCTTTATAGGTCCAAGGCTATTCATACAAATAGATTCTCGTTTGCAAAAAGCCTTTCCTAAAAATAAGAACAGTCCTTTTGGTGGCAGGTCCATCATTCTTGTGGGTGACCTTGTGTAGCTGCTTCCTATTAAGGATAAACCGTTGTATGAAAGTAGAATAGCTAGGAAAGTTTTGTGGGAAAGCTTCAACATTGTAGTTGCTCTGGACAAAATTTAGAAATGCATAGCCTTATTTTGCTGATTGATTTTATTATGACCCGTCTTGATACTTGCTTGGATCAATAGAAAAGGATTTTGTTTGATTCTTCTGTTCGCTTATTTGCGATAAATAATCTCATCAATTTTCACAATCAGAAACTGCTTCAAGCATTAAATTCTTCTATTGTGAGATGTGTTGCAGAAAGTAATAGAAGAACAGGAATAAGTGATAGTGATGATGATATATTGGAGAGTGAAGTACTTCTATGTCGTGGAGAGCGCGTGATGTTAACGTGTAATTTTTGGGTTGAATTTGGTCTTGTTAATGGTTCACTTGGATATATTGAAAACATTTTCTTTTTTCCTTGTTCAAAGCCGTTGCAACTACGACAATTTGTTATAGCTATATTTGAAAAGTATTGTGGTGTTCCGTTTGATAACAATTTTCCAATTCTTGTACCTATTTCACCTGTTATTAGAGGGCATATGAGGCAAATTCCTTTGAAAATGGCATGGGCATTGACAATACACAAATCATAGGGGGGGACTTTGCAACAAGCCAGTGTAGATATTGGAGACAGAGAAAGACAGGGTCTCACATTTACATCTATATCAAGAGTGAAATCAATAGATGGTTTACCACAATTTGCTACAATTATGTTTGAAATTTATTGTGGTGTTCCATTTGATAAGCATTTTCCATATCTTGTACCTATTATTCATGTTCGCAGGGGGGGTATGAGGCAAATTCCTTTGAAAATGGCATGGGCGTTGATAATACACAAATCACAGGGGATGAATTTGCAACGTGCCACTAAAGATATTGGTGAAATAGAAAGACATGGTCTAACATTTACAGCTATATCGAGAGTGAAATCAATAGATGGTTTGTGGATTTCACCGTCGTTTCCTTTTCAACGTTATGCAAAAATGAAAGATAGTGCATATGCTACACTTAGAATGAAAGGAGGAGCGATTAAAGTCAATATCATTTTTGGGGTATTTATCTTCAATGTAGTTTAGTGTTCATAAATTATTTTTTTAGTAAATAAACTATTTCAGAGAAATCGTGGTTTTATTTGTTGAATTGTAGTTTTTTTATGTTTTATTTTGTCCTTATTTTGAATCCTTTTATATTTATGTTTGAATATGAAAGAAGCAAAATCATAAATAAATAGTTATGTTTCTGTTAATTTGTTCTCTTTAAATGTATTGATTTTAATTGTATGTTTTTGTCAATGATTGACAGATATGGATAACATTGATGGTAATTATTACATCAAAGAGATTAATTCAATTACAAGAACCATTAGTTTTGTTACCTTGATTCATGCAAGGTTTGATAGAAGGCACAGCTTCCATCGTCATTTTTTCGATGAGCATATATGTGTTTTGAGTGGAATGAAATCATATGTTCAAACTTTATGTCATTTGTACCAAAGAGAATGAGGGAGGAAGACAAGAAGGGAGTGTCTTGAAAGCATCAAGTATTGTGATCATTATCCTGTTGATTTGACTTGGTGTTGCTTTTGCCACCGCTCTGACTGTGTTTTGGAAAAGCCTGCTATGAAATAATTATGTTCTGGTCGAGTGTTGAGAGTTGAATTTTGTTGTCAAATGTGGTGTTATTGTTATTATTATTATTTTCAATGTTACTAAACTTTGGATTGTGTCATTCATTCTGTAATGTTTAAAATTTCATCTCTTTTCTTTGTTGCATTATTAGTGACATTGTCAAAATCGTCATTTACTGACTATTGTTAATGCTTGTTAGTGATTGACAATAATTGTTGTTCATGTCGAGATTTATGTTCTCTTCAATGTGTTTCATTTTTCCTATTCTTATACTTAATTAGTGACTTATTTTATATTTTTAATTGCCAACATTATTTTAGCAACATTTCACATTCGTTGATGTTATGATTTTGTATTTTTCTATCAGAAATAATGTTATATATTTAAGTCTTTAATTTTTATTAATATATTTTATTAATATAAAACTCCTTTGTTTTATTAAATTGTGTTCAATTATTTTTTATGATATTTCTTTATATGTGGTATTATTAATTTGTAAAGTTATTTTAACTTTTTTATTATTATTAATGTAATATTAATATTATTAATAAGGTTAATATTAATATTATTAATATAGTTAATATTAATATTAATATTAATATAAGTTTAATATTAATATTAATATTATATATTTATCGGTATTTATCAACACATTTATATTAATATAAATATAGTTGTGTCAATTATAATAAATTTGTAGAATATTACATATTTATTAAATTGTTGATGAAATTGTATCTTCCACAAGTTTTCAAGAAGACTTGGGTGGGGAAATTGCTAGATGGTAAGGTGTTTTAATGGTTAATGAATTGTTATTTTTGATCGACGTGATTATAATATACTTCAACTTTTTTATCATTGCCTCACTTGCTTAACTTATTAATTATATATCTAAATTTTTAGAAATATTAAAGTTGATAGTGGAGTTATCTCTCCACTCCATCATTTGATGATTCAAATTTCTATTCATAAGGAATATATAAAATCAATTTCTCAATTTTTAAAAGTCTAGGCGTGGAAGACGGGTTACAATATAACTACATGTAATAATAATGGAAGGACTAATAAAATATTTTGTAAATTAAATAAGTGTAAAAGATAAAAATTTGTTAATATGTTGATTTTATATTAATATTTGTAAATTCATAAACATTTATATATCAGTTAAAATTAATATAGAGTTTAAGGGAAATATTGTAGTGTTTGTAAAAGTTAAAAGTAATTATGGATACTCATCTCACTTTATCATAGATATTATTAATCATACTATACCATGGGCCAATACCATGGCTCATCAATCTCACATGTCCAAAATTCATTCTCATTTCACAATCAAAATATTTTATATAAAAAAAATATTATTGGGCCAAGAGACACTCTCCATCCCAATATGAAAAGTTGTTGTAATGTATAGTTATATTATGTTATCTAAAAAAATTGATTGAGTGAAATTATATATATATATATATATATATATACTCAGCGAAATTATATAAAAACAAAAATTAAACTAAAAAATAAAACTAATAATTAAACCATCCTAGATCTATCTTAACTCTGGATCTATGAAGCTGCGAGAGGGATCAAATCTCTCAAGTTTTGGACTCAGAAAAGAGGTTTGCACCTTAGAGATTTGATCCCTCTAGGAGTTGATAGATCCAGAGTTAAGATGGATCTAGGTTTATTGCTTACTCACAATGAAAAAAATGCATAACATTATACATGAGGAAATTAATTTTAAAATTTAGTTAGTATTTTTCAATGGAATTTCAATGAATTTCATAAAATATTTAACAATCATAAAAATATACTATAAGCTTTTGGCCAAGGGAGAATATATGAATAGACTTGAATTTGTGCTCCATCAAAAGGTTATAATGTAGATTACCATCCCATTTGAATGTTATAGCTTAATTAAATAATTTGATAAAGAATGAGCGAATAAAGGGAGGTTGTATCATACTACATACCTACCAAAGCCTAAAAGAACGGAGTTGCAACTAGCTGAGTGAGTAGAGAATGTAAATGTGTGTAGTTTGGATGGGAGTCCATGTGTGTGTTTTCATTAGGGAGCAATCCATCAATCATGGAGAGAGTGAAATTGAAATGGTAGATGAAAGAGACCATGTAGTTGAGTTCAAAGTAAATGTTATGGTGAGAGGTGGTGAAGAAACAAGCTGCCAGGAAAAGGTTGTTTAAGTAAGAGGAAAAGGGACATGATATGCAATGAAGAAGTAAAAAGAATAGATAATGAAGCAAGAGAAATAAAATTTAAGTGACAAATTTAATTAACAATGAAAAATAAAAAAACTCACAAGATTATACTATGATATAAATCCCAACCATCCATTCTAGTATGCTAATAACAATATTTGGTGAAGGTTAAATCTTGACCATATGCCTAATTAAATTTAATAATTTCGTAATGAAAAATAGTTTCATGTTAGTTTTGCAACGAAACATTGCTACAAACATTCTCCAATTGGCTTTTTTAATTTGTAATAAAATTGTAAATATAATATCAAATCGAGTTATAACATTGTGTTTCTCCCGCCCTCGTTATTTCAAATTATGAGCATGCCCTCTCCCCTCGACTCTTGGTGCCTCTTGCTCCTAGGGTCAGCTGCATTACTTCTGGCCTGCGATGGCCCATATGGAGCATCCTCCTGTGGGTGATTCGATCCTAGCCTCTCTCTGAATCTTCAGCCTCTCTCTCTGAATCTCTGCTCTCCTCCCTTGGCCATTCTTGACTTAGGCCTTCAATATCTAAGTTTGTTAAGAATATTGATAAAATACATGAAATAATCCTCCATCCTTCCCTTCCTCGCCATGTTGCTCTTTCTCTCTCTGAGCGTGGACTGGTTGGACAATTTATTGGTCTCTGGCCTTATCCCCGATTGGTTCTCAAGTGGGTGGAAAGAAATTGGGCCTCTTCCATCAAGGGGAAAATCTCGATCAGGTTTTGTGACAGAGGGTTCTTCACATTCCACTTTGAAACAAAAGAGGACAGAGATTTAATCTTCAGAAATGGACCGTATTTCATTGATTCAAGAGGGCTTTATCTCAATAGATGGACTTTAACTTTGATACAGAGTTGGATGTGCCGAATGTAGTGTCAGTATGGATGAGTCTCCCCCATATTTCTTTGCACTACTGGGGAGATGAATCTATAAAAGCAATAGAAAACGCAGTCGAGAAATACATCGGTAGAAGTGAGCCAAAGGAAAACATGCACGCATGCACAATAATATGTGTGGAAGTTGATTTGGGGAAAGGACTACCGGAGCAACCAAGATAAAATTTGATAGCTGGGTCCAAATTCAACACTTGGACTATGAACCAATTCCATTCAAATGTAATGTATGTCATAAGTATGGTCATTTTTGTAATAGATGTACTAAAAAATAGGAAATGGAAGAAACAGAAAACCAGGAACCAAAATGGGAGCAAGTCAAGAAGAAAAAGTCAGCTAATAAATCCTCCTCCCAACCTTCTTCTACCTCTCTTCTTCCTTCCTCAACCCTTCCTCTCCCCCTCCTCCTCTCCTTCTTTTCCTAAGCCCTCTAAATCTCTTCCCTCTTCCTCATCTTTATTACCTACTTCCATCCCCCCCGCTCAGTAGCTCTTTTGGCTTCTAACACCTTTGCCTCTCTTGTGGTTTCCAACATTCCTTCCTCCCCTCCTCTCCTTCCCTACCCTTATATTCCCTCCACTTCCTCTCCCATCCTCTCTCATATTCCTCCTCCCCCTTCCTTTGACTAAATAATCACTCGAACCCTATCTAAAGATCTTATCTCCTCTCTTGACCATCGAAAAAGGGTTGGAAGGAAATCCAACATAGAAATCAGAGATGATGTTGTGGAAAAGGATATGGAATTGGGCACTCAACAACCCCTGAATACTTTCTTAGAAAAGAGCAAGGAGAAAATTGATCATCCCAATAGAGGGAATGGTCCCTCTACCCACAACCCAAAGTGATAATGAATATATTCTCTTGGAATTGCAGAGGAATGGGAAGTATGCCAAAATTTAATGCAATGAAAGATTTAATATCATCAGAGAAACCTGATATTTTTATGATCTAGGAGACAAATATAAGTGAAAATGAAATGGAAATAATGACCCAAAAAATAAAAAGCTATGAAGGAACATCAATTCCAGCAATAGGAGCTTCAGGAGGAATATGCACATTATGGAAAAAATAGAATTGGGAGTTGATTTAGCAAAAAAAATAGTTGCACTAGATAAAAATAGACTTGAAAAATAAAAAGTCAAAAAATAAGTACTTCATCATTAATATTTGTGCCCCAGAAACCATTATAGAGATAAGGAATCATGTTGGATCACATTAAAAAATTATCTTTTGCAGGCTCAAAACAGCGGCATAATTTTAGGAGAAGATTTCAATTTGGTATTGAATGCAAAGAAGAAGTTTGGGGGGGAATATCATGTTGATCCATCAAGGGAAATGGTAGAAACAATTAGGAAACTTGCAATCTAATAGACACACCCCTTATAATAGGAAGTATACATGGAGCAACAAAAGAATTGGTAAAAATAATATAAAAGAAAGGCTGGATAGATTTCTAATCCAAGTAAAAATCACCACCTCCTTCAGTGATATAAAATCAAAAATATCCACAACATAGCATCGAATCACAAATCGGTGGTGATTTCACTAGGGATGTTGGGGAACCTTGGCCCAATCCATTTTAGATTCAGCGCCACCTGGAATGACAGCAAAGAAGTCAAAAATATTATTAAATATGTATGGGAAAATCAAATTATTGGCTCCCTAAGCTATGTCCAGGAATCAAAACTTAAAGCACTGAGGAAAGAGCTAAAATATTGGGCAAAGAAAAACCAAATAGAAACACAAAAAAGAAAGTTAGAAATGACAAAAAAAATTAAGAGAATCCAAGAGGAAAAAGAACAGTAAGAGGAAATGTAGGAGAGTTTATGGCAGGAAAATCAAGCATACTAGGAATTGTATAGGCAAAATAGAATGGAAGAAAAGGAGTGGTGAATAAAATCTCGAAGTCTATGGCTTAAAGCAAGAGAAAAGAATATTTCTTTCTTCCACAAAACTGCGAGGATTAGGAGAATTCAAAATCAAATAGACATCATTGAAGATAATGAAGGTAAATAAGTGAGAAGGAACGAGGAAATAAAGAAGGAGGGTTTAAGATATTACAAAAATATGTTAACATCTATAGTAGAAAATAATGAGTATGAAGAATTTCTACAACACATCTCAATAAAAATTAGAGCTATAGAAAACAAAGAATTCACCAAATAAGTAGAAGAAAAGGAAATTGGCGTTGTAGTGTGGGATCTACATTCGGATAAGGCTCCAAGGCCTGATGGGTTTCCAATCTCCTTCTATAAAAATAACTAGAACATCATTAAAAAAGATTTGATAAGAATGATCAGAAATGTTTTTGGGAAATACAAGGTAGGAGGATTTACAAACTTCTCATTTCTTACCCTAGTCCCAAAAGAGTCGAATGCAAATACATTTAGTAGGTTTAGGTTGATTTCTCTGTGTAACTCCTCCTACAGAATCATAACAAAGATTCTCACAAATAGAATAATAGCAGTGATTCAAGAAATAATATTAGAAAACCAAGGGGGATTTGTCCCAAGGAGACAAATTCTTGACAATATTCTAATAGTACAGGAAGCATTGCAGTCTAGCCTTCTGAAAAAGGAAAAAGGAATGATTGTCAAGTTGGACATGGAAAACTCTTTTGACAAGGTCAGCCTTGGGTTCATCTCAGATGTTTTACAGAAATTCACATTCTCTAAAGAGGAAATAGATATAATTAAAGCTTGCATTGTGGGACCTTGGATAGCTCCCTTAGTCAATGGAAGACCTAGAAAACTTTTCCAAAGCACAAGGGGGCTTTGACAAGGCTTCCCTCTCTCCCATTTTCTATACATCATCATGACAGACTCACTGAGTCGAAATCTAGAGAAATGTAGACAAGATCGGGTTATCACAGGACTCTCAATCTCTCCGTAAGTAAAAGTCATAAATCACTCTCTATTTGCATATGATACATTGGTTATGGGAGGGGCCTCTTGCATTATAACAAGAAGATTCAAAAAGGAACTTAACAGATTTATGGAAGCCTCTGGAGGATTTCTAAATAATCAAAATGCAGAATTTTCGGTTGGAGCACTCCTCGCTCTCTCCAAAAAATATCACAAATTCTAGAAAATTCCTTTTCAAGAAAAATGGAGCCACTTCCATTATCTTGGTCTTCCTATCTCCAAAGAAAATCTAAAGACTGAGATATGGAACAAGTCCATAGAGAAAATGAAAAAAAAAGGTGCAGAATTGGGGAATGAATTGGCTCAACATGGTAGGAAGGGTGGTTTTAGTCAAGGCATTACTTACATCTTTCCCAATATACCAGTTTGCAACAATACTAGCTCTCACAAGCATTCATAAACAAATAGAGCTAGTAATCAGGGGGTTCCTATAGCAAGGAGGTAAATTAGAAACAGAGAATCTCAACCTAGTGAAATGGGATCAAGTAACACAACCATATGAGAAAGGAGGTATGGCTATAAGACTTCCTAGGATAATGAATTTGTCACTAGGAGCAAAAAATAACATGAAGATTTATAACTATAGAGAGAAGTTGGTGTAAGAAAATCCTAGAAGAAAAATACATGAATCGTAATAGAATAGTATTACTTGAAACAAGGTTCCCAATAAGGCCCTGCTCCTAGGTCTCGAGTTTGATTAAAAAGACCCTTTCCCTCATCAAAATAGGTTCCTCCAAGATCCCTGGGAATGGTAAATTTATCAAAATTTGGGAGGATAGAATAATGGGAAATCCACCTATAGCCTATCAAGAAAATCTCCATGATTTGAGAAGGTGGATGAAAACAAAAGGAATTAGTACTCTCGAAGACATCTCTCATTGGAGAGATGGATTGGGATGACTAGAGGATCCCAAACCTTCCCCAATATCTGGTTCCTCAATGGATGAATTTAATTTCTCTTCTTAAGGGTGCAACACCTTTGAGCGAGGACACAAAAGACTCTCTTAGATGGGATCCTAATGGAGGGGATTATTCAGTCAAATCTGGATATGCCACCATACATCAGCAAGCAAATCTAGATTGGGATCATTGGAAGGATGCATGGAAAACTGAAATCCTACCAAAAATCAAAGTGCTCATATGGACTCTCCTTAAAGTTAAAATTCTAACAGATAATCTTGAAAAGAAAGGTTATGAAGGTTCTTCTAGTTGTGCTATGTGCCAGAAGCATGAACAAATCATCTAGCATCTCTTTATGGAGTGTTCTTTTGCAAGAGACTGCTGGTTACTGCTAGTAGGACCTTTGGAGGTTAGAACTCAACAATCTCTGCCTCTCCATGAACTTTTATCCACTTGGAACAAAATTCATCTATATACTTTTAAAAATAAAGAAACAACTAAAAGATATTGGACTAGATTTCCCTCATTTATGTGTTGACAAATATAGTTAGTTAGAAATTAGAGGATTTTCAAAGACTGCCCTCCAAGCATTAGGACTACCTTGGAAAACACTTGGAGCATGACAACATAATTTATCACTTCCAAAGGAGCTAAAACAATACATGTAAATCATATACAACATGAGGAAAGAATTTGGATGGAATTTGTGTTGAGAAAGCAACAAAAAATAAAAAAACATCAACATTACACCTATGAGCACTAAGAGTTGGAAGATCATAATTAAAAAAGAGGAATTTAAAACATGGTTAGAGAGTTTAAAAAGACCCTGCTTATTCTGATGGTTCTTCTAAGTCTAACCCAAGAAAGGCTGGAGCAGGAGGATTCCTTTCTGATTTAGGAGGAATAAATCCCATCACTTATGAATGGGGACTAGGGAAATATCCAACAACATAGAAGAAGCATATGGTCTACTATTTGGAACATAAATTTTAAGACAGCGTGGGATGAAGAATCCAGTCATCATGGGGGGCTCTACCATAATTATTGATTTGATGGTGGAGAGAAGAAGTCTTAAGAATAAGGAGATGAGCCAAATAACCAAAAGGGTGGAAAAAAATTGCAATATCTCGGAGAAGTCACTTTCAAGCATATTCTAAGAGAAAATAATTGTATTGTTGATGAGTAGGCTAATCTCACAGTTTCTCGTCCTATGGGAGAATCCAGAATAGACAATGAGATAGTCAGAAAACCAATTCCATAGGGCCTCAATCCACCATCTGTAGAGAATCGTACTGAAGTCAGGAACATCAAGGTGGGAAACAGTCGTTTCACCTCGAAAAGCAAGAATTCAGAATCGCAGGAAAATCAGGAAAATCCCCATGGACAGCCAACGTAGTCAAATCACGACTCCTAAGAACACAGCAACTAAATATGCTTCTCATGATATTATTATGACCATTATTTTGAAGTGTCCCTTAGTGTAGCTATATATTCATCCCCTCCCTTCGATCAATCTCATCTCGCTCCATTTCCTCTTTGTTGTTTTCCTATCCTTGAGGCCTGTTATCTTTGTCCTACTCTTTTATTTTCCTCATCTCAGTAGTTGTGTTCATCTTTTCTATTTTCATGGTTGTGCTCCTTTGGGGCCTGTGCTCATCCTCTTTGCCTTCACATGGCTCTTCCCCCCTGTCATCTCTTGTGGCATATTTTCAATTCTGGTTCTTGGCTTACTGCTTTCCTTCTGAGGAAGAGTCATTTTAATCTACGAAGTTCTGTATTCCTTTCTTTGGTAGTTGTCACTCTCTATAGGCCTTTCTTGTGGTAGTATACATTCCTTCTCTCTGTTTTTATTTTTTCCTTTGTTTTTCCTTTTGGAGAATTCGCTTACAATTCTCAGTAATTATGGAATGGAACCCTCTCGTCAACACTCCAAAGTGTGATATTTTTTCTGTTTGCATAGCGAACAAGTATATGATTGATCAAATAAGAGAAATAATCAAGGATTTCGAATTTGATGCTAAGTTTGAGAATTCCTTCTTTAAGGGACAGTTGGAGGAGAAGAGGAAAGAAATTGCAGCTCTAAAACACAAATGTAAGCACATGGATGACACTATCAGTTATTTGAAGAGTTTAATAATCAGTCAGATGGGAGAAAACTCCAACTACCAAAGTAGCAAAAATCAGCCTCAAGCACAGTAAGAGCCTTCAGTCAACAAATTTTAGATGCTCAATTTTCCTTTCCTCTCCTTTCCGCTCAGTTCTTCCTCTAATAGTTCTCTATGCTTTTTAAATGTAAATTTTTGTTGAATCAGTTTGTTCTTATTTATAAGGATAGTGCAATTGGTATTCTCATATTCATAGGGGGGAATTCATGGAAGATAGGGACTGTTTTCCCTCTATTTCTCTTCCATTATGACTATCTCTGTTTGGCCTTGATGTAATGGGAGCATATCTCATATTTTCATTTTTGGAATATAAAAACTAGTAACCGACTGTGTTAAAAAAAATGTAAATATAATAATATAACTACTGATATAAATAGGTGTTAATGCCAAATGTCTTCATACAACTTTGCTAAAAAAATATTTTTTTATTTATTTCTATTTAGTATAAAAAAATATTTGACATCAACTAATGTAAGTGTTCATGAGACATCCTTGATCTTAATATTACATTTGGTGCTAATATTTATGAGGCATATTTATCAAAGGGGTAGGATTTAATGGTGAAATTTTTTTCATCACTGGACAAATTTTAATTATCGTGAGGGCCTCCCTTGTGCCATGAAGGTACGCTGAGATAGTGTTGGAACATTTGATTGCATCTAGAGACACCATATAGCCATGCACACATAAGTTCAACCCCATGTCAGGTCCTTCAATTAACTTAGAGTATAACCCACCCTATGTCCTCCTTTAATTAATTTAAGTGTATCAAATCCCACCTCATATTCTCTTTTATAAGTCAAAATTTCTCCAGCCACTTGGTGAATATTTCATAAATTCAGTCTTTGGAAACATGTTATAACATTTCTTTCTTGGACAAAATATTTTAGAATTTACTAAAAGAAACTCTCCATTTCACTTGTTTATAAGAAATACATCATTGTCGAATCAATTATCTAACTAGTTGTAACGATTCAATAAATTGTTACTCATATATTTCATCCTTTTCATGCTTGAAATTTACTTTCAAGAGTTCTATGATATTTACTTTACAGTTTTCATATTCAAACTATGACAACATCTTTCTTATATTCACATCATCATTGTGTTTGCCTTAACAAACAAGGGGTCATTGTCTCTACCACTATTTAATTGATTTCTTTTGCATAAAGATTTTCATAGAGTGGAAGTGAATGGTTGTGTGGAGTGTGGAGAAAACTCTGTGCAATGAAACCAAAAATATCTTCGCAAAAATCTCTCTACACAGTAAAATATTACTACACAAAGCTATCCACACAAGCTTCAACAATATTTTAATTGACATGAAATTTTCTATGGAATTCTTGAGGAGGTGTATGCTTTTGGAAATTGTGATAGTCTTAGAGATATTGTTTACAGTAGTAGTGTGGAGAAGCTGATTATGTGGAGAAATGTGTTTCTCCTCACTCTTGCATAATCAGCTTCATATTGTGCAATTACGTTTTTAATAATTTGAATATATAATTTAAAGTTGGATTGAGTTAGAATTATGTTTTTTAATAATTTCAATATATAGTTTTATTTATGTTAAAAAAAAAAATTGTAACATTTTCAATAATTTAAATTAACATCATAAATGAACGATTTTTCATGTCAAAGATAGGCATAATAAAGGATAATATATCATTTGTTGTAGTAGTGTGCAGAAGTGTGTAGACATTAATTGTGTGGAGAAATGTGTTTTCTCCCAACACAACCATTCACTCATTATGAAATTAAGCTTTTAATAATTTGAATATATACTTTAAAGTTGAATTGAGTGACAATTACAATTTTTATAATTTGAATATATAGTTTTATTTTTGTTTTCAAAATTAAAATGCATTTTTAATCATTTCCATATATAGTTTTATTTATGTTTTTGAAATTAAAAAACATCATAAAGAAATTATTTCTCACGTAAAACATAAGCATCTCTCTAGCATCTGCACAAAGATCTTCGCACAAGCTTCAACAATAGTTTAATTGACATGAAACATTCTATGAAATTTTCTAAGAGGGGTATGTGTTTGATAATTGCGGTAGTATTAAAGATATAGTTTGCAGTAATAGTGCAGAGAAGTTGATTGTGCGGAGAAATGTGTTTTCTCCTCATTGTGGAGAAATGTGTTTTCTCGTCACTCCCACACAACCATTCGCTCATGTTGTGCAATTAAGTTTTAATAATTTGAATATATAATTTAAAGTTGGACCGAGTTACAATTATGTTTTTAAATAATTTAAATATATATTTTTATTTATGTTTTGGGAATTTAAAAACAATTACTTTTTAATAAATTGAATATATGGTTTTATTCATGTTTTCGAAATTAAAAAACATCATAAAATAAAAAAATTCATATCAAGCATAAGCATAATAAAAGATAAGATTTCATTTAGAGTAGTAATGCAGAGAAGTTGATTGTGCAAAGAAATGTGTTTTCCAACCATTCACTCATTGTGAAATTAAGTTTTTAATAATTTGAATATATAATTTAAAGTTTGATTAAGTTACAATTGCATTTTTAATAATTGAATATATAGTTTTATTTATGTTTTTGAAATTAAAAAACATCATAAAGAAACACTTTCTCAAGTCAAGCATAGGAATAATAAAGGATAAGATATCAACATAGGCATAATAAAAGATAAGATATTTTATAGAGAAATCTACACTTACACACAACCATCCAGTCATGATGTGCAATTAAGTTTTTAATAGTTTGAATATATTAGTTTAAAGATTACGTTTTTAATAATTTGAATATATAGCTTTATTTGTGTTTTTTAAATTAAAAAACAATTACATTTTTAATAATTTGAATATATAGTTTTATTTATGTTTTGAAAATTAAATAACAACATAAAGGAACAATTTCTCACCTCAAGATATAGTTTTCAGTATTGATGCAAAGAAGTTGATTGTGCCGAGAAATGTGTTTTTCTGTACTCTTGCACAATCATTCACTCATGCAATTAAATTTTTAATAATTTGAATATAGTTGAAAGATGGATTGATTTACAATTAATTTTTAGTTTTTAATAATTTGAATATATATTTTTATTTTTAAAAGACAGTTACATTTTTAATAATTTGAATATATATCCCTCGATCGGGGTGCGATCCAACCCCATTGGGCTTTTCCTTTCCCAACGATTAATGTGAATCCAACAGATCATTCTGGACACCCTCTGCATGCATGCAACACTTGGAGAGGTGGTAGTGTGCATGCGACATTTAATGCCCCAGCTCGAAGGTGGCAAAGGTATAAGGACAGTTGGAATAAGGAGAATTCCCTCTGGCTTGTTGAGAAATTTAGTCTGTATACTTACGTTCCTATGAATTTGGTTTGGGAGGGTGATTTTGGGTAGCTTGTGATCGTCATCTTCTCTAGGTTCTAGCAGCTTTCACTGGTATGTTTCTAGTCTTAACTTAGCACATTTTGTTTGCATGGAGCATTATTTTCGACCTTTGACCGATGATATGCATGGGTTTGTGTTTTGGGGCGATGGGAATTGGAGTTTTTAGAGGCATGGCCTTGCTGGGTGTCTAGTTGGGGCTGAGTCCATCGTTATGTATGTCTTGGTGTCTGTCGAGTATGGAATTTGGTTTTCTTGCATGAGTGCCTACATGGTTTGGGTGGCAAAGGGTTTTGGAAGTGGAGGTCCCCCATGTTCATGCAAGAAAGAGCCGGAAGTGTTTTGAGTCTGTGAATAATTTTGTTTGGTTCCAAGGTATTTAGGCTTTGGGCCAGCTCGAAGTCGAGCCATGGTTGTATGTAACTCCAGTTATGCCCTTTGTTGGCATAGGGGCAAAGGTAGAAAAACCCTAGGGGTCAAGTTCTAGGTTAGTTTGGTCTCGTGGAACAGAGTCTATCAGGTGTTGAAAATTCAACAAGATGATGGAGCTTAGTGGAAAGGAGTCGCCTTCACTAAGTGGGCCCGCAGGCTATTTTTGGCGCAAACTCTATTTTTAGACTATGTCTATTTTTAGACATATGGATCATGGTCTATGAGTTGCAGGATTCTATTTGTGGATGATTGGTCATGTTGGTAAAAATAGATGGACTTCTATTTTTAGACATATGGGCGGAGTCTATTTTTAGACTGCCAGGCTAAAAATAGAATAGTTGAATATTATTAGCTCATAATAATATTTGGACTATAAACATTATCTTATCCTCTTGGAGCACTTCAGTTTGAGCTACAGATGTGGCACATGCATATGCCAGAAGGAAATATGATTTTCTTATGGGTCAGTTGAGCTGTTGCATGATGGACTTCAGTTAGAACTCAGGTGGTTGAGTTTGGTGGAGTTGATGGAGTTGTGTTCAGTTTGACTTGGTTGAACTAGTTGTATTTTAGTCTAACTAAAGAATACACTAGTGATGAGTTATGTGAATTAAATATTAATTAATTCACTAATTATTAACTCATAAAGCAACTAAAGAATACATCAGTTAACTCAGTGCATGGACAGTTTAGTGGAGACAGGTGTTAGAGGTTGAGATTTCTGTCAGTTGTGGCTATAGTTGTGCATGAGATTTGCACAATCAATGGATTGAGTATTGCCAATGAGGATTGCGTGGTTCAGCCAAGGGAAATACGAGTTTGGGTCAGCCATTCATCATCATTCTCATGCAAGATTGCGCAGTGGAGGCAGGCAAGCAGCGAAGGAGATTTGAACATGTGATCGATTCAGATCTAAGCTAGTTTTGTGTGTAACAGGTGGAGATAGTACTGAGAACTTGTGAGGAGTATTGTACTATGTATTGCTACATGTTCTCAATCATTATAATATACAGATAGTGTGGGGTTTTCAACTATATGCTTTCCCCGGATTACATACTGTGTTAATGTGTGCATGCAATTGATGTTTCATTATTTTTTAATTCTGCAAAATTGATGATCAACGTAGAGGAGGTTATGTATTATGCATGTATTCCACAATAGTGTATAATCAGGATAATCTCTGTGAATAAGTGTCATATTATTTAAAATTTCTACATGGTATCAGAGCATAGTTGATCATCATGTCTATTATTCAGAAAGTGTTTACATTTTATTTCTTCAGTTAGAGTCTGTAATCGGGCAAGGTAGCCGCTGGATTCATCCTTCCTTTGGAAGGTGAGATATCCGATAAAAGCCCATATAGTCAATCTCTGTACGAGAAATACTTTGTTCTCACAAATTTTAGATCAGAAGCGGTTGAGTTTTGAGCTGGTGGAATTCGAATTTGTAGCAGTGTTTTCTTGGTGTCAAAGTTGAAATGTCTTGCAACGGATTGCGATTGGAGTATGCTCTTGAGGGCAGCTTGAATTATAATGCATGGAAAGACAGGATGGAGGCGGTGCTAGATGACAATGGGTTGAAGGATTTCATAGATGCTGAGGTCCCAAAGCCTACTGATGATGCTCACATTGAGGCTTGGCAAAAGAAGACAACAAAGTGTCGAAGGATTCTGTTGGAGGGCGTGAAGGATCACATTGTATCTAGCCTGCATGGAAAGGCTTCTCCATACTTGATGTGGAAAGCGTTGACATATTTATTCCAAAGAAAGAGTGACCAGAGGAAGTTGGCGCTCAAGGATAAACTCAGAAACATTAAGTGTGAGAATGGAGACAGTATGCCCAGGTATCTCACGAAGTTCACCCAGTGCCGGGATGAGCTGGGAAGTGTGGGGGTGACTGTCGATGATGAGGACTTGGTGAGCTTGGCTCTCCTTGGTCTTTCAAAGAGTTGGCATTCCTATCAAGACTCTGTCAATGGTCGGGAGAAATTTCCAGGATGGGAGAGACTTTGGTCGGATTTTGTGCAAGAGGAGATCAGACGGAGCACTAGAGACAGTTCTTCATCCATGCATGATGAGGAGAACTTTGCCGTAGCGAGTAAGGTGAAGAAGGGGAAGGAGAAGGGTTCTCTTTCTGAATCCAGTTCTTCCAATGATGGAAAGAAGGTTGACAAGTCGAAGGTGAGATGCTTTCGTTGTCATGAGTTGGTCCATTATGCTACTAATTGCCCAAAGAAGAAGTCCAAGAAGGGATCTGGGTAAGGATCTGAAGGTGAGGCACTTACTTCACAATTTGAGTTGGATTTCACACTCTTCGCATGCATGGTTTCATCCATGGTGGGAAGTGGTTGGTTTCTTGACAATTGGAGCTTCTTTTCACATGACTGGTGACAAAATTTTGTTCAGTACTTTGGAGGAGAAAGATCTCCAGATACTCATAGTGATGGGTAATGATGAGAAGTATAGTGTCTCAGGTGTAGGCACAGTTATTTTTTAAAGGGAGCATGGAGCTCGCCTTACCTTGACCGATGTCAAGTATGTACCAAGACTGAAGAGAAACTTGGTGTTGATCACAATGCTGGAAGACAGAGGCTATGATGTAGTCTTCAGTAAGGGAAAGGTTTTCCTTAGACACATCATCACTAGACAGGTGAAGCAGATTGGTTCACGGGTCAAGAACCTGTATGCTCTTGAGGTTCAAGATGCATGCAAAGCCTTGAGTAGCGAGGCAACTGATGGAGACTTGGTGGTTGAGAGAGAGCGTATATTACCTCTCAACATGCAGAGCTAGAAGAAGTCTCAGACGATTGTGGAGGAGCCACGATTGGTGCAGCAGCTTCAGGAGGTTGTGGAGCAGCCACAACAAGGGAAGTTGAGAGGAGATCGAGTAGAGACATCTACTCATACAGAGACCTCCAGTAGGGGGAAACTTTGAGCCAGGTGGGCTGAGGGATCACATGCAGCCATACCTCCAGGTAGGAGGTGGGGCGATATAGAGTGATCGTCCCAAGGAGGAGGGGCAGGATCCTTGAGGTACCCAACCTCTTTGATGAGACCTTGCTACAGGAGCACCGATGTGGAGTAGTAGGAACTGACTGATTGGGTAGCGACAGATGAGGATGGAGAGGCAGAGAGAGTGACAGTGTAGGGAATTCTAGGACAGCGCATAGCTAGCAGGCTGCAACAATGCGAGAGGCACAAGTGTTTTGCATAGTGCTAGGTGGCACAGAGAAGTGTGCAATGGTGCGAGATGCATGGAGATGTTGCAGTAACACAGATGTCATAGAGGGAGCACTTGTCAGCAGCAAGTAGAGCTTCAACATCAGAGTATGTTCCTAGCCCAACGGAGTGGTCAGTTGGGAGTGTTTTTGTTCCAAGTGTTGTCAGAGCAAGTGGACCGGGCAAATGTGTTGCATGCAGAACATTCCAGAGTTGCAGGATAGGGGTTGCTAATAATCCATATCTTATTGAGAGGGAGTGTTGAAAATGCAACAAGATGATGGAGCTTATTGGAAAGGAGCCGCCTTCCCTAAGTGGGCCCGTAGGTTATTTTGGCACAAACTCTATTTTTAGACATATGGGTCATGGTCTATGAGTTGCAGGATGCTATTTGTGGATGATTGGTCATGTTGGTAAAAATAGATGGACTTCTATGTTTAGACATATGGGTGGAGTCTATTTTTAGACTGCCAGGCTAAAAATAGAACAGTCGAATATTATTAGCTCATAATAATATTTGGACTATAAACATTATCTTATCCTCTTAGAGCACTTCAGTTTGAGCTATAGATGTGGCACATGCAGCTTTCAGAAGGAAATACGATTTTCTTATGGGTCATTTGAGTTTTTGCATGATGGACTTCAGTTAGAAATCATGTGGTTGAGTTTGGTGGAGTTGATTGTGGAGTTGATGGAGTTGTGTTCAGTTTGACTTGGTTGAACTAGTTGTATTTTAGTCTAACTAAAGAATACACTAGTGATGAGTTGTGTGAATTAAATATTAAAATTCACTAATTATTAACTCATAAAGCAACTAAAGAATACATTGGTTAACTTAGTGCATGGATAGTTCAGTGGAGACAGGTGTTAGAGGTTGAGATTGATGTCACTTGTGACTATAGTTGTGCATGAGATTTGCACAATCAATGGATTGAGTATTGCCAATGAGGATTGCGTGGTTCATCCAAGGGAAATATGATTTTGGTTCAGCCATTCATCATTATTCTCATGCAAGATTGCACAGTGGAGGCAGGTAAGCAGCAAAGGAGATTTGAACCTGTGATTGATTCAGATCTAAGCTAGTTTTGTGTGTAACAGGTGGAGATAGTACTGAGTACTTGTGAGGAGTATTGTACTATGTATTGTTACATGTTGCAAATCATTATAATATACAGATAGTGTGGGGTTTTTAGCTGTATGCTTTCCCCGGATTACATACTATGTTAATGTGTGCATGCAATTGATGTTTCATTGTTTTTTAATTCCGCAAAATCAATGATCAACGTAGAGGAGGTTATGTATTATGCGTGTATTCTGCAATAGTGTATAATCAGGATAATCTCTGTGAATAAGTGTCATATTATTCAAAATTTCTACATCAGGTTGGTAATTCTTGTTTGGCTAGGGGTCAATTATGGTTTTGAAGTGAGCTATGGCTTGAGGTATGTCACCATAAGTCGGCTTCTAAGCATGGGGATTTGATTTCTGTGGTAAGAGTTCTCTTTATGGATTCCTATCAGAAGGGGTTTGGTGGGTTGTGGGCTAAGTGTAGCTATTTGCTTGACTTTCTTTTTAATTCCGTGTATAATGTTCGACTAGTGAAGTTGATAAGCTATGGGACATGTCGGATTAATTTTGAAGTCTCGAACATGGATGGCATGGCTAGTCCATTCAGGCCATACAATAGGCAAAGGAAGATGAATCAAAACAGTGGAACCCTTCTCTTGTGTTAGCAGTCTTTCAAAAGAAAAAATTGGAATGGGTTCTTTACTTGGCTGGTTTCTTTTGAATTTGATTTCGTAGGTCTACAAAGTCATCGCGACCCTTGGCTAGCATCGAGCACCCAAGTTGTGACCATTTTCCAATCGGTACCATGAGTTAGAAAAAGAGAAGCCTTTATCAAACAACAGGAAAAGCATGGCTAGGGCAGCTGATACTATAAAGAATGGTTGTGGGGGTCGAGGCCAAGGAAAAAAAAGGAAGGACTCTTCGTCACCGAATATCTAACCCATCTCTTCTAGTGTCGTTGCTAGGGCGGTTCATGGACGCAATCCTGCCTCTTGTATAATTCAAGAAGCATCTCAAGCATACCATGCTAGCAATTCCAACCTGGTCAAGCAATTGAGTGTAGATTGGGAGGCTGAGATCCGACAGACTGAGGAGGATTTCGAATGGGATATGGATGAGTGGAAAGAAATGACCCCGAACCCAGGCCACACTCTTGGCAGATTATCTCAATACAAGAAGATAGTCCATATGTTATAGATGATGAAGAGCATTATGGCGAAAGCTTTAGAGAAGTCTCCTCCTGACATGCATGTAGCCCCTCAGGGTCATTCGGATTACACTAAATAATTTCAAAAAAATTAGTTTCAATTGCAACAATAGAGTGGTTAGCTAAGCCGAATTGAGCAGCATATCCCTTGCATAGCCCACCTAGAGTTGTCAGGTTCCATTGTGAAGGATCCTACTCCGATGGATTCTGTTGATGATGACTAGTGACATTGCATCCTTGTTTTTCATTTTTTGCATGATTCAGTCCTAAAGTTTTAGGCTTATTAGTAGTCATTTTTATAGTTATCTAGAAAACAAGAATTACAAATAATCTCAGGTTTACATAGCGTGGCTGGTTAGACTTATCAGTTTTTGTTTGTGGATAGCATATTTTGTGGTTAGGTGATCAACAGATCTAGTTTCCCATTGGGCAGGTTGAGGCCACCTAACCCTCAGGCATATGGATATAAATTGCTTTATTTATGAAAATTAATGGAAAGGTACCACCAAGCTTACAAAAAAAAGAATATATAGTTTTATTTATGTTTTCGAAATTAAAAAAATCATAAAGAAACAATTTCTTTATAACTGATAAGGTATTAATAGTGCGGAGAAGTTGATTGTGCGGTCCACAATCCCGTACGCACAACCATTCACCCATATTGTGCAATTAAATTTTTAATAATTTGAATATATAGTTTAAATTTAGATTCAATTACAATTACGTTTTTAATAATTTGAATATATAGTTTTATCTCTGTTTTCAAAAAAAATTACATTTTTAATCATTTGAATATATAATTTTATTTATGTTTTCTAAAAAATATCATAAAGGAACAATGCCGATCATAGTCATAGTCATAATAAAGGATAAGTTAGGATGTGAAAGTTCATTACTAGTTTCTAGTACATGGAGATGATAACCATGCGGAGACTCTTATGGTGAGGCTTTGATTGTAAATTAGCTCATTGAATGGAGCTCCATAATCCGCACAGGTATAATATCTATTGGAAGTTATCTCATTGTGTGAAACTCCATAAACATGTAAAGACTCTCATTGTGGAGAGGTTT
The DNA here is from genome assembly GCA_031772625.1 of Pinus tabuliformis. Lineage (NCBI taxonomy): Eukaryota > Viridiplantae > Streptophyta > Pinopsida > Pinales > Pinaceae > Pinus > Pinus tabuliformis. Next base: position 820,615,692 of record CM062816.1, on the reverse strand, counting down.
TGATTTTGAATTAGCTCATTGTGTTGTATTTGTTAATTATATAGGTATTTTAATTTAATAAATTAATTATACAATAAGTCATATAAATAATTAATAAAAGTAATTCATTCAAGAATGTTCCAAATTAACATTATATGATAATTAATAAAAATAATTCACTCAAGGATGTTCCAAATTAACATTTTCAAACTTATAATCTAAAAATACCGTAGCATTATTGAATTGCATTATTGAATTTAAAGGTAATTATTATAATATGAATCTCTCATTTGAACTATGAGATCAATTGTTTGTGTATAAGCATCTTTAATCAATATAGATAACCATTGTGAGTTTGACATTTCCCTTCACTTACACATTTACCAACACAAGTTTACTAACACAATGAAATTTATAAAGATGAATTATTTATTATAAATATATAGAGCTTTGCTTATGCAGATTCACTGTGTGGAAAATTCCACACGAGACAAAAACTTGAACTTCGAGACAAAAACATAAACTTATGCACAAGTGATATTTGATATTTGCAGACAATAATTGAATATATTCTTATCACTTGTGAATTTAATTAACGGACGTGATGATATATAGATGGAATAAATTTAAACTTTGGTAATTTAACCATTAAGAATTAGATGTATGGAATATTCATTAGAAGATAACCCGGATAAGCAATTTTCTATTGGAGGTAAAAGATGATTAAAGCTAAATTAAAAAAATTATAATTATTTTCTACATGTTTATCAAAAATGTTTCAGAATTTTGAAGGTAGTTAAGATAGAAGTGATGCCAAGATTTTATACCATTTTTTTAATAAAATTTATAAATATTTTTAACTATTTATTTATTAAAAAATTGCCAAAAATGTTGCATAATTTTATGGTAATGAAAATAAAAATAATGCCTAAAATTTTAGTGTCCACTTTTGGAAAAACTATTTAACATAAAATTTAATAAATATTTTAAACTATTTATTATTTCTTTATTAAAAAATATATTAGTACAAGTGAAATTTTGAAATGTTTCTGGGAGTGAGTTATTAACAAAATTTATTAAAAATACAAGTGAAATTTAGAAAAGTTTCATGAAATGAGTTATTAATTAAGTTATATCGATTAAAAAAAATAATAAAACGATCGGTCCATTGCTCCGCACAAAGTTCAGTGTGCACGATGTTCAGGGTGCATTGTGCAGGAGTGTGCACTCTTTGCACACGGAAGGTAAGGCTCTGCACAAGATATGATACGGCGTAATAATGGCGAAACATTTAATTTTTTTTGGAATAAGAATAGTGGTGATAAGGAAGTTGTCTGTAATGTGATTTTTTGGAGATTTTGTGACGGAATTTGGCGGAAAAAATTGAGCTTAAATCTTGATTTGTATTATTTAAAATGGTTTTTTAACTGCATATTGGGATTCAGAACCCTGAAAAACCTGCAGAAACTAGCTATCAAACTTGTGATTCCAATAAATTGCTCCCGGATTTTGACCAGAAAAACCCACCAGAAAAACTTCTAAAAAATCACATTATAGATAACTACGGTGATAAATATCACGCTTTTCCTTGTACAATTGTTCAACTCTCCTGATCTTCCCCTCTATCCTCTCTCCATTCCCTTGCCCACCTAACAGACCTGTAATATTGAGCAGAGCAACAGCAATGTAAAACTTTGCATGATTAGCAACATGTTTAGCAATGTCTAAATGAAAATTAAAAATAAAATTTTAAAAAAATAAAAAATTATTTTTGAATTTACAAAAATAAAAATATTCAACATTTAACTTTGATTATAATTATAAAAAAAAAACACAAAAACATCACAATCAAAACTCTTTGACTCCAAAGCAAATGCTTTAGTGCCAATAACGAACTAAAAATATTGGCTCGCATCCAGAATTGGTTCTGGTTAATATCTGTTTTTTTTATTGGTTCTGGTTAATATCTGTTTTTCTTTATTGAATTGGCAGTACAATAAAGATAAAATTATCGTTTTTTCCTCAGATTTACTTCATTTTTAAATATCTATAATATATTTAATAAAAACTCTTTTTTCCCTGAGTGAGTTTAGGACCCTCCTAGTGGATGTCTGCATGAAGGATTTCCATAGAGAACTACATCATGGTGCAGAAGCATTATTTATATCAAGTATGATAAATCTCCACACATTTACCAGTAGACGACAGCCAATGTCTGGGTTCCTAAATCTAAATCTAGTTATGACATTCACTTGTTATGGTAGATTGCTGTGACGCCTGTAAATAGTTCGCACTAGTAATTTGTAATGCCATTGCCCTGAGATTCTTTTTCTTTTGAATGTAATACATTTTAACTTTATGGCTTACCATACCATTCAAGTACTCATCAACAGAAAATACAGTAACTGCTGCCATGCTCCTTTCGTATAATACTTTTGTGTCAATATATGAGAGTTAAGATGAATGCACATCAAGATTCACATGAATGGTGCATATTCGAAACTAAATGTCAATTTTCCATTGATAACTGTATATTGAAATCCAAGTATTAGATTTGCCCTCTTTTAAATAAGAAAGCTAAGAAATAACTTTCTGCAAGAGAGGACAAGGGTTATTAGATATCAATTAGAAAACCTATCAAATAACTATTAAGCTAATTTTATAAAAATAAGTTATATTATAATGTTTTTATTAAATTGTAAATAAGAATAATTTAAATTTTGATTATTTTTAACTCATAAGTAATAATAATAATTTGTTTTTATATAAATAACGATAATAATTTTTTTTTCATATAATAATTTGATTAATAAAATTTACAAAGTGTATCTTCTCTTTTTATATTTAATTTATAATATTTTACAAAAATCATATTATATTATATTATAGCTATTTGTAATATAAATATAAATGGAAGTCATTTCATCTTTTCTAAATAATTATAGAATTATTTACTTTGTTATTATAATGTTCTCATGCATATTAAAATTCAAACATCAAATTATTTACTTTTCTGATTTATTGCAACTATATAAAATAGACCATGATGAAAATAATAAGATCGCTTATATATAAGCAAATCAGTCTGTTGGTTTTACTATTTTTTTTGGGCATTAAGTACATTGTAGGGCTCAATAATGCATTAAGTCATTCATATATATATAAATACTTCTATAAAAGCAAGAGTCACCATTGTAATGTATGGTTTTGACCATAATGTTTGGCATTTAAGTACGTATATTGTAGGGCACAACACATTTATTAATTCCAAATGAATATACATACCTTCAAGGAAACTAAACATATATATAATCATTGTTGTATTTTGGTATTACATATTTTTAAGGAAACTAAACATATATATGATCATGGTTGGTTTTTTGGTATTTAAGTACATCGTAAGACAAAAATATTATTCATATTTCATGGAATATATATATATATATATATATATATATGATGATGATGATGATGGTGGTTAATATCCATTGAGACTAAATTGGTCTATCGGACTTACAATTTTCTTAGTTTTTAATTATCTGGTTCCTCATCTTTCTTGGCGATATTGGTGTTGTGGGTTTCTTTTTTTTCTCTACAGTCTTCCTGTTAGAGTCAGTCTTTATATCCCTCCGTCAGAGATCAAACTCTTTTTGCATTTCATTTTTAGGTGTCTCGCTTGATTCACTCCATTGCATTCCGCTAGGGGCATGCCATGATCTGATGGAAGGGCCTTGTTACTCATTCCCCTCATGCCTTATCCTGCTGGTTTAGGCATGTTTGTCGAATCAATTTTAAGGTCATTTACAGTCCTGTTTGATGACTAGATCAGCAGAGTCATTTCAGTCACTAGGTCTAGGGTTTCACAAATTGTGTCTTCAAAGTGTCCAATAATGCCAGCAGGCCAGAGGGAGTTTCAAAATAAGTTTTCATTTCGAAAATTTCATTGTCATACTGATTGATCATGACTTTTCTTCAAAACCCTGTTTTGAAGAAAAAGTCGTCTTTTCGTCTTTTGAAATAATTGCCATGTATATTTTCAAGGTTTTTCGGTTGAAAATGTTCAAATGCAGCCTCTGGTCATTTTTTGCCGAAATCCAATGCCACCACCCCTGCAAAAGTTGACAAGATTCATCATCAGCTCAAAAATCAGTGGAAACAAAGAACAGAGTATGTATTAAAGGTGTAAAGTGTCAAAGTTCAAAATATTGCAGAAATGGGTTTGTCAAAAGAAAGAATCAAAGTCCTTTGTACACATGAGTTATTTTCACATTCAATGATCCATATGCACGCCAAAGACATCAGCAAAAGCCAAGATAAAACAAGGAAGTGAAAAAATGAAGTTTTGAAGCCAAACTGTGTGTCGAAACCAGCTGTGCGGCGCATTGGAGGAAGGCGCGGCGCACATAGGCCGCGCGGCGCATTGGGCGAAATTCTGCAGTGTTAAATTACACTATTGCAGTGCATCCAGGAGGCGCGGCGCACTGGGTTTGTGTGCATCGCATAGAGCCAACAACCAGTTTTATCATTTGTCTTCGCGCCAATTTGCCTCGAGTAAGTCCGATTGACCCTGCAATTGCTCTTGAATATTGTTTGGTGTGGTTTTGGAATTTGACTTGGAGAATTTGAATGTTGAAATTCAAACCCTATCTTCTTATGAAAATGGCCTTGAAGTTAAGTTTTGAAATGTGATTTTGGTGCCAAAATCATTTATCCCCTGTTTCCCTATAATCATACTATCATTTCCAACCCCTATTCCCTTATGATCCCAAACTACCCATATCCCTGTTTCCCATTTTCCCTATCTTTAAACCTACTATTCCCTAATCATTCTCCCTCTCCCATATCATTTGTAGCAAATTCCCAAACCCCACATCCCTAAACATAGTCAAGTGTTGGTTATTTCACTTTAATCTCACTTGACAGCCCACTTTCCTACTGTCCCATATTCCTCACAATCCCTCATTTCCCTTTGGCAGAGGAAACAAAGCACCTATTTCTCATTTTAAAAACATACACCTATTATACATATTGCAGCACCATGGAGGCGGCGGACACACACACATCATATGAACAAGTCAGTTATTCCGCCACTGAACTACATGTACCAAGAGGGTACTGAGGAAGTGCCAAACGCAGGATAGACTCTGAATCTTGGCCAAAGCCTCTTTGGCTGAGCATGATACTTGATGAGAGACCTTCAGTCCAAATTTCAAGGAATTTGGAGAAAATTTTGTCAATTTTGAATTTTTTGGCTTCAAAACAGATTTTCCTGCCCAACGCGTAGCGCCACCTTGCGCGCGCTTTCGTTTGAGAGATCTTCTGGAGGGAAACTTTACATTTTTGGATTTTTTATGAAAATTTATGCATGCTCATGAATTACCTAAGGATTTCATCAAGTTCTGGGTGACCTAAAGGGTCAAAAACACCTTGAAAATGGCCTTTCTGCCACCTTTTGCACACACAGGAACCAGTCTTGGGAGATTGAAGTTTTGGAGGGGAAAATGACATCCAAATCCAGAAATTCCACTTGGGTTGGAAAGTAGACAGGCAGGGATTTCCAACGAGCTATCATGAGCTCAATTTGGACTTCGGGAAGGGCCTCAAATTCAGCTCCAAAGTTGTGCTATGCATAGAGATTCTGGTCGCGGCGCATAGAGGATTTTTGCCTATTTTTCACTGTACAGCTCAGAAATTCGCCCAGTTTTGACTAGTTTTGCTTTTTGATGTAACTATTAATCTACCATGATGTAATTTGATGATCATGATGTAATATTGGCACATTTTTACTTGTTATAGAGGATTCATTCACTAAAAGTGAAAATTAAATGAATGAATCAGTTTCCTAGCATACAGAGGCAAGTTGTTTGATTGCCTAGATTTCAGTTCCTTGTTTAGAATTGGTTGAAATAGCTCCTAGAATGATGAGCTCGACCCCTAGGGGCAAGGGAATAGGTTTGGCTTGTCTATATTATGTAATTTCTAAGTCATTTTCATGGTTGGACACTTGGGATTGCTTGGCACATCATTGTACATTCTATCTCTGCATTTTTGGCTAAGGAAAGGCAAGGGTTTTGCAGAACTTGTTGGGATCCATGTGGCTCTGTGTTTTGATGGTGTTTTTCTCTATGTACTTGTAATTTCATTGATGTTTATGTGTATCATTCTCCCTTCTCTTTTCTTCTTAAATTAAACAAATGAGTGATTAAGGTAGAATTCATTGGACTATTGTGCTCTGCCTTGAAATTTTGTTTAATTTTCAATGTTTTCATCTGTTTAAGGAGGACTCTTGAGACTCTTTAGCCCTCCTTGGCTCCTCACCGGTCTGATCTATCCATACATTCAATCTAAAGCATCAAAATTATTGCCTTCCTTGCCCCAATCAAAACTCTGTAAAAATTTGGCCTCATCCCCAGACCCAAAATTGCCTTTCCCTTTTTCAACCAAAAACCCCCAAAAAATCAAATCAAATCCTTGCACTTCATACCTAGCCTAAGATTATTTTTTAAATTGGTCATCTCAAGCCCCATCTGATTATTTTTCCCTGAGATTGACCCAGAGAGAGCCCTCTCCTGTCCTCGTAGGGCTAGCTACGAGGCTGAGCATGGTTTGATGTGGACCTAGAACCTTGTCTTTTCAGCCTGAGGCAAATCTAGGCTCTAACACTTCCAAATTCCTTTATGTTGCATCTCCTTCATCTCTTCTAGTTCTTGGGACATTGGTGTCTTAGCTTCATGATCTATTGTGTTCATCCTTTTGAAGATAGTCGGAGAAGAAGTTTGGTCTAAGAGATCCGCTTTGCTATTAAATGAAGATTTATTTTGTGCGGTATTTGAATCCTCATAACTATTGATTTGTTGGGCGGGGCTTTCTCCCTGCTTGTCTTGAGAGTTGTTTCTTTCTTGCCCAATTTCTTGTGATTCAAAGTTTTCTCTATAGTATTTTTCTTTGATGACAGTGTAGTGTTCTTTTTGTGCTCCTTCCCACCATGTAGATCTGTGGTGGTTCTTTCTAGCATAATTTTTCTGGGAGGCTTTTGGGCAATTTTTGGCTAGATGGCCTATCTCAAAGCAGGACCAACAACTGAAGATGACACTTTCATAATCAAGTTTTTGGTTGCACACATAGTCTTTACTTGTTAGTTTTATTTTAGCTGGGAATCCGGCATTGAAGTCCATTTCCACACAGATGCATGCATAGGTGGTTCTGGCATATTCCTCTGTTTCTGGGCACCTGTAGTAAAATTTTCCAATTGCATTTCCAATGGCTTTTAGCGAGGAGAGATTCCAGATATGCAAGGGTAGGCTTGGCAATCTCACCCAAATTGGTGCTGAGGTTATGACTACTGTAGAGGGATCGAATGATGGGTTCCATGGCTTCATGAATAGGCCTGATTTTTCCTAGAAATAAGGGCTGAAATCTAGAATACATTGTTTGCTTTCAGGATTTTCAAAATCTACTATAAAGAAACCCCTAGCATAGGGGTAGATATTAATTTCATCAGAAATGACAGGCTTCCATATCTCCGAGATCCAATTGTGGAGAGCTGTCAGTCATGGCCAAAAACCATTGAACTGGTAGATTAGGTCACTTTCAGAAAATGTCAAAGCCTCATCGAGTGAGGCCTAGACCACCTGGACAGTGGGAGCTGGGGCTTCAATGGTAATATGGGCAGGAGCTTGCCCTCCAGAAGCGGGTGAGCCAGTAGCTATTTTCGCGAAGCTGGGAGCCATATTTTACTTGCTCGTAGAACCCAGCCGCAGGAAATAAGGCAGAAGATAAGATTAGATCTAGATCTAGATGCAGAATATTAGATCTAAAATCTAGTCACCTAGATCTAGATCTAGCCATAGAAGATTAGATCTAGAACCCAAAATGTGCAAACAAACTTCTTCACTCAAAATTTTCAGATGCTGGTGACTAACCAGATCTCACATTAATAGCGAGTGCGGAACAGAATTATTAAACTTGCAAGTGCGCATGAGAAGAACCTGCAAGAAGATGCAATTTGGGTTAGCGTGGTGAAACAGAACACACAGGCGTTATCTTCTGCTCCTTAGTCTGCCATCACTATTGTAATGTGTTGGTTTTATCATATTGTTGGGAATTTAAGTGTATTGTAGGATACGATCAACCACTAAATATTCGTAAAATGTTACCGAAGCTTTTGGCCTAACATTTGGATACTCCTTTTGATGATTATAATTTTCTTATTAATTTACAGCGCTTTAACTAGAACATTTTTCATTTGTGATGACTATTAGTTATTAAGATTGGTTTTATAGTTGCAATTTTCATAGTGTTAACACTATAACACAAGGGGGTTTTAAGATAATATTAAAATAGTTTTGGGGTAAATTGTGACAAAAGAAAATTTGTGTAGTCTTAAATATTGTCTTTAAGTGGGTGTCTCAAATTAAATTGTCTTAAAATATTGTCTTTATAAAGACAATCTATAATGCAAGCATTTTTGTCTCTTTAGAGACAATAGTTGAGATTAAAGACATATTTTTTTAAAGAGACTATATCTTTGATCCTAACTATTGTCTCTCTAGAAAGAATAAAAAATTACAGTCAAAGATAATACAACATCACTTTTGTTTCAATAGAGAAAATATAATAATGAATATAGAAAATATCTCACCATTGAAATAAACCAATATTAAAAGTATTTAATTAAAAATAAACTACAATATCATTGATTAATTCATATTAGGACACAGTGGAATCGAACCACCAACCTCCTGCTTATAAAGCAGGCTCTCTTCCATTGAGCTAGCACCCTTTAAAGAATTATGTGAGAGTTATGGTAGTCCTTGAAATTGCATATATAGGCATTGATTTTAAAACTAGCAATTGCACCGAGAGGTGCAAAGGAACGTCGATAGAAGTGGGAATGTGGAAGCCAATAAGCAAGTGAAAAATATGGAAAGTGAAATACAATCGAAATTTGAGTTTCTATATATCTTCTAAAGCATGTAGCAAGGAGGTTAAATTTAAGAAGAAAGTTACACTAACATAAATGTCCCAGAACATTGGAAATCTTTACAAGCACAAAGTATATCAACGTCTGACAGAATCCCCAAAAAATGGAAATTTTGTAGAGATGTTACACAAATCGAAAGGACAATGGAAATCATGTGTTTACTAATGTTGGGGATGTCCAATCCCCCTTGAAATATTCGTAATATGCAATTACAAAAAACTCAGAGACATCATATCAATATTTTTTACCCCACCTTGCTTGCCTAATAAATTTTTTGGAGTACTTGTTCCAACATTTTATAGGCTACTTGAGAAGAAAAAAAGACAGAAACCAATGTGACCCACTACTAGAAATTTATCAACAATTGCAATCTTCTTGCAAGGTAGTAGGTCAATATTACTCCAAGCTTGAATTTTTCTTTTTTAAAACTTTGCTATTATCCATCTCCAATAATCAACAACTGAAAAACTATTTACCGAAGGACCTACCCAAATAAGAAATAGTCTCCCCAAGATTCATAAGCTTTCATTTATGATTCAGCCAAGTAGGGGATTCATCTTGGCCAAAACGAAACCCTATTTTTCCTCTCTAACAACTACTCTTTCTCCTTTTGCAAAAGTGTCGGAGAAAAAATTAGTACCCTCAATAAATTGTTGAATCAACGAATGTGTTAAATCTGAGGCATCTGCAAAGTGGAAATTTGGGTATATTACAATACATATCCTGAAATTTGATATCATATGAATAACTTACATAAGAGAAATAATGAAAATATTTTACAAGTGAAGTTTCCATGGCTGAATGTCAATTCTCCAACACCTTTATTAGAGGTAAAAATACTTCGATATTTTTTCCAAAGAATATCTAATACTCAAATAATGAGGTGGAGATTGCAAGTTACATTTAAACTAGCATTCATCACTCATTCTAACCACTGAAATGGTCTATATATCAATGCATGTTTTGTACATAGTAAAAGTGGTCAGCTTTTAGGAGCTCTTTCTAGTGGACAAAGACAAATTCTTAGACTAGTCGTACTAAAACATCCTAAATTTATGCAGAATTAAAACCACAATGAGAAGCAAAGAGATTGCATGTACCTTGAATCATATAATGGAACTAATTTCTAATTGAAATATTTCCAAGAAAAAATATTGATGTAAAAGAAGGCTTGCAGTATGTGACATTGTCAGGAATTTTTCATGGATGCTTTAGCAAGGTAATTCATGGGTTTTTTTGTAAATAAATAGAAGCATCAACTAAAGCAGCAGGCTTTTCTACTCACAGTTTAAGGTTTTGCAAATTTTTTTTCATTCCTTGGACTAGTTCTTCTAGGGGTGAAATTTGTGGATTAGAATCCACATCACACAGACATAAGCCAAAAGCTAGAGTTTCTTCCTGAAGGTGTACTTTTGAATAGAAGACAATTGTATGCATGTGATTTGGCTAAAATGGCACCAAGACTCATGTCCACAATCTCTTGAAAGATTTACCTAGGATTGCTCAACCTTGTGGTTGAAGCCATTGTTGGCATGCCATATGTAACCTCAGATGTTAATGCTTTGTTGCAACTATTTGTAAGACACTTGGTAATGAATACTTCTAACAACTAGGATAGCAGATCTCTGCTTGGGTTGAGTTTAGTAGTGAATGCATTTATTCAATCCATCTCCCTTGTCCTTTATGTCCCACGATGCTCACTTCCCTCAGCTAGCCCTGACTAGTCTTCCAACTCTATCATAAGGCCTAAGGTTCCCTTAATGATGAAGTCTAGGCCTGATTTTAGACCTTTTAATCCATCTTTTGGAGGAGCTAGAAACTAAAAGTCCTCTATCTAATAGCGACGAGCACAATGGTTCAACTCAAGGCACCTCATAAGTTCATCCTCAAGGTTTCACATGAGATAACAACTAGATCCCCAAGGAAAAACATTTTTGTCTCTGAATATGTTGAATTTCTCAACTCTCTTATCTTGTTTGCATGGAGTTCCCTAGCTCGCCCATGCAGTTCTTACCATTCCTTGAGTGTATTTTCACACCCATTGGTAGTTTTATTTTCCATGATCTTGCTCACGTTTTAACCCTAGACCTTAGAGGATCTAGCTCAAGGTTGTTGGGAGCGGGGAGTGGAAGTGAGAAGTGAAATATTCAAAAATCTTCTGAGAGCAGGGAGGGAAGCAAGAAGTGCAAGTTTCAAAAAGATTGTGTGGCTCAGGAAAATACCTATAAAATTTTTAGGAGAAATATGTACATTATACTCTTTTGGTTGACAATACTTTTGTAGTAAAGTTGGCCAAGAATCCTAGATTCCATGATTGAACCAAGCACATCAACACCAAGTACCATCTGATTCAATATCATGTAGAAGCCAAAACTATTCATTTGAGACATTGATCCTCAAATGAGAAAATTGAAAACATCTTCACCAAAGCACTTGTAAGAGAAAATTTTCAAATGTTGAGAATGATGCTTGGACTCACAAAAAACCCCTTCAAATTAAGGGGAAAATGTTAGATACCTAATCCTTAGGGATTGAGGTACATTGTAAATAACTTTGTAAGTATTAATCTAAGAGAAATATGAAGGGTCATAGGTGAATAAGAAGAATCATTTGGAGCTCTTAGAAGACGAAACCAAAGGTTAATTCCCCTTATATATATGCATGCTATGAGTTGAAGAATTCATTCAAGTATGGAGTTATTCATCCTAGCTGGTAGGGGTATCAAATTTGAATATTTTAACTCGATCAATCTCTTATGCATGCAAAAACACCCCTTGTTCAATGTCAAATTTGAGGCATCTCCTACCCACTATTCATTCCAGTTTTTAAAAGAAATATCTAGCATTGCTTCTTCCTCCCATGACCTTTCTCATTACATTTTCGCAACTCCTATCCATGAAATTGCTCCCTAAGGGAACAAAAGGTTGTGAACTCAATTCTTAGCTTTATCGTACCATATTCTTAGAAGGAAAGTCAGAACAATTCAGGCGTGTATATAAATAGTTGTTGGGTGGGACAAAGTTAGCAGGTTTGTCTCCAAATGATTTAGATGACATGGATTTCATACACACTGCCCTCAAAACATTCCACGATTTTTGCATTCACTGCAAATAGGAAGGAACTGAAAGGGTCATTGTCTCAATGATTTGTTTTTACATAATCCAATGTATTTTTTATTTATAGTTGAATAGAAAATAAGAATGAAAATGTTTAACAGAATTTTTGTCATTATTCATTAGATCTATAAGTTTTACTAGGTTAATTCTTGTGCATTCCATGGGAAGATATTTTGATGGGAAATATTCTAGTATCATTGTCACTACTATGGCTGTAAAGCATAGTGTGTCTAAACCCTAGAACATATATTGTGCTTAAACTCTAGAATATATATTTTGTAATAGAGTTTTGCAGAAAACACTAGAGAAGAAGTGTAAAACACATTTATAATACATCTTGTCATTTCTAATATGTCTACAGATTTTACAGTGTTTGCACAAAATGGAAGATAAATTCTTTGGGAGAAGCACATCATTTGGAAGCACTCCATCTTCCTTTAGTTAGAGTTTGGCTTTTGGAAATCAGTCAACAACTCCATCATCTGGAAGCTCAAGACTTAGACAAATTGCATTTCGTGGAGAGTGTGGAGGTAGTGAGAGAAAACATGAAAGCATGTTAGAGGCAGGGAGGATAAGCACAATCATGTTCTTCGTTGTGTTTGCTATGGAAAAAAGGGCATAGGCAAATACATCCAAAATCCCATGGGAGAAGATCAAAATCAAATAGGATCAGTAAGAAGACAAAGATAAAGCATCAAATCTGGCAAAAGGTTAAGCCATATGACCTCCAGATAGATTTCTTTGAAGATTTCAATGACAATGTGGAGAAGTATCCTGTGGGTTTCCTCATGAAGTTTTCCTTGAAAAAAAGAAAAAAAATACATACATATATATATATATAGTGAGAGAGAGAGAGAGAGAGAGAGAGAGAGAGAGAGACCCTATTGTCTCATAATACAGGGACAGTAACAATGTAGCTAACGACCTTTCAAAAGAGGCATTGGGGATGGGGTGGGGTATTTGGACCATTTCCATTTCTCAACATGGCATACAAATGATTTCTTTCATGAGCCTTAGCTACAAAATTATCTACAGACTTCTTTGATGATGTATTTTTGTTTTATAAAACCATGAACAATCTTTGTTTGTTGATACAGTTCACAGGTTTTGTGATAAGCAGACAACTTTCAGAGCCTACTTTGAAAGCTCTAATATATGTCCTTTTAACTTTTTCTTTAAATTAGCTCACTGATATGTAAGGCATGTATGCAAAGCTGTCATGAGACAAATGTGATATCTCTCACCAAAAGTTGGGGAGGTTATGGATTTGACTCTCGTGATCCCCTAGCAGTTAAGCTCTCTAATTAGGGCCACTTCTTTAACCAATTTACCATCCATGGATCATGGAAAAGTACTTGAAGGGCTTTCCATGAGGTGTGTATATATATGTAGAGAGAGAGAGACCGTTGTATGATAATACAGGGACAATAACAATGTAGCTGATGACATTTCAAAAGAGGCATTGGGATGGAACGAGGTATTTGGACCGTTTCCATTTCTCAGCATGGCATACAAATAATTTCTTTCATGAAACTTAGCAAAAAAATTCTCTACAAACTTCTCTAATGATTTATTTTTGTTTTATAAAGCCATGAACATTCTTTATTTGTTGATACAGTTCACAGGTTTTGTGATAAGCACACAACTTTTAGAGCCTTCTTTGAAAGCTCTAATATCTATCCATTTAACTTTTTTTTAAATTAGTTCACGATATCTAAGGCATGTATAAAACGTTGTCATGAGACAAATGTGATATCTCTCACCAAAATTTGGGGAGGTTACAGATTCGACTCTCGTGATCCCTAGCAGTTAATCTCTCTAATTAGGGCCACTTCATTAACCAATTTACCATCCATGGATCATGGAAAAGTACTTGAAAGGATTTCCACTAGGTGTGTGTGTGTGTGTGTATATATATATATATATATATATATATATATATATATATATATATATATATATATATCTATATATATATATATATATATAGATATATAGATATATAGATATATATATATATATAGATATAGATATATATATATATATATATCTATATATATATATATATAGATATATAGATATATAGATATATATATAGATATATATATATATATATATATATATATATATATATATATATATATATATATATATATATATATATATATATATCTATATATATATATATATATATATCTATATATATATATATATATATATAGAGAGAGAGAGAGAGAGAGAGAGAGAGAGAGAGAGACCCTATTGTCTCACAATACAGGGATAGTAGCAATATAGCTGGCGACCTTTCAAAAGAGGCATTGGGGATGGGGAAGGGTATTTGGACCATTTCCATTTATCAGCATGGAATACAAATGATTTCTTTCATGAACCTTAGCTACAAAATTCTCTACATACTTCTCCATTGATGTATTTTTTTTTATAAAGCCATGAACATTCTTTATTTGTTGATACAGTTAATAGGTTTTGTGATAAGTAGACAGCTTTCAGTTCCTTATTTGAAAGCTCTAATATATGACCTTTTAACTTTTTTTAAATTATATCACTGATATGTAAGGAAGGTTTTCAACATCTTTATGAAAAACTTAGAATTTGGCATTTACAAGCAAGGCCAATTCCTGCTCAAAAATCCTCAATTCCCCTAATAGCTATGGGAGGAAGGTTCATCATGAAAATAAGTCATACACTTGGATTTCTACAAAGCCATTATCTCCTAACTAAACTGTGTGCCATAAAACATTGCAGTTGTCTGTAATTATCTGAGTGTCCCTAAGGAGAGGGTCTTTCCAAGGAAGCAAGACTGAGAAAACAATTAGATTCGGCCTAAAATCATGCTCAAAAAGTCTTGGTGGACATGAATCTCCACTAGACATGCTCAGCTAAAGATGCACCTCTGCTACAAAACTTGCATGTAGTATTTGTAACGCCAACATTATGAAGCGACTTATTTATCATTTTAAGTTTTTTATTCTTCATGCAATGAAATATATTATATAACACAACAATTATTCACAATCTAAACCTTTAAACTTTTGATTGCAATGGATATCATAAAAATTGTGAACAAGATAAGATGTTTGTATACTAAATTACTTACCGCTATAGCTTGAAATTCATCAAAATTGGTTGCTATGGTTTTCCACTGGCAAGGACAAACGAAATTTACCCTAGTCTTATTTTTTACCTCAATATTCTGAATCTCCCTATATAAATGGTGGCCAATAATGGAATCATCCTCATACTTTTAAAATCAATCCAAAATATAAGTATTAGAATCAATTTATCACAACTTCCTAAACAAATCAAATAAATAATACAACATGATGAACACATCAATTATAACAATAGTAAATACTCGAATAAAAAGACCTAGAATGAACCAAAAAGAAGCAAAAAGACAGGTTTGGCACAACAAGCCCTAGAGCTATGGCTCTTTAATACCACTTGTCATGATCCTACCTATGGTCCCACTCAACAAAGCAGGCACCCACATACTTAAAATTTTGTTTCTTTTGTGCAATATATTTCCAGAATCTCCACCTTATAACAATTAAGGCTTTGGGTATAAGTTCTAAAATTGTAACAAATGAACTCATAATAAGGCTAAGATGGCCTTCAAATCATGAGAATCACAACAATATATAAACAAGAATGAAACATCAAAGACTCCATAATATCTACAGCTTTACCAATAGGAAGTTCCATGTGAACCCCCCTCGATCCACTCATTACAAAATGTTGAGATCTGAACTCCATGCTTAAGATAACTATAGATATGGGGTTGAATGTCCTCTTGCTGTCATGTATGAAAGGCCAAAAGATAATGGTCACATTAATTATTTGTTCTCAGAAAGATTAAATGTAAGAAAAATATGCAACTAAAGAGAATTTGAAAAAACACGGATATAGATGTAATGGTTTGCAAGTATTGGCACCACCAAACAGGCACCCAATGATTTTTTTGATTGCAAAAACAGAGATCTTGTTATTTATGAACTATTTTGGAAGCACTACAATAGAACTGTGATGTTGATCATGAGGTAACCAAGAACAATTTTACTTAGGAAAAATTCAATTTTATTTTAAAATATATATTATCACCAAAAGTACACTAAAGGTAAAATACCAAAAAATTCATGCCTTTCTTTAAACTTGGTCACAATGTATGATGAATGGAATCATTTCATTTTGATGATACCACCAAAATAGAAATGCAAATATGTTTTATACCTCAACCGAATCTCACATAGTGCTTTCAAAATCAACACTCGAGAACCAGGATCAAGTTCCTTGTATGCTATGTTCTCCTCTCTACACAAGAAGGGAAGCCTCAGATCACAGACAAATAAAATCCATACAGGCACAAAAATATTTGAGGCTTAAACACTCACCCACGAGCTGCAATAATTGGAAATTCCCCTTCAGCTACCTATATATGAAAGTAAATAAGCTACTTCAGTCACAACACATTTAAAAATTTGATTGCATTCAACGTGGAATAACATATTCTAGAACTATGTTGTTGAACTACAATGATCTTGTCCTATTGTTATAACCTACCTGGTACCAGCGATCCTTAATATTCTTACATAATACAGACACCCACATGTCATGCCTAAGAGCACTTCTGATTACAGGAGGAATCGCCTGCAAGACAAATAACTAGAGGTTGAGATGTATTTCAATTGATATGTTCAAACGATCTTATTAAAATCTACATTAATAACAAAGAAATTCCCAAAACATATTGATTCTCTACCCTTCCAACCATGTTCCTGAAGCATTCAAAACATAGCCAAACAAAAGAATAGGTAATAAACAACCACATCCTCTTGTTCTCCTGTAGCTTTTCTCCTTCACACTACATGTCTATAATAATATTTCCAGAATCTAGACTCATTTTCTCCAAAGATTCCATCTTGTGGATTGTCTCATTGCAAGTAGTCTTGATTTCTAGCTTGGAAATCCATATTTAAACATTCACAAACAGTTCCCTTCCCCATGTTGATCACGCATACACCCAGCTTATATGGATTGAATTGCCTGCTTTAAATTCCATGCTTGTCATACCAATAAGATAGTATGTCAATCCAAAGAACTATCAAGAGATACCACTAGTGACTATGACTAGCAGTAAAGACCAAATAAGACATAGATAGATTTAAAAATATTTATTCCCATTGATACCATCAACTTAGGGAGAAGTCTAATGAAATGGCCTTTCAAAGAAACAAAATTCTTCCAATCCAAGTGTGTCATCAAGTTAGATTTTCCTATGGAGGAATCTGGAAACTTGTTAACATAAAGCTTCCTAGAACTCTAAAAATTCTAGAAATAGACAAATATATGGCATGGGGATCTTTTGATGGTGTCAAGGATCCCCACGTATGTGTGAAGCAGGGGACATCCCATTATTGAATGAAAATCATTTTAATTATTTCAAACCTGTTGTTGGGCAAGGGCCTAACAATTAAGCGAAATGTATGCTTCATTGTTGCTTCTTAAAATTACATCTATAACACACCCAATACCCTCTATCAACCATTGAGGATAGGGAGTACTTCTGAATCTTACATTTTTTTTCATTTTTCTATACTACTCTAATACCAATATATCCAATGCCCTGCCATGAATATAAGAATTCATGTGACAAGAAGGCATATGAAAATATAAGCATACTAGAATACATTTTGATCATCAATACCTATAGGATATATTGTATATGATCAAGATGGTGGCTTATGCATATTAGACTATGTGTTAACAGTTGTAATGATACCAATCTATGCACTTAATCTTATGGAATAATCATGACCTTGTTGAATAGTACTAATATTTATTACATTGTGTACAAGCCATCCTATGCTTTCCCTTATTCTATATGGGTATATATCATTGGTCAATCACAGTAAGGTTGTGACACAATTATGGTAGCATATTAGAGTAGTCATAGTCATGGGATTAGTACCCTTATGAATGGTATTATAGTTCAATATAAATACACTTAGTTCAATCATGCCTTATTGCTTTACCACTATAAGAATTGAGTACACTAGTTTCCATAATCAATGATCTTCACAACCCACAACCTGTATTCACAAGTTTGTACATAGTTAACATAGTTGTAACCTTGACAATATGGATAAGCTATATTAGGAAATCACACTATCTATTAGTATAAGCCTTTCTATTAAGCCCATATAAGGTGACACTATTGGTCATGGTTGGTATTACTATTATTAACATTTTGACTAGAATAGAACTTGTATCTTATAGATAAGTAATCACTTCATATTGTTCATGTAACCTGTAATACGGTAGTTATGAGTGAATAGATGTATACACTTACTAATAGTTATGTACAAAGTAGTAATAAATCAGTAAGCTACAGGTTATTGAAGTTATATCTTATGGGATTAGTGTGATCATCATACATAGAGTACTCTTATCACTAAGGATCATAGCATGAAATCAATGTATACGTGTAACTCTTATATGTTACTTATAGCTATACCATATCTGAGCTTATAACCTAAGTAGTTTCATATTAGTTAATCCATGGCATTAGTTCAACTTGATCAATACTAAGCAATTTGTACAGCTAGCACTAGTCATATTAGCATCACTTTAATCTATTGGAATAGCTCATGTAAGCTTAAGCTCGTACTAGTGGTATTGTGATATCTATGTTAGATACCGAATGAATACCATAAGTATATCATGCATGTTCTATATAGCACATTAATATTTCTTTAATTCAAGTTCATGTACTAATATACGAAGAATAAGTATGTATGTATTGTGTTATTAACTTGATCATTGTATTAGCTCTATGGAATCAATGAGAATTACACCACTACTACCTATTGCTTAATTTCTCTCATTTAGTATAGATTTGTACCCGTGTTAGTAATTATGGGAATAAGTATGAACACATGTGACACGATAGTGTTGAGATTAGAAAGGGAAATAACATTAAAAAAAAAAAACAAATTTATAAGTATCCTCAGCTGACTCGCACTAGTGTTTAATCAATACTACTAATCTCATTAGATCATGTGTATAGGTTGTGTGATATGCTCAATACAAGTGTTTGGTTGTACATAGAACAGAATGGTAATACTAGTACAAGCTAATATTTCAGCAAATAGGTAAACTAGCTTAATTTAAACTCCTATTTATTATTAATGGGAAACAAAGCTTCATCATGAAAGGTAAACATGGGAATATGACTGATCCATAACTAGCTCATAACAAGATGTAACTAGTATAACCACTTCATATTGATTACGATTACCTTACCCATGTTCTGCTTATAACTAATGGTGATAGAACTCACACAATAACCATTTATTATTGATTAGGGTATTACTTATACAGATCATGGAAACTTCTTAAGCTTATATCTGTAATATTTACATGGGGTTATTACACTATAACGAGTTAATACTAGAAATACGTCATATGTAACATGTATACACTAAGTTGTGAACATCATGTATCGTGTTAAAACTCATGTATTATCCATATGAAATCTAATAAGGGTAATTAGACTATCACGAGTTAAGAGTTATGGATAAAGTGCTAAACAACATAGATAGGGGTATACTCATATATATTACGACCAAAGATCTTAGTATACCTATGTTACCTTACAGTGGACCTCTTGAGACAATTACTATTGACTAATGCTCCCACCATATGAAAATTGGTTGGTGTCGGAGCCTGCCCTTAAGATTGATACTAGCCAGCAGCCCAAAAAAAATCTCCTAAGATTAGAGTTTAGATGCTTGTAGGTAGTACAATTATGGCTACATAGGCTGAGATTAAGGATACATCGGATAACATCAACATGGGGGTCTTATAAGTTGGCAGTGAGGGTTTATAAGGGAGATGCAACATAGGGTCTACTATGGGAGATCCTTATGGAATATCTAGGGAGGCATGTTGATGACCCGAGTAGGTTTTAAACCCTAAATAAATGCATACACTTATTATGTGTTGGGAGAGTAGTTGGGTAAACTACATTATTTTTTTTTGTAGAGAGCCTTGAGAATTGGAGGGTTCACTTGGATAGTATATGGGAAAAAATAGTTGCATTACATAGTTAGGTGGTATCTTTTTAGGCATAGTCGAACACCCTATTAAGTGATAGGCAAGTAGAAGTTAGGTCGAGTGATCCAACACAGATGGTGGTGGGTCACTTTATACAAGGATACTTCCTTTAGCTATACAAGTCTAGGATATATTCAATGTTATAGATGCATATATTTCTCTTGTAAACATAACAGCCATCAAATAATAACATTAACATCATTTAAATTAATCATAAACAAGTATTCAAAATGGAAACATGTTGGAAACTTGACCCCTCAAAAATTAGGAAACAGGGAAAATTATATTGAAAAATTGAAACTCAAGGATGGTTGTAGTTGCCCAAAAACATGACAAACCAGTCAAAAACTATTTTTGTTGCTACCCAAAACACCACAAAACAATAAGGATGGTCATGGCAGCCTTATAATCTGAATCCTCTCTTGTTGAACCACCCTTGCTCAAATCCCCCTGCTGAAATCACCCTTTCTCAATTTCCTGTGTTGAAATCTCCCTTGCTCAAGCCTTAAACAATGTAGATGAAAGATGAAGGATGTTTCACCAAACCATAGGCTCTTTGTTTCCCATACTCTCTTTCTAACAGGGCCACCCCTAAAACAATGTTATCCGGGCTCCTATTACAAGTTGAAAATGACCAAGTGTTATGTTTATCTCCGAGTTTTTGTGGCAATACAAAACCTTGAAATTAAAATGGATGTATTTACTCCTTATTAATTGACGAGTGTCTAGTATCAAAACTACGATTTCTCACTACCTATTCTATAATCTATTAATTGTTTTTCTAATACATGACCTACTCTATCTTCTTGTGGAACATGAAAGATATCTCATATGAAATATATTGTCTTTTTTGAACATCCCAATATCTTCGTATCTGTTAAGCATGCCCAAGTGAGAAAGCAAGTTCTTGCCTTTCCTTCCTATCTTTTATGCCTTGGGATTGTGCGATGTACTGCACATACTATGACATCCAAAAATTGTAGACGGATCCAGATAAATAATTTTTTCATGTATTCGATTCATTTCTTTATTTGTTACAGTTATCATGCAACCTCTATAATACAATGGAGCAGTGTTCCCTGACTATTATTGTATATTTGGTGTATTCAATAATTATTTTTTAATTAGATATAATATGGTAAATGAGAAACAGGCACGCAGGGCCATAACTCTGTCAACTTTCAAGTCATGTCATATCATGGGGTAAACAAGCAAATATTTATCATGCTTCTCTTTGCCATTGTCTAAGTTTCACACCCCTTCATATAAAAATGGCCATCCTTCCTCAATTCCATTGGTTCCAGACCAACAAAATCCTAAATTGTTTTCACAAAATATATTAACAATTGTCTTAAATAACAGAGTGAGACAAACTAAGGCTCAAAATTCAATCTAAGTAATTCTAATTTAGGAAAAGGGCTTCCATGAGAGAAGATAGAGATGAAATAATAACACCTGAAAGAAGCTACCCAATACAATACAATAATTATTAATAACACGTGTTTCCTCCAAAGAGTCCTCAGGTTTAAATCCAGAGGGGGGTAGAGTATGTACACCTCGACAGACTTTAGCAGTCAAATCGCTGCATGGATGGGTGTCCCTTGTGAATTGTCCCACAAACAAGGGGGTCTCATGCACCAGTTTGTTGTATGGCTTACCGGTGACCTTAAAATTAAATTATTACGTACAGATTGAGTGGGCCTGATGGTTAAGAGCATGTGCTTCCTCCTAAGAGGTTACAAGTTCAAATCTAGAGGGGGGTAGAGTATGTGCACCTTCGTAGACTTTAGCAGTCAAATCTCTGTGTGGAGATAGGTCCATTTTACCACAAACAAGGGGGTCTCATACACCAATTTGGTGTCTGGCTTGGTTGTGGCCTTAAAATTAGATTACTATTATTTACTGGCCATGTGTTTAAAAAACAAGATATATTCACGTAGGTTGAACACCCTAATAAAAACAATTTCCCACACAGATCAAAGATCAGTACAACAGTTTTTATGTAGTTAAAATCCGCAAAGAGGGAAATAGTCCATGGCTCTAGCCAACATTGCCACTTGAGGTAATATATTAATGAAAAAAGAGATAGATTTACATGAATATATCTCACAATTGATCCTCAACAAATGAGCCTCCATGCTCTTTAAATAGAGATCATGAATCAATTGGGTCCTAAGGAAAGGATAAAGTGCGGCCACTACCATGGTGAATATGAACTGGGAAGACTATATGTTTAGAAAATAATCATGGATGCCGGATTAGTTACAAGAGCATGCCAAAGAAACACATTTTAACTAAATATACATTATACCAATATGATCTTAATTGAATCCTAAGTGTCTAAATCTCCTAACATCCTCCCTTAAAAACAACTTGGGATAGGATTGAAGGATTTGCAATGGTGACACAATAGGAGAAAGATGGAGGCATTATATCCCATCCTCCCCTCCCACTTAATGACAAATTTCTTACATCAATTCACCATCGGTTTCCTCAATTGATCGAAGATCTCCATACATGAATTTTCTAGTTCACTGGCTTATTTTTATGGCATACATTGAGTTGCACCAGTGACATTCTCATTATATCCACTCATCAAATGTCCTTTGTCTACCTTCCTATCTCTTCCCTTCCCATCCCTTCCATCCAAATGCAATGCCTTGAAAATCCAAATCTAGTTGGAAGTTGGGCAATGCCTTCTCCTCCTCTGTTAAATGAATGAACACATGCATATTGAAACATAAAGAGACAGACAAACAGACAGCCAGAATGACTCAAAAAAACAAACAGAGAGCTAGAATGACTCATACAAATAGAAAGACGGCCACATGCATATATACTTACATACAGTTAGAACCAGGAGATGGGAGTCACTTCCATATACACAAATTAACAACAACAGATCTCATCATGACTGTGAACCAGGAGATGGGATTCATTTCCATATACATAAATTAACAATGACATAATTCAGCATGACTGTAACAGTCACTAAACATGGTAGAGAAGAAGGGAATGCAATTAAGTGTTCAAATCATTCAATTTTAAATATGAGTTTAAAGAAATATACTTAATTTGCAACTTTTGTACCATACAAAAATTATGAATCTAAATAAGAACTTCAAGAAAGATCTGATTTCTTCATCATTATTTCTTGCAACTAGTATAATTATGAATTACAAGATGGTATTCTAGTCATTATATTAGGTGGTACAAAAAAACACAGAAAATTTATGTATGGAGACGCCAATATGTAGCAGCTGAGCTTCAAAAGATGGAGGAAGAGCTTACAGAACTGAATAGACTTTTGATTGAAACAGAATATGAAAAATCACATGCTATATTGGAGATGGACAAAATGATGTATCTCATAAAGGAATTAACATTAAATTTGGAGATTACTAACACTTTAGAAATCCAAGTAATAGTTGACTCTGAATTTTCAAGGCTAGGAGTTGTGGAGAAGGACAATGTTTTTTTTTATGAAGAAAATATCATTACGAAGACACAACTAGAGGTTGAAAAGGAAAGAAATGCATCAGTAATCTTAGAACTACAAGTTGTCAAATAGGAGCTTGAGCATGATATTTCAGAATACCTATGTTCACCTAAATTGAGAGACATTGATCTTGAAAATGTAATCAATGCATTGGCAACTTCTGAAGAGGTGCAGAAACAGGCAGATGCACTAACCATAAAATTTATGACCACAAAGAATTTCTTGGATATAGCTCAGAGCTTATATATGGAAACAAAAGAAAAGCAACATGTTGTAGCTATGGCCAAAGACTGAGAGTCTGAGGAGAGGGGGAAAGAAATAGAGCATGTCAACCAGGAACTGATTAGGTTGAATCATGAAGTAGTTCTTGTTAAGGATTTGATGTTAAATCTTGATGCCTCATCCTCTTTATTGCAGAGCTTGAAACTAGAATTAGCAGTTGTTAAAGAGTCAGAACTTAAACTAGGAGAAGAGATGCATGCAGCTGAAAATTCCCTCTCTAAAGTAGTGGATGAACTGGATCTTGGAAAGATTCAAGAGGTTAAAATATCTAAAGTTGAATATATAACTCTAGTAGAACTAGAGAAGATGAGAGAAAATCTAAACAAAGCCACACAAGAGGTAACTTATTTAGCAGGTGCCATTGAGCCACTCAGAGAAGAGTTGGAGAGGGAAAGTGCAATGCTAGAAGAAACATGGGAAAGGGTATGAAGTCTTATGCAATATTTGCTTCTCTAGAGGCTGAATTGAATCCAGCAAGACAAGTAATTAGATCACGAAAACATGGAGAGAGGAAATCCAAGGAAGCTATGACAGAGCTTTCAAGATATTTACAACAAGAAGCTGTTGAGGCAGATAAAGCCAAGATTGAAGTTAAAGCATATAGAGAGGATATGCGCAAAGAAAAGGAAGAATCTACACAATCAAAGGCTGGTACTAGAACTTCAGAGAGTAGGCTACAAGCAACTATAAAAAATGGCAGAAGCAGCTTGGGAATTATTGGCTCTTGCTAGGATTGATGCTATGTATTAGAGTGAGTCAATTGTTGGATATTTTGAGGCTAGGACTCTATCAGTTACACTTTCATCTAATGAGTACTTTGCACTGAGAAATCAGGCATGTGAAACTGAGGAACTTGCTGATAAGCAGGTGGCAGTTGTTGTAGCCCCAATATATGCAACTAAGGATAGTGAATGGGAAATATCGAAGAGATTGGAAGAAGAAAATAAAGAGATAATAGCAAGGAGGAGGCTCTTCAAGTTGCCTCATAGAAGGCAAAGAGAGAAAATGTAGCGAAATTAATAGTTGAGGATCAGCTCAGAAAATTAAGAGCACAAAATGGATAGCATAGAAAAGTTGGTGATTTAGCTACCACAATAAAGAGATATGGTGCACCATAATACCGAGTCAATAATTGGAAAAACCATGCATATTCTGATCCAAATGATTTGGACAATAGCAATGAGCAAGAAAATATTCATGTCATGCCAATAACATCATTGGGTCAGGTGTTGAGCATGAAATCTTCCATGGAAAATAAGTTTGATGAAAGGCCTTTAGATAAGCCACTTGTGTCTAAGAGGAGGAAGTTCCAGTTTCCATGGTTTGCATTATCTATGGGAAAGAAAAAAAAACATCCATTGAAATAAAATGATAGTTTTCATATTTTAGAAGCACAATTGGGCTTCTTATATTTAATTCGCTACATGGGCCATCAAGGTCACTGTATCTTTCATCTAGTCACATATGCATTTTTTAATAAAAATGGGACGGTGAGTCCACAAGGGCAAATTTATCCTATGGCTGGTTATAGTCCTCTCACATGACCCAATTTCCCAGCAAATCATAGTATGTTAACTCCTACAGAAATTCTAACCCACCATCTCTCTTTCCCCTCAACCTGCACAACCCAAGGAATGGGATACCCTTCTCTGCCATACCTGGGTAGTTAAAACATGATAACAAGAAATACGTATTACAGGTCTTATGGAATATCTATTGATTCCTTACAGACCATAATTTTATACAGCACCCCAATCCATAGACCTTATAACTTTATAATTTTTTGTCTCAAGGCTTGCATGGTGTAATAAGGCTATTAACCCTTGCATTAAGGTCTATCCATGTTGGGGAAAACCAAGAGCAGATGGTCACAGGTGTTTATTTACAGAATTTCCAAATTTTATATTGACTGGCCATTCCTGTAAACATACTTCATTTTTTTTAAAGAGAAGTCTTTTACTTATGAATTGAGTCTAACATAAAATGCAATAAGCAATTCAATCTCCTCCTATCAAACTTGCTCAGTTGATCTATATTCCAAGTAGGCAAGCTATGTTACAGCATGGTTTTCCTTCTCAAGGAGCGAGAGCTTGTAGGTCCCTACTAAATATAATCTTGTGCTTAGAATGATTCCTGAGCCTACATGACTTCAAAGGCTCACACCCAATTTTTGTGTTCTTTGATCAAGTACATGTACACATGTAGTACCTCTAAAATCACAATGATTGATGCTATAAATGCTCATATATTGTCAAGTGTTTATTTTTATAGCTAGTGTAGATCACGTGGAAACATGCTTGTTAGCCTCAAGGAAAACTATGATGCCTTTTAACTATGGAGATTCATTTCTTGTTTTCCATATAATAAATTCTTCATGACTTAAAAACTGTTTTAAATTTTATCACTAGTTATTCTTTCCTCAATTTCATGTTTCCTGTAAAATATTATATTTGGGAAAAATGGATATAATTATCTAGAGAAAATAAATTTGATTTCATATTCCATCACATTGATTCTACTCATCATCTTTGGTTTTCTATATAAATAGTTACACAAATTTGTAAAATATTCTCAAAATTAATCCCAATATAAGATTCTAGAGTTTTTTTATCCTATGCATAGGTCATCTTCACTGTAGAGACAACCTTTTGCTATTTCTAAAAGATGCAAATATTTTCCTTAAATACTTTGATATACATCATGAAAATGTCTATATTTTATACATTTTTCATCTCATTGATTCATGAAAAATCATGCAAAAGTTTGATATATTACTCTGTAAACATGACACAATGAATTTGTGTGTGATCTTCAGTTGGAAGATATTTATGCAATTTTGTGTCTAGTAAAGTGTGATATTACTCTTTCCAGATCATAGCATCAGCTAGGTGAAAAGAAAATTAAGGCAAGGAAATTTAGCAATGGCATATGTTTGTTCCTAGTTATGGTATGTGTCATTTGGGCTCCTATGTTGGTTTATATATACTTCCCTATTTTTTCTTGTTAACACATTGAAATTTTATGTGGGGAAGAATTTTACCTCAGTCATAAGGAACCAAAGGATGGCCCTATTTAATCAACTAATGTAACACTATCCATAGTATGAAAAAATGAAGGCCAAGGAATTGTTGAAAAGATCACTCATTATACCCACACACTGTGAATCATAACCTAAGCACATCAATGTATCTTAAAGATGAAATAAAAACCAACTCAATCATAGGATTTTCAAAGTCAATCTTCAACTTAAAAAAAAAATCCCTATCTCTTTGGCCCACTCCATTTTCTCCCAGGTTGATCAGACCCCTAGACAAACCTAGTCCACTTCGGTCGCACTACATACTTGGAAACTCACCAAATCCTCAAAGAAAAAGCCTTTGCCACAAATTTGTAAGAAATGGTAATCAAGGTAATAATATACCAACCACCTATAGAGTCTCTCATTGCATTCTTAGGAATAGGCTTCATCAAGCCATAATTGAGACTTGAGGGACTCAAAGAGGAACCTAGAAAAAAAAAATCTACATCTAAATAACAAATATGATCCCCAATAAAGTCCCATGTGAACTTAGAGACTTCATAGGGAAAACCATCCAATCTTGAGGACTTTCCATTTTGCATAGAATTAAAGGAAGCACATAAATCATATCTCATAATAAAATGAACCAACATATCATTGTCCCCAATAATGACCTTGCAAAGGATTATCATGCAATAAGAATCTTGGGCAACATACACACTATTTGTCAAAGAAAAAGAGAAACATAGACAAAGGGATACCACTGCTACATATGTAAAATATATAAATTCCATATATAAAACCCCACCTCCACACTTGTCTCCTTTGCACTCAAACATGGTCAGGTCCCCCCTAAAGATGCATTAATTTGTCAACAATGAAGAGGCCATCTAATTCCACAACTATTCTTTCTCAAAGCTAAGGATAGGGGCATACAAAACAGAAAAATGTATCACATGGTCCTAAATCAAGAACATGACCCAAACACACATGCCTACTAAATCCAAACCACAAGAAATAACATGATTCTACAAAGACAAATAAAGAGAAATAACTATGCCTCTACTCCCTTGAAAATGCTCAAAATTCCTAAAATGAACCATTCCAACAGTTGCTCATTTGCTTCTGATGCTCCAAACCAAATCCCCCTAGGTTAAACAAACAAGTCTATGTCAACAAGTTTACGAGGGATATCATCCACAAATGTGGGGAAGAAACCCCTGGATTTCCCATGAGATTTTCCTTTGAAAAAATAATAATAATGACTATATATATGGGGTTTGTAATAGTTTCAAGTCTCATTACCAAAGTGGTGCATTCCCGTGTTGGGATTCCATTCCTTTTGAGTGCAGGTCCCCAGTGTTATAGAATCCTCCTTCACTCTGCCATTAACATCACTAATTGTTTTGGTGTCATGTCTTGTGGGACCTATTTGGTTTGTCATTGTTATCTATGTGATGCTCATAAGAATTGCAGGTCTTACTACTACAATGCAGTATCCCTATGTTGGGAGTCCATTCCACATTAATAACTTTCTCCTTCCTCCTATGATTACTTTCCACTACTACAAATGTACAATATATGAAGTCACAATGTAGGTCTCCAATGAAGTTGGGATATGAAGTCACAACACACACCTCCAAGGAAGTAAGGATGGATAGCTAATTTTATTGCAAACTATAGCGTAAAATATAATGGCAATAACATGTTTTGGAAAGTGAAAAGAAGAGGGTAAAGTATCATCCCTAGATCTATGAAACAAAATCCCCAAAGGAATAAAATATATGATGGAAACATATACACCATAAATAATAGCATTAATGAAAGAAAAATACATGACTACCAACCTATGCTTTCACAAACAAATAAGTTTGGTTGAATAATATATTTAGAGTTAACAAGTAAAATGTCACCAATATATTGATGATTCATGGGAACATAAACACTGCAGAGTTCTTCATCTCCACTCTCAACCTACATATGACAATGGGAGAAAAGTAAGAACTACCTTCCATACAAATTGAAATAATATTTATTTAAAATATAGCATGTCAAAAGAGATTGAATGTTTACCAATAAACATGGAATTTTCTTTATGAAAATAATGATAATCTACAAATAGATATCAATTTGCAGATATGCAAGAAAATTTCCATCTGCCACTCAATTTCAACATTCATGTGGAATGCTTTATTATTAACTGAACTTCAAGGATATATAAAGCATCTTCAAGGATATCTAAAGCATAAGAAACAACCTGAAGGACAAGTGATGATGTAATAAAACCGGAGGCATATTCACCTACATGTGGATGATGAATAATTGCAACCTCTTTAAAGGCCCTTATGTTCTAGTATGCAAAGAATAAGCCATGTATAAGCTTTAAAAACACTTTCTAGAAAAACAATAAAAAATTACCACCTTATCCACAATCATAACTTCAATTCTTCAATTAATAATACATGTATCCACAAATTTATTGTATTTGACCAATTCATATCTCATTGAATGGAAAGCTAGGAATCCATTATATTTCAATCTATGGAAAAGCTTCAGAAATTAAATCAGATATATTTTCTGCAATATCAAATAGGTATAAGAAAATAATATTACCAATATTGAAAACATGAATGCATACTCTCTTGAAATATGACTATAAATTAGAGGGAAAAGTATTTCCTTAGTGTTAGTGATTTGGCATTTTCTAGACCTAATACTTGATTATACAATAAAAAATGTTTCTAAAATGAAAATGTGTTGA
Source organism: Pinus tabuliformis (assembly GCA_031772625.1). Classification (NCBI taxonomy): domain Eukaryota; kingdom Viridiplantae; phylum Streptophyta; class Pinopsida; order Pinales; family Pinaceae; genus Pinus; species Pinus tabuliformis. The sequence goes on along the minus strand of CM062816.1, from coordinate 820,585,920 downwards.
AGCCTAATTGATTCAAAATACGACACCATGCTTATGATTCTCAAAGTCAAACAAAGACATGCACATGTACCTATTAAAAGGGAGTTATACAATTTAACATGCCAATAACATGTTTTTAAAAAGCCCAATATATGATGTCTAATCTTAGGAATATCTAGATAAATGGTAGCACTTATTTGCTTCAATACTGAGTAGATATGTTTGACAAGAGGCATTTTCTTATTAACCATTATCCAACCTAGAGGACAGAAGCTCCCACCCATGAAGATACAAGTAAACCCATCAAGAATAGGAAGGTACAAATAAGCACTCTTGAACAACTGACCTTCGTTTTGGAAAACAAATTGGCTTGTTTATACACTGGTCATTATGATGGTAGCCTTCCCAAATATGTGGATTTTGAATATGTTTCCATACATGTTCATTAATTCAATACCCAAGAAATCTTTTCATTATATCTCAAATGCACAGCAGCATGAATAAATAAATTGAAAAACAAAAAAACTAATATGGGTGCAACAATGCAGAACTACGGAGAACTAAATTTGATACCTTGAAATTATTTTTTGAAGGAAGGGACCACCATTGGAGGTCTTGAATGGAGAAATATTTTCGAGAGTTTCTCCAATGAATGGAAATCTCATGCTACCAATCAGTAGCTTTGATTTCTCTCCCAGATTTCCTTCACAAGTTTTATCTTTCAACACACTGCACATCATTACCTCTGAATTGCTTAAAAATGATAGATTTTGACAACTTCCCCACTGTTCTAGTAGTAGGATCTTTAGTAGTCCTCATTTTAACCAAGCTCCACACATTGTCTATCTAGTAGCAGCATCTGAAATGACTATTTTAGGTCAAATGTTACCTTATTCTATGTGGCCTAATTTCCATATTTTCAAGAAATAAAAATCCATTGGCCCTGAATGGCTTGCACTTAAATGAAAACATAAAATACTTAGAAACAAATTTTCAATCTAGAAATTACAAAAGAAAATAGGCACAAACCATTCATTACTGAGAATGGGCACTGTGCCCTACTCTAGATCCACGTTTTGGGGAGAACTCATCAAGAAACAGTGTTCAAGATCCTAGTCAATCCATTCATGGAAGTATAACCTTTAGAAGTGAAGCCCAAACACCCAAGCAGACCCTGTCTATAAGGAAAAAAATCCCTGTCTATAAGGCAAAAATACATTTTTCTTTAGTTCATCATATTGTTCCCTATTGGCAGTATAATGGAGCTCATGAAGTGAAATTGGCATCTTCTTAACAGACTTGGTAAAACTTCACCCAGATTGAGGATTCATAGTACAATTCTTCGATCCTCCTACCTCTTACTTGAAATTGATTTAACATTGTAACTCGTTAAATCCTTCTACTTCTTTATCCCTGAATTTGAACTTTTCTTACTGGGTTTCAACTGCATATATTTCTCAACATTCCCACACTTGTCGGATTGCTTTGCAGGGGCAATAGACAAACCCCAGAGCCTATCCTTTCCCTGGGTCTATCCTTCAAACTCCACCATTTTCTCACCCTAGGCTTCTCAGGAACCAAACTCTTGACGTCCTCGTGATAAGTACGTATTCCTTTTTCTAGTTCTGATGAGAAAAACCCCTCGTTATTCTATTTGTGGGGCTCCCCATCCCAGTGGAAAATTCTCATCGATAGTGGATAATAACTTGGTGCACCTTGAGTGGGATAAGGAACACTCTAGACCCCTTCCTTTCTTCCTAGCCTCATTCACGGATGTCATAAAGACATCAAAATATCTTCCATCCCCATCCCCACTCTGATTTACCTTGGTAAATCTCGCATAAGCCTCCTTGAGAATCCTCTGTCTACCTCTACCTTTCCTCCTCTGCCACCCCTCCATGATAGGAAATCGAGGTGACCATGGGGAATGCATCGACCATGGGTTTGAGGAAGCATTAAATGACTTGAAGCTCCTCTTATTACCATCATCAGATTCGATACCCAGTGACACCTTCGTCGTAAGCTATAGTCGAGGAGGAAGATACAGTGATCGAATATTTCCATTACTAAAGAGCTATTCAGCCATACACAATAATCCCTCTAAATTTAGCACTCCATCCACCACTATGAACCATGCCTGAACTCAAAATCATCTCCACTAGAGCTCCCAATAATTCTCTCCTTACCGGAAAATTCTTCAAAATAATCCCCCCTCCATTCTTTTTCAGAATACCAAGCTTCTCCTCCCACACGAAGGGCACTTCAGATATGGTAGACTTGGCGAACTCTGACAAAATAGCAGTCGATCGTGTTAGGCTAGTGGATGCACTGAAATAAAACCCTCCAAAAGGATATCCATTTCCTCTTCCAGGATTGGATGGCGCACTCTACGTTGTGACTGTCAAGAGCTGTTGACAATGCTGGGAACCCTCAATGCCTACTCACCTACATTATTTCTCCTTGGTGCCTTCACCTTCTTTCTATTTTCTTTCTCAACTAGTTCCTTGCATTTGTCTCATATTTCTTCCACATGAAGAATATCGAGCACTTCCGTGGGAAGTCATCAATCAAAATGACAAAATATTTGTGATTTTCAGTGGAGGCCATCGAGAAAGGTCCACAAACATTAGAGTGAATCCTTTCTAGGACTGCATGTGCTTTGTTGTCATCATCATGGAATGTAGATTTTGTTTATTTCTCCAATGTACACCCTTTGCATACATCATGTTGCTTAAGTGCTCCTTTAGGAGGTCAGTGGTTATTTGTTGTATAATATTCAATGTGCCATGATGAAAATGGCCAAGTCTTTTGTGCCAAAGTTCACTGACATTGTGGCCCTGCACTTTCTCCTCCTTAGTGCTTAATGCAACACAGTCTTCCACATTTAGCTTATATAGGTTTGTTACATGAACCCCAATCTATTTCACCTATCCTATGGCTATGTGTCTCAGGAATAATTTTCCTTTGTTGAAGATCAGATCATAACCATGATCTTCCAAAACTACAAAAAAGATAATATTTTCTTTAGGCTTAGAACAAACATGACATCCTTGAGCCTGAGAGGGGAACTTCACTCCCTATGAAAGGTGACTATCCCAATACTGGTCATGATGTACCTTCCTTCACCCCCTAGCTTGATGTGCATATGGAGAGATTTCTCCTCCAGGTCACTAAAAAAATCTCTACACCCTATCATGTGGAATGATGCACATAAGTCAAAGTACCACACACTCCCCATCATTCTGTTGGACATGCATTTGATAAGGGTAAAGTCAAGCTCAAATTGTGAAGCCAAGTCTTCAGCTGTTGCTCCTCCTAAGGTATTATTGCTAGAATTTTTGTGTGGACACACTTCTCTCTCTCACCTCATTGATTGGGTACATATTTTTGGGCCTCTCTCTCTCCACATGTCCAAAATTTCAGGAGAGCAAAATTTCAGGAGGTCGGAATTTCAGTAGAGAGAAATTTCAGGAGACTGAAATTCTGGACAGTTTGACCAAGAATTGACTAGCATGCATTGACCTCCTTTGACTGTGTTTTTGTGAGGGATATCTTTATTTTGGAAGGCCGCATTTCTGGGCAGATAATTCGAGGTTAAACGTTGATTGTTGACCAATGTTGACTACAGCTAGGGCTGACGGTAGGTGGGTTGTTTTACCAAACTTTGACTAGGGTGAATTTAACTATTTTGAGGATTGTTTTATCTTGTTGCTTGGAGGTCGAAGTTGACTAAAGTTGACCGATTTACTGAGGGTCAAATCTTCCCTGTTAACTAGTGTTGACTTTCCTGGTTAAAGCTCTTTTGTTGCTGTTATAAATTATCAGATTTGTAAATTGCATTATCTCTCTCTGTTGAATTATTGAAGACTAAAAGAAAATTTGATCAAGGGTTTCCCCATATTGGGGTTTTTCCCTAGCTGGTGCCACATCTTATGTCCTCTTGTCTTGGCTTGTCTTCTACTGTTTATGTCTATGTTCTATATGCATTTTACTATCATTGTTGTCTAAAATTAACACAAACATCATATTCTATAGGCAACAAAGTAACCTCCTTTAATAAACACCTTCGGTGTAAAAAGGGCAGTTTAAGACATTTTTTTTAAGACAAAATATTATTTTTGTCTTAAAAAATAGGCTTAAACTACCCTCTTGTGTAGTAGTGACAAAATTCTGGTTGTTGCCCAGGGTCCACTCAAACTACTTTATTGGAATCAAAACATTCATTTGTTAATATAGGGACCAAGCTCACTGGAAATGGATTGAGAGAAAATATGCTTTGCTAAAGCTACACTTTTTGAATAGGAAAGTAGCTAGCATTCATTTTAGTCGAAAATAGATGGGGTCAACTAGGCTCTAATATTTATCCTATCTTCTCTAATGATCCTGCTGATCACTAATTTTTGGTTTTGTCCTTGCGCTAAGAAATTTTGGCTCCCTATAATCATGGTATTTTTTAGTGATGATGTTGAATCTGGGTTAAATCAATGTCAGCATAATTAACTTTGATAAGTTTCTTTCCTTAATTGTGGCATAGCTCAAGATTTTGGTTTGAGAAATCATCCTAGCTAAGGAATCCATTTCTTTTGGCAATTCAAGTAGTCCTATAACTATGATTTTTCATGTTGGTAGCACGACCTTCTTCCCCAAAATATTTTTTCTCTTCTCAGTATGGGATTTGATGACACTAAGAAAAGCCTTAGTGAAAAGTGTGAAAAGATCACATTTCAGAGGAAAAACATAGGGTTTCAGAAAATAGTTTGTCGGAAAATTCAAGGAGGTCAGTTATAAAATTGTCACACACACCTAACCCAGTATCTTCAACAAACACATTGAACCTGAAAAAGAATCCCAGAAGCCCAGAAACCTGGCAGATTTTCTTATCCAAACAAGAAATTGAAAGAGCTTAACCCATATACTTTAAATAGACAAAGGTTTAAAGGAAATTTCATAAAATCCCTTGGGAAATAGTGTGTTCAGATTAAATATTTTGGATAATCAAGGGTTTGAAAAACAATTATCAAAAATATCATATGGAGCTAAGCTAAGGGTTTATGGACAATTAACAGAAAAACTTCTACTAGAGGAACAAACAAAGAGAAATGAAATGAAAAATCCAAATCCTTACCGCTTGAGAAAATTCAATTATGAGAGAGCTACCTCCCTTGGCCAAGCCATGCAAACCCTCCTTGGTCACTTTGGCATGCTCATTTTGCTTGAAATGCACAAAATTGTGGTTATGTTGCGAGTACACTGTTATACTGTCGATCCCCCAAAACTTAATGAACTTTTCCACGAGCATAGGCTTTGTGGTCTCGCTAGACACATTACCTAAACAAGTGGAGCTTCCTCCTCCTCACCTCCCTTCGCCTGGAGGGCATTCCCTGGCGGTGTCCCCCCATGAGGGCCCTGGTTGAAAGGAGCTTCACCGATGGAAGGAAGCACATTCTGCATTTAAAAAAGGTGCCTTGAGTTAATAGGAATCAAAAGAAAAATAAGTCCAAACGAATCCATATCTACACTTACTAATTGCCATAGACCAAGTCCCAGAGTGTGACCTCTTGGATTTGAAATCCATCGGTTAACCTCGAGGATGCATCTCACAACCATTCCTCGCTAATTGATATATCGCCTACCAATAGAGGTATTGCTCTATCACCTACCAACAAAGGTATCTAAGAAGCACATCAACGACATGGGATGACACTGGCCATGGTCAGCCTTGTTCTTGTCCTCCTACCAGTCCATGCCCTGATAATTCTCATGAGAAAGAGGAGAAATTGTATAACCCTCATACCATTCCACACTTTGATAGGGAAAGGTGAAATTATAAAACCCTCTTGTGAAAAGAGAAGAAATTCAAGTGACTAGCGATGGAAAAAAAAATTGAAATTGTGAAATTATAAAATCCCCTTGCGAAAAGAGAAGAAATTCAAGTGACCAGCGATGGGAAAAAATTGAAATTCAAGTGATCGTCATGCCAAGAGGGGAGAAAATTTGAGGAAAACATTTATAAGTTGAGACAAATAAGTAAACCGTCGTTTCTAATTTATAATAATTAAAAAGTGAATAAGTTGAGACAAAATTTTAATTTAAAGATAAAAGGATATTTTTGTCTTCAATAAATGTTTTAAAAGCCTCCTTTGGTGTAGTGGTGTATTTTTTTGGTGCAATTTTATGTTGGATATTTTGATTATGTGAGGATAGAAATTTTGCATGAGGTGGAAGAGAATATTTCATGTGTATAACTATATATTATTTTCTCTTAAGAGTTAGCTTTTTTCTCCATATGCCATTTTTTTAGGATAGTATTTATATGTGAATAGTTGGAAATATTAGTTTATGCATCAACATTTTAGCTCATTATCACTTGCAACTCTTTTTTGGAGAAAGACCTCATAACTAGTGAAAACAATCTTTGTCGGATTTAATGTCTCTTCACATTTCTACTATTTTTCCTTAGATTGTGATGACAACCCTGGATTGTCAAATACTTCATCATTTGTTCTCTTCCCTAGTCGTGTTGGTCTTCCTTTGAAGTTTGTTGTGTCTTTTTCTTTTGTTTATATATATATATATATATATTACTTCCTACCAACAGGCCATGTCCTCGAGGCTAATTTTATTTTCCTCCACTAATCTTATAGGATTAATTTCAATGCTTCTTGTATTTAAAAAGAAAATGTTCTTGCAAAAATTTCCTTCAATTTGCAACTGGACCATCTTGACATAATACCTTGAAAGCATAAGTACGTTGCTCCTCACCATCCACCAAATGGTCCTCAGACCGATGAACCTACTTCATAATGACATCGAAAAATATATTATCTTCATCGTCGCTTAAGCAAGAAGCACATATTCTTCATTCCTTTTTTCACTCCACAATGGTGATCTTGAAGTTGTTTCGATGAGAATCAAAACCACGACCTCACATCGTCTATAGTTTTGAACTCTTCTTCCTAAAGAAGGTAGTCACCCTTTCACACTTAGACTATTTGGCTATCCTTTCATGCCTAACCCCACACTTGGTGCCTATTTTGATTAGGATGATGATAGTGGGTGTGCAAGTTTCTTCTTTGTGATTTAGTAATAAGGGAAACTAGTGTCATCGAACACAAATGGACAAGGTGAGAAGTAGTTGAATGACCTAACACTACAAATTGAGAGACATTAGCAGTATTAAAGTGGCGCATTGATAAGCTTGAGGATATCTTGGAGGACATGATTATATCCATGGAGATGCTAGCTGATGCACATGACTTTCACAGTAAGTTTAGATGAATATTGTGGACAATATGATGTTAGAATGATTTGAGGACCATATAGGTGAATAGATCACATACTAATTGTGTGATGAGGTGCATTTACAGCCTTAGTATAGGCATGCCAAAGAGGAATTTGGATTGAGCACAAATATTGGAAATGTTGACACCCAATCTTTGGGATTAGGAAAACTTATGTAAATATTCTAAATAGAAAAAACTAAAGGAAGATAGAAGATGAAGATACATTGGGAGATGAAACCCAATAGTCTCCCTCTCCTTGTATATAGTCATATTATCTTTTAATGCTAAACACAATTTGATTCAGAGTTACAAACCTGACCTGACATGGTATCAGAGCAACAGGTCCCAATTTAGCTCTCTCCTCTTGTAACTCATATTCATTGACATATTCCCTACCATTATTTCCTTCCATATTTTATCCCTTTGTGCTCTATATAGCTATGTGCTTATTCCAAGCATGTGCCCTTAGTGTATATTCTTTGTGAGGTCATTTGAAGTCCTAAGAAGATCGTTGAATTGTGCCTGGAATTCCTACAAATTGTGACTAATTCTTTCAATGGTGTGTGCTCTCCTACAACAACGTTGATTTGCTGCATGCAAACCCTGCATTGAAATGTGTTGGATTGGTATGCATTAGAATGTGAGTTGTTAAAAATGAACATTGTTATAAAAGAGTCGTGGCATATATATTACTTTTTTCACAATCCCTGCTAATCCTAAGTATTATTTAAGTTCTAAATAGGCTTGCAAGTCATGTGTATGGATGGTTGGATGGTTGTTTAAATGTTGTGGTGAGTCCTTTTTAATGGTTGTGAACCATGTTGTTTGGTGCATTCAATGCTCTCTGTGTTGGAATGCTACCCCTATAATCTGTGTTGATGTCAAGTTGGTTCATTAGTTCATCACCGTGCGTTGGTTCATCATTGTGTGTTGTTTGGTATCATAAGTTTATTGTAGCAGTGCACTGCCTATGGAAACAACATTAAACAATCCTTCATTGAACATGGTAAAATACCTGGTAAAGGGAAATGAAAAGCATTTGAATCTGCTCATTATGTTGTGGCACATTGAAACATTGGAGTAATTGAAGACTTATTTAATGCTTCACTTGTCTCATGGAAAGATTCTTGGTTGCTTGATTCAGGAGCAACATGCCACATGAATTTCTAAAGAGATTTCTTTGAATAATTCACTGAGAACCAATGGATAGGCTAGATACTCTTAAAATTCTCCTAAATTACTAGTTGACAAATTTGACAGCCACCTACAATGGATTTCAGATTCAAAAGGTACTTAATAAGGACTTGTTGGAGAAGAATAATTACATGTTTGATCCTTGGGAAGTATCATCCCTTGTACTTGGTTTCAATTTGTTTGCCTTCTACATTAGGCACTTATTGGTTTGGTCAATGACTATTATATGTATTGTTTTGATAAGTTAAGTGTGCAATGCCTTCTAGGTTTATAATAAACAATCCTTAAATGTGGATATATGTAATTTTCTACGAGTCCATCACCTCAAATTTTCTCATCGATTTCCCCCCTTTAAATAGGTTAGAATTCTTTCATTCTTGCATTTAGTATAGCTACTAGTCCAATAGGTGCACCCATCATTGTAATGATCGCACACATCTCATAGTACTTACACACAAATAAAACTGAGCCAAAATTTTAATGGTCCTCTCATGGCAAATTTTATGAGGTCTCGTTGGGACCTCATACCAGCGAGAGTCACAAACTATTGTTGGGAAATTTTTCGTTATCAACAAGTATGTGAACTATGGATTCCATGTCCATAATAAGGTTGAGAACAAAAAATGTGGTCATTTAAGGCCTTAAGATGGATCCTAGGGATTTTCTATAGAAATTTTCAAGGTGGGAGAAGTAGTAAAAATGAAAAATAAAGTTGATCCCTCCAAATATTCTGCTCTAAAATATGGTTGAAAATATTATATTGATCCAACCACAATTATTTATACTTTCCTCTTGGATCGTATCTAACAACATATGAACAAATTTGTTTACCTATAAAATCTAAGTAAAATGCCTACTCAAATTGCTTAGAAGAACATGATATGCCATCCTCAAAATCCTCCACCTCCTCAAGTTAAAAATTAATATTAGGGGAAGGAAAATTTACTTTGAATCCTAACACACCAATATAATTTTTGCTACTTGTTTTAATAACAAATATAATTATATTAATGAAACAAGATGACTATGTAATCAACAAATGTTAACGCTCAAAAATTTCCATCACTTAAGAAGAACATATTTATGAAGGAGATACTAAAGATGAGGCTCCCATAGTGGGTACAACTTAACCTCCACCCATCAATATCACATTCTAGTAGTTTGAGTTAATTTGATTGTCCCTCTTTAATGCATCCATCACTACAACACATGAACTCTTGAAGCCTAATATTTTCATATATTGAAAAGGCTTGGTTGATTCAATCCCTCTACTCTAGTACTTCTCACATGGATACATTGTCAATATATTGTGTGTAAACTTAAGATAATTTGTGATCCCATTTTAGTATCGTGAATTAAAGATTCCCATCCATTCTCTACTTTATTTTGTATAAACATGAGAAGGAGACATGAAAAGTTGACTTACTAGTGACATGACTTCTGAAGAGTCCACAACATCATAAGATGATCCATAGAAACATCACTAAAAGTCAACCCATATTAAATATCTATCAATTTAATAATTCATTATATAGTTTAATATATTTTATTTTCTAAATAAACCATGGTTAATAATAATTTTGTTAACAATAACAAAAATTATTATATAATAGAATATGTTTGTGTGTTTTTTCATTTGCAAAAACAAAGTTGATCATATTTCTATTCGATTTGAAAAAAAATACATATAGTAGATACTTATAGCATTCACAAGGAATTGAGGTCATTATAGTCTCGTTACAAATTTCTAGCTCAATATTTTAAATTCCAACAAAAAAATTAAAAAACCCATAACCATTTATAAAATTCATTGTAAACATCTAGTATTTTAAATATTTATCATTAAATTATACCATGATAAAAGTTTAATTACTTCCAATAAGAAAATGATGTACTCTATCGTCACCTAGAATAGAATACTCTTACAAAGTTCTATGTAGATATGACATTCTATTCACTCAAGATTGATTATGGCAAAAAATATTTGGAGTTCTAATCTTCACCTAGCCATAGACCTTATTGCTCCAAATATTTCAAAAACAAGTCACGCATGAGCCATCAATCCATTACTATGTTGTCTCTTCTTAGCCTTGTCCTCAATTACACAAGCAAAAGTGATGTCATCTTCTCCTTCTTCTCCCTCCTTATATAGAATACATTGATGATAAAGAACCCAACACCTATGGTCCACCTATCATTATATAATTCTTCCTTTGTCTTAACATTTTCCATTCACATAAACCTACATTATATATTATTCTTCCTTTGTCTTCAATTTTGTAATAATCAATATAATAATTAATTAGTAAAATTTATACTTGTTACAAATTTCAAATTTATGAATGGCATGTTAAGAAAAGGTATCATGTAGATATTGAACATTGCATGCCTTAAATCAGTATATAATTTGCATATCTTTAAAAATTGCACCATTAAAAGTTGCACCAATGCTCATTTTTCAAATACTAAACAAGATTTTAGAAGGACACCGAAATGCTATATGAACACCACCAACATAGAACTTTAATTTGAAAATCTCAAAAATCAAACTTTCCTATTCAATAAGAAAACAATAGATAGGAAATGTAGGTGAAAATGTTGAAAAGCATAACCACTTGGTTCTTTCTCATATAACTTTTCTTGATGAATGAAAATAGTTTGTTCCTTTGTGGAAAAGTATGAGCTCTGAAATTATCCATGATAATTGCATATTCTTGGGGCTTGGTTTTCAAGGAAAAGTCCATCATTCACTCTAAACTAATTATGATCATCAATAACCACTTGGTGAATTCTAGCATTCAACTAGTAAACCAAACACATTAGAATTTGAAACCGAATAGGTAAAACTAAAAATTAAGTGTGTTAACACAAGGGTTCAATAAGAACCTGAATTTGGTTACTCGTGCCTACTATGGAGATATTGTCATTAAAGGAAATCATAACAGAAGCAACAATACAATAAATTGTAAGTGATTTGAATGATGACATTACCAAAGATGTAAGTGAAGCACTAGGAAATTTATGGTGATAAAGGGAATGATAGATCTCGGAGACAACATGATGATGTTGTTGGAGAGGGCCATATCATTATGGAGGGATGGATTTAGATTCTAAAAAGGTCTCAAATTAATCTACCTAGTTGAATGGGTTGTTTATCTCAGATATAATGAGATTGGTTAAATTCATCTTATTAGGTTCATGAGGGTAGGAGAGGGAGGCAGAATAGGGATGGGAAGCTTAATAGTGTGTTGTAGCGGCTACAACCACCCTCCAAAATTTTTCCTTAGCCTCGTTTTAGAGCCTCCCTTCCAACCTTCACATAATCTTGCCTTGCTTTGTCAAGTTCACAAGCTTTAGTGTCTTTCTTTCACAAAGGCAGCTTGTTGGTCACAGCTTCATCCATTCCCCTCACAGCTTGTTCACCCAGACTTGGTCCAGTTGTAGGTTGAGCAACTTCCCCTTGAAAATTTCACATTTCTAGTGGGCAACCAGACCTCCCTCCAGAAATTGTGCAATCCTCCTGGTAGCCTGCCGGGCTCTAGGAATGTGCAATCCTGCCTACCAACACTCCCAGTAGGATTTACACAAATTTCTCCAACAAGGCTACTCAACCCATAATTTGTGCAAATATGGGTAGTAATCAGTTTCTCTACCCAGAAATTGCACAAATCGCTTGGAAAGTTGGCCCAGCTCCCAACCAGAAATGCACATTTCCTTCAAGCAGTCGAACAACCACTTTCATGTGCAGTTGAGTTAATCGGTTCCCTCTGGGATTGAGAAAAGCATAATTTCATGCATAGGATGCTTCTCCTAAGGCAGCATGCAAAGGCATCCCTTGTCTCAAGGATCTATGTTTAGCAGTTGGAGGTTACATGCAAGGAGCCATTCAAAAACCTTCCACCAACTATTGCTTCCCCTAGATTTGTGGCATGCGCATCACAACTTTGATGTTATCAAAACTCATCAATCAGACACTGCAGAGCTCATTCCTCACATTAACCTTACAACTTTGACATCCCACATCACATCTAGGAGCAGTCGGCACATTCAGCTCATCTGTTTTGGGGTAGGCCCACTTCCCATGTCTTGTGCAGCATTTCTATCACTTTTTGTGTTTTTTCTTGTCAGAGTATTGTTTACTTGATATCCTTGAATGATTTCTATTGTTTACATGTATGCTAGATTTTCCTAGCTCTATTTTCGCTTTCGTTTCTATCTCATTGTTGTCACATGCATGAAATTGTTTTGCGCGGACGTTCGCCCAACCAGCTAACTGCCTCACCCACATGCATGTTGATCTGTTTGTTGAATATTTCATTCATGTTTTGCATGCACTATCAATCACTTCTACTATCACTTAGTGTCACCATGCATTTACTATCTTAGTTTCTTTCAATTTCCCATCGGCAAGTCGGGCCAACCTTGGCCCGGACTCTGCCTTAACCAAGGCTTCATTACACAATCTAGGGAAGGAAGGCTCACCTTCCTTTCTATATTTGCACATTCCTACCTAGCACTGGCCTCCAGGACTGTTTTGCATATTTATGGAGGACATTGGTTTCTTGGCCCAAGAAATTGCACAAATTTGTCCCTAGGCCAGCAGACCTTCCCAGCTGGAATTGCGCATTGTGAAACCCTAGCAGTCAATAGCCAAACTAGACTATGCATTGCATAGTTCTATCAGTTAGTCAGTCTCCTAGTAGCCTAGACTATGCCTTGTGCAATCTTGGCAGTCGACCTCCTGACCTCCCAGCTGAAATTGCGTAACCTTCATGATCAGTCACACAAGTATGTTGCAAGTCAGTTCTCAAAGTTCATTTTGGTTTTTGACTAACAAATTTCTTACCATGAGTGTTGCCATGTCCCTAGGTATTGCAGGTGCTCATCTACGTCTCAAAAGTGTAGGTATAATGGTTTCCAAGAGAGCAGAGTCAAAGACATCATTCAGAACACACCTGGAGATGCATTCGTTCAAGTGTCTATGAGCTTGCCTACTCACGAAGACATCAAGTTGTGCGTAGACAAGGACATCAAGATGCAGCATCACAGTGAGCAGCATCATGAACAACAGTTGAAGGCAGCATACCGAATGCAAGAGGAAGTTTTTCGACAACACAGAGGTGGAACAAAGTTGCAAAATCAAGCAGATCCATTGATAATGAAAGCAACTTTGGAGACTCATGCTATGAGGTGATGGCGCGACATGAAGGTCATGCGAAGATAGAGAATGGAATGAAGAAGGATTTTCATGTGCCAAAGCAACAATTCAAGGAGGAACATTAAGCTACACAAACAGACAAATGAGTTACAGCAGGATTAGGAACAACAATGGGCGCAATGTGCAATCATGGATGAAATTGCACCCGTACAAGTTAAAGATCCATCCCAGCAACTGACATGGAGCAGACATGGTGGGTAGTCTTGTGGATCACATGCAAAGGATTCAATAGCATGCATATCATTGGGTACATGCATGCAATCCAAGCCATTCAGCACACTCACCAAGGTGAAGACAAGAAGAAAGTTCAACTGAAATTGAACATATACTTCGACAATTTGATGCGCGTGACCACCAGCACACACTTGAAGATAAGCATGGACACTATGCATGAGTGTGTTTTTGGTTCAGCCACACCTAGGAAGACCATGTGCATGTTAGCATATGAGTTAGATGAAGGGGTTGAACCAATGCAATGATTGCAATAGAGGCAAAAGTTTGCTTCAGCAAGATGTCACCATGAGGTGCATGCACACCATCATGGACGACCAAGCTTAGCATCATCTCATCACCTTCACCATCACAAGCATGTCAAAGATTTGGTCTCGCCATAGTGGACCGAGTGTCAGTGATGTCTCGCTTGGCTTTCTCAAGCCATGTTGTCTCACATGAGTACATGTGCATTGTAACGTTGAGTCATTTCAAGTGTAAGTCAAGTGTCAATAGTTGGAGGTAACAGTCATAGAGTAGGTGAAGGGTCATGAGGGTAGTTGAACTGTCACAAAGGGGAATGTCAACGGTCACCCGACCCTTTGCTATAAATAGTCCCTCATAACTCATTGTATGTGCTTTTGGTCAGCCAAACTTCTACTAAGACTATCTTGAAGAAAGCTTGGACAGTATTGTAATGCGCCTTTGCTTCTCCACTACACAGAGCTATTACATCTCTTTGGAGGAGCAGGAGAATGTGGCTGTAAAGTTTCACTAATGGGGATTGTAGGTTTACATGGATGTATTATATGATTGGAACTTATACTTTATATAATAAGAGCCAGCACATTCTGATGCATGTGTTGTTATTGTAGTTGGACTGCTCCGGTTGCCTTAATGATATATGTTGTTTACATATTTGTGTATCAAATGATTCACATAAAATTATACGAATCTTGTTGCAAATGTGTTGTATATGATGTTAATTTTGTCACCGTCCGTGTCGATGGCTCTGCCAGACACCATACAGACCTTTCACATGAACCTTGTTGTAACAACCATTGCACTCATTCATACTGATCCGTGAGTGTTTTGCATGTTATCTTAACTTGTATTGTTGGGTGTGGAGCCTGGTTATCTTCTGTATTCAAAGGTATTGCTGCATTGGACCCCAGTTCATAATGGGGCAGCAATGTCGCCCGTAAAATATTCGCGCACAGGGGTAGTCCATGGAGGGGCGGCTACACCCCCGAAGCTAAAAGTAGATTTAAAATTTCCTTGTAAAATGTTGTAATTTCATAGTCAATCTGGGTCGTTCATTAGGTGGAGATATGATGGTATAAGTTATCTTTAATTTAGGGTTTTTGCCCTAGAAGGCAACCCCAAGCTATATATGAGAGAATTGTATTGCGCCTATGTAGATTGGTATTCTGAGTGAGAAAGAGAGAGGATATTGTGTGAGAGAAAAGAGGGAATTACAACGGATCTGTTGTAGGTTGTATCTCTTTAGTTTGCTGGATAATACAAAAAGGAAGGACTAGCTGTTTCTCCGTGGACATAGCCCAAACTGGGTGAACCACATATATCTATGTCTCTCTTGTTTTATGCATATTATATGTTTATATTTCTACAATATTTTATCTGTTTCATTGCTCTGTAATACATAATTTTCTAACATGTATGTTGTGACTACCGCATCCGAGTGGACTGCTCCGCCGGAAGATGTGTATGTCCTTTGTGTTGTGTGTTCTTGGCCGAGTTCGGACTGATCCCTTTCAACTTGGAACTCACCTTCACCCTTTTCTCCCCCTTATGTGTTAAGAACCTCTCATACACCTCCCTTGACTCACTACATCAGTCACACCCTTGCTACTGACAGAGTTATCTTACTTTCCTTTGTGCGACATCGCGGTCAAGGCATTACCTTACGACCCATGGCTGGGACTCCTACACCAAACAATCTGAGGTCTAATTGGGACTTCTTACTGGGGAGATCCCCTTGACATGTTGGTGGGTCCAGCACCATCAACATTTCTGGTGCTAGAAGGATGCCCTGATGACAAGCTATGTCCTCTCATCTAGTTTTGAACCTTTACACATATTTCATGGAGTCTTGCACTCTTCTTCCCCCATGGTGTTTTTTGAATCGTGAAGATGTCTCCATCACAGGGAAGATTTTCAATATCTTGTCCACTCACACGTATGATGGTGGAGGAGAAATGGCATGGCCTGAGCACTTACATAACTTTAATTCCATGCTTCATGAGGAAGATGAGCTTTCTAACGAACAGGTCAGTTTTTTGCTTGCATACACACTTCGTGAATCTCCATTTCGTTGGGTGCTCAGCCTACCAGATGACACCATGCACTCATTTGAGCACTTCTGTGATCTCATTGAAGACACGTTCTATCATTTTGATCCATACCATCTTGACCGGAAATTGTTACAACATCGGAGGGCTCTGCATGAATTAGTTATTGATTTTTGGTAACGCTTTTATGACTTGTAGTTTCAAGCTCCGAGGAGCTAGATGAAGTTTTCTTATATTTGTGACCATTAAAATATTGCCTTAAGAAATCTGCCCATCCCAAGAGAAATCTTGAAAACAGGCCTCACTCAATATTCTTCATTAATGGATCTGTGCAATCTCATGTGGATGCGGACATCGTCTCAACTGACTGTCTACCTTCCTCTCATTCAACATCTCCACCACTGCCAAGTGATGCTTAAGAGCATGCTCACACACCTGTTGATCCTTCACACTCTCCCAACATCACTTCACTCAATTTTCACGCAGATTTGGTTTTGAGTCCTTTAATTTCTCATATACATGATTGTCTACGGCCTTCGTCTTCACACTCGAGTGTTCCTCTAAATGATGTTGTCTTGTGTTCATCCATTTCGGACTCTTCACTTGTTGTGAACGAGGAACAATCCATTGACGGAGTTGGTGTTTCACAACCAACATGCATTGTCATTCATGAAGAGTATGAGTGGGAGCTTGAGCATCAACACTCAGTGAAGGATGACTCCCTTCTATCTGAGCCCCCTCCATTCTTTCCTAACCTCTTTGGTGAACCTTCCATCCATGATTTTGCATGTGTGTCTTCATCCACGGATGCACCCATTGTTGATCACTCACATGACTCACTGGATGTTAGTCCATCATTCGATAACGGAGAGGATAAGTTTCTCATTGAAGATCCACTTGATCCTTCATCTATCTTTTCTAGAGATACAGAGGATGAGTTTGTTCACTTTCCATCTACCCCTCTATTTGATTCGTCTGATCATGAGGATGCTGAAGAATTCATTGATTTTTTTGATCGTGGCAGTCGTGATCCATTCACTTCCATCTTTGATCACGATCATCACTCTATCGTAGTTGATCTTTCAAAGCCACCCGTTTATAATGATCTACCTAATGATGAAGTTAAGACACGCAAGACTGTCGAGGCACTTCAGCCCTAGCTAATGGTTATGTCAAGTCCTCGCTCTCTTGGGGTTTGTCTCACTTTCGATCATGAAATTGTTAAATCACCCAAAGCTCCTCATCACTCATCTATATGCATTGAAGATCCATCTCACTCACAGATCATACTTCCTCCACTCAAAATGCATGATCCCATTGCTCATGCATTGAAGGAGTCTTACATTGCAAGAACTTGTGCGCAACACAAGTTATCTTTGTTTCTTTCGTTTGCTTGCATGTCATAGTCAAGAGTCTGCTTATGCTTCAAAGTTGCACGTAGTGTCAAACAACACCATGATAAGTCCACGGACTGCCCGTCATGCACATGCACTCACTTATGTCCTGTGGGCACTTTGAAACATGAAGTGTCGTTGCCTTCATTGTTATATCTTTCTTGTTTGCTGGTTCACACAATTGGGTTGCTCCCGGACCAAGCCTTCACCAACATGGGTTTACCAATCTATCAGTGGTTGCATTAGAAGTATCACTTCACGTGATTAGGCCCATGCAATGTTAGTGTAGGATTAGGAGTAGTGTTTTCTTTCAGTTGCTTGCTTGCATGCTTGTTTGCTTACATGCTTTGTTTGCTTGTTTGTTTGCTTTCTTGTTTGCCTACTTGCTTCACTTTCACTTTTCTTCTGCTCTTTCTTTGCTTTTTTTTTGTTAGTTCACTTGTTTCATTCACAGGTTAGTTTTACATGAAACCATGTGTGACTCTTGAAACGAGCTGGGTGAGGTACAAGAGGGCTTGTATAGTGATTACTACTTGTTTATCTTTCATCTTGCCTCTATATGATGAGCTTGTTACTTTTAGTCCATGATACGTCGAAGGAAAATACATACTATTTGAAGTGAACCTTGGTGAAAACACGACGCTTGTGTGCTAACTAGTGTCACCTTCTCTAGTCAGTTGTTTTTGGGTTAACCCTTGTCATCCTAGTCAAGTAGAGTAAGGTGAGGGGGAAAACCTTAACAGGAACGTCAAAAATACAATAAACTACTTCTATGTTGGAACAACCTCTTTTGCTCTCAATAAATCGGAATCCCTCTTCCGCTTTTGAAATTAATAGGTGCTATGCACAGTGAAAAATGAAAAGTCAAAAATTCAAAATGAAAAATGAATAAGACGAAAGAAGAGAAAGGTTACCTGTGTAGGGAGGTGATGCAAGTAACTCTGCCGAGGTACTAACCAAGCTCGTTGGCATCAGAGCCATGCTTGTGTTCCTATGTGACTCCACTAAGGTACCTTCCAGGCCTGCTGGTAGTGGAGCAACACCAAAGATGAAACTAAGACTCTGATGACTATAATTCTTGTGCACTTATATACCCCTCAACTCCAATCAAAACAATTGTGTTGCCTTGGCTTGGAATGTGTGTTAATCGACCAAGGTTTTGGCAAATGCTACATCTTTCAATAAAGATAGTGTGAAACCAAGATGATATGAGAACTGAACAATACTTTCAAAGGTGTTAGACTTGGTTTTCATGAACAAGGTCCATTGAGAGAGATGGAGTTCTACCAGTGTGTCGCCAAGTGTTGTAGCAGCTACAACCACCCTCCAAAATTTTTCCTTAGCCTCGTTTTGGAGCCTCCCTTCCAACCTTCACAACATCTTGCCTTTCTTCATCAAGTTCACAAGCTTCAGTGTCTTTCTTACACAAAGGCAACCTGTTGGTCACAGCTTGATCCATTCCCCTCACAGGTTGTTCACCCGGACTTGGTCGAGTTACAGGTTGAGCAGCTTCCCCTTGAAAATTGCACATTTCTGGAGGGCAACCAACCTTCCCTCCAAAAATTGTGCAATCCTCTCTGGCAGCCTACTGGGCTCTAGGATTGCGCAATCATGCCTGCCAACACTCCCAGCAGGATTTGCACAAATTTCCCCAGCGAGGTTGCTCAGCCTAGAATTTGTACAAATCTGGGCAGCAGTCAACTGCTCTGCCCAAAAATTGTGCAAATCTTCTGGGCAGTTAGCCCAGCTCCCAGCCAGAAATGTGCATCTCCTTCAAGAAGTCGAACAGCCTCCTGCATGTGCAGCTGAGTTGACCGGTTCCCTCCAGGATTGAGCAAAGCAGAATTGCATGCATAGGTTCCTTCTCCTAAGGTAGCATGCAAAGGCATCCCTTGTCTCAAGGATATATGTTTAGCAGTTGAAGGTTACATGCAAGGGGCCATTAAGAAACCTCCCACCAAGTGTCGCTTCCCCTAGATTTGTGGCATGTGTGTCACAACCTCGATGTTATCAAAACTCATCATTTGGATGCTGCAGAGCTCATTCTTCACATCAACCTTATAGGTCTGACATCCCACATCACATCTAGGAGCAGTCGGCACATTCAGCTCAATTGTTTTGGGGTAAGCCCACTTCCCATGCCTTGTGCTGCATTTCTGTCGCTTTTTGTGTTTTCACTTGTGGGAGTATTGTTTTCTTGATCTTCTTGAATGCTTGTTGTCTTTTACATGTATGCTAGCTTGTCCTAGTTCTGTTTCAGTTTTCATTGCTATCTCACTGTTGTCACATGCATGAAACTATTTTGCATGGACATTCGCCCAACCGGCGAACTACCTCACCCACATGCATGTTGATCTGTTTGTTGAATATTTCATTCATGTTTTTCATGCAGTGTTAATCACTTCTTCTATCGCTTAGTTTCTCCATGCATTTATTGTCTTAGTTGCTTTCAGTTTCCCGTTAGTGAGTCCGGCCAACCTTGGCCCAGACTCTACCTTCACTAAGGATTCATTGCGTAATCTGGGGAAGGAAGGTTCACCTTCCTCTCCATATTTGTGCATTCCTACCCAACACTAACCTCCAGGACTATTTTGCGCATTTTTGGAGGACAGTGGATGTTTGTCCCAAGAAATTGTGCAAATCTATCCATAGGCCAGTAGTCCTTCCTAGCTGGAATTGCGCATTATGAAACCCCAATACTCAGCAACCAGATTGTACTATACATTACATAGTTCTAGTCGGCAATCAGTCTCCCATCAGCCCAGAATATGCCTTGTGCAGTCCTAGTAGTCGGTCTCCCGACCTCTCGGTTGAAATTGTGTAACCTTCATGATCAGTCATGCAGGTATGTTGCAAGTTAGTTCTCAAAGTTCATTTTTGTTTTTGACTGAAAAATTTCTTGCCATGAGTGTTTCCATTTCCCTAAGTATTGTAGGTGCTCATCTGCCTCTCAACAAAGTAGGTATAATGGTTTCAAAGAGAGCAGAGTCGAAGACACCTTTTAGAGCACACCTGGAGATGTAGTCAATCAAGTGTCTATGAGCTTTCCTACTCACGAAGACATCAAGTTGTGCATAGACAAGGACATCAAGTAGTAGCATCACAGTGAGCAACATCATGAATAGTATCTGAAGGCAGCATAGCGAATGTAAGAGGAAGGTTGTTGACAACATAGAGGTAGAACAAAGTTGCAAGATCAAGCAGATGCACTAATAATGAAAGAAACTTTGGATACTTAGACTATGAGGTGACGGCGTGACATGAAGGTCGCGTGAAGATAGAGAATGGAATGAAGAAGGAGTTGCATGTTCCAAAGTAGCAACTCAAGGAAGAACATGAAGCTACATAGTCAGACGAATGAGTTGCAGCAAGATCAGGAACAACAGTGGGCACAACATGCACTCGCAGATGAAATTGTGCCCATACAAGTTAAATATCCATCCCCAGTAGCTGACACAGAGTAGACACGGTGGGAAGTGTTGTTGATCACATGCAAGTGATTCAATAGCATGTATGTCATTAGGTACACACATGCAATCCAACCCATTCAGCACACTCACCAAGGTGAAGACAAGAAGCAAGTCCAATTGAAGTTGAACATGTACTTTGGCAACTTGATGTGCATGACCACCAACACACACTTGAAGATCAACACATACACTATGCATTAGTGTGTTTCTAGTTCAGCTACATCCAGGAAGACCATGCGCATGTTAGCAAATGAGTTGGATGAAGGGGTCGAACCAATGCACCGTTGCAATGGAGGAAAAAGTTCGCTTTAGCAAGATGTTACCATGAGGTGCAAGCACACCATCACAGACGACAAAGCTTGGCATCAACTCACCACCTTCACCATCACAAGCATGTCAAAGAGTTGGTCTCACCATAGCGTACCAAGTGTCAGTGATGTCTTGCTTGGCTTGCTCAAGCCATGTTGTCTCACATGAGTACATGTGCATTGTAACGTTGAGTCATGTGAAGTGTAAGTCAAGTGTCAATAGTTCGACATAACAATCATAGAATAGGTGAAGAGTCATGAGGGTAGTTGAACTGTCACAAAGGGGAATGTCAAGGGTCACCCCACCCTTTGCTATAAATAGTCCCTTATAACTCATTGTATTGGCTTTTGGTCAGCCAAGCTTCTACTAAGACTATCTTAAGAAAGCTTGGATAGTATTGTAATGTGCCTTGGCTTCTCCAATGCATGGAGCTAGTACATCTCTTTGGAGGAGCAGACAGATGTGGCTATAGCATTTCACTGATGGGACTAGTAGGTTTACATGGATGTATTGTATGATTGGAACTTACACTTTATATAATAAGAGCCATCACATTTTCATGCATATGTTGTTATTGTAGTTGGACTGCTCCAGTTGCCTTAATGATATATGTTGTATAACTTACGTATTTGTGTGTGAACTGATTCACATGCAATTATATGAATCTTGTTTCAAATTTGTTGTATATGCTATTAATGTTGTCACCGTCCATGTCGACTATTTTGTCGGACACCAAACAGAACTTTCACGTGAACCTTGTTGTAACAACTATTGCACTCATTTGGACTGATCCGTGAGTGTTGTACGTGTTATCTTACCTTGTATGTTGTGACTACCGCATCCGAGTTGACTACTCCACCTGAAGTTGTGTATGTCCTTTTATGTTGTGTGTTCCTAGCCGAGTTGGGACTAATCCCTTTCAACCTAGAACTCACCTTCACCCTTTTCTCCCCCTTATGGGTTAGAACCTCTCACACACCTTCCTTGACTCACTACAGCAGTCAAACCCTTGCTACTGACAGAGTTATCTTACTTGCCTTTGTGCGACATCACAGTCAAGGAATTACCTTACGACTCGCTGCTGGGACTCCTACACCAAATGGTCTGAGGTCTAATGGGACTTCTTATCGGGGAGATCCCCTTGACATGTTGGCGGGTCTAGCACTGTCAACACAGTCCTCCACAAGGAAAATATATGCTTGCATGTAAAGATAAAGGAAACGCTAGGGGGGATTTGATGCAAAGCAAGGGTGAACTATGCCTCCCTGAATGCACATCATGAGACTATGTTTAAGCTTTGCCATTCTAAAGTTGCGAGAAGACTAGAGTGTAAGCACAA
The DNA here is from genome assembly GCA_031772625.1 of Pinus tabuliformis. NCBI lineage: Eukaryota > Viridiplantae > Streptophyta > Pinopsida > Pinales > Pinaceae > Pinus > Pinus tabuliformis. The sequence goes on along the minus strand of CM062816.1, from coordinate 820,563,212 downwards.
GAGAGAAGCTAAACATACTATGGGTGGAGAAGAGGACCAAGAAGGCCCTTTCTGGTTCTTCCTCTTTGAGACTGGAGACACAAGATTTAAGAGTGTTTATAAGGTAGCACTAAAAATGAGATGTATTATCAAGCATATGCTAGCAGGGGTGTTGTTGGATTGTCATAGTGGAAAAAATGATCTAATGGATAAAATGAATGCCTGCTTCCATAGAAAATTTCAATTTTGAGGAGCAACTTGGGAAGGGTAGCTGAAGGTTCCCTATGCTAGGTCAAGTTATTGCAATGGATTAAAGATCAACTTCTGCTGCAAAGTCTCACAAGGAAGATGATTATGCAATAAATGCACATGAAAAATTGGAAGTCAAGGTCTAGGACTCATTACAAAGAAGCAGTTCAAATAGTCACCACAAGCACCTGGGGCAAGCAACACTAGCACTGAGCTTTAGAGATAAGCATATCAATGATAGTACATATTTGAGGAAGATATTGTAGAAATAGTAAAAAATGTTATAGTTTACAATGGGATAGTTGGAACATTTGACAGTGTTTTGTTGAAAGGTATCTACATAAATTTTGAATTCTTAAAAGAACTTATTTTTTATGGAATCAGTAATCAGGGCCAAGAAATCTCATATGGGCTCGAAATTAAGGAAAGTATAGGTGGTATAACCAGAAATATCAGAATGTACTGATGTAAAATTTTGTGAATATAAAGTATTTTATTTACCAGAGAACGAAAAGAAAAACAAGCCCCAAAATATGTTTGATACTTTTGAATGAGAAACTAATTACACTTTTGTTCTTAATTCACCACAGTTATTTCTCCATGAAGATAAGGTATGCTTGATGGGATTTATAAGGAAACAACATTGGTCATGAAGAGGTACAATAATGGGCCTTTTGTTTCAATGTTATAAAAAACAGACCAGTTATCAAACTGGTCAACCCCAAAATTTGAACCATACTATATCCAGCAAAACTAAACCAAAAAATTTATTATTCAAAAAATACATAAAACATTCAAACTTTAGGGAAAATCATGTACATTCATCTGCATCCATATGGTCAACCCCAAAATGTGAACCAGAGTGGAGCAAAAAAAAATTAATGAGTAAAAGGTTATTCAAAAAATACATAAAACATTCAAATTTAGGGAAAAACATATATATTCATCTGCATCCAAGTGAATCCAAATAATTTATACACAAATATATAATGTTTCTAATTTTTATAGTAATTAAGAGTGCATATAACCAAAACAACACCAACTACATACATCTTTGAACCATAATTCATCAACAAAGGGGCTCTAAATGAACTCTAGAGTCCAAAAATAGCATAGTACTAATGAGTAACTATAGCGACATAGTTGAGAGTCTAGAATTTAGAATTTACAATCTTGTCATATGGTACTAGTGTTTGGATGTGGTTTCATTGATTGTTGAGCCCCTCACTCATGACCCTAGTGAAAATGTACACCTTCACTCAAGCCGTGGAGACACTCGTGTCATGACAAAGGAGTTAAACAATCAATGCAAACAACATCAAGGTACATCGGTCTAGTGGTATTGATTCAACGTCAATTTCATACCATCATACATCATATAATCCAATGGAAACCTTGTAATCCTACCAATCCTAGAATCTTGAAAATTGTTTAACCCTCCTAAATTTTGAATGGGATCTAAAATTTGACTTTCTCCAAATGGAATGAAGTTGGAACCACTCTGAAAAAACCCAAAATAATTAATGTCAATATTAAACATTTAAGTAAAATTTGACATTATCCTTATCTTTCCTTTTCAAAAGGGAAAGATAAGGAGAATGTCAACTTTTACTTTAACTTTAAAAATTAAATATTACCATTAATTACTAGGGTTAGGTTTTTTAGGGCCCTAGGGTTAAGATATTTTTTTCCTTTTAAGTATTTTTTATTAAAAAAATAATATTTGGTGGTCATTAGCTATGTTGCACTACATTCTTTAGAATTGGTCAGTTTAGTAGAGAACTAGTCACTTTGGTGTTTTAAGGTCAGTTCAATACAAGACCAACCTTAGCCAATCTGAACCACCTAACTAGATTGGTACAACTCTAAAACCATTGGGACCTGCGAATTCCACTAGTTATAGGCTAGTTCCAATAAGAGTGTTCCCTTCTCATCTTCCTCTCAAGTCGTTTTGTTGGATCCTTTTAGGAATGGTGATTTGGAGAGTGCCATAAACTGTCGGACTGTTGTGAGCACCTAAGATCATAAGTAGTTAAGCCTTGAAAAATAGAAATTTGCAAGGAACTAGTACAGACCTCCAAAACATATTTAGTGAGGATGTGCATGCAAGGAACTATTACAGACCTCCCAAGATAGTTAGTGAGGATGTGCATGACCAAAAAGCATCAAAAAAATTATCCACCCTCAAAAACCCTGCCCAAAACATTGAAGTGTGGTGCAAAACAAATTGTTGGTAGGCTATTAATGCTACCAACAATCATTCCCTCTCCAATTTCACAAGAAGCTCCTACTCAAGCTACCTCCTCCACTATGGTTATAGTAAGTTCTTACAACTCTGTGAGCTACAAGAAATTAAAACTGCCTTGGAATCTCCACCAATCTTAGGGAACTCGACTTCTCTACATGCCCCAACTATTTTGGGTTGATTGATCAGTTAAATGGATGATCATTGAGTTTGACTGAAGTCCCATTGCTTAAATGACCTTCCACTAGTTCCTCCAAAAGTTAGAACTAGTTTAACAGACAACAACCTGAGATAATTGACCTTTATTGCTACAAATTAGCAATCACCTATGCAGAACTGAACTCTAACTCCCCCAACTTGAATTTACTGAGTAAACTACATGACACAAGCCATGTCACACAAGTTAACATCATCTAAGTTGTTTGTGGATGTGGAAACTCGATTTTTTTCAATTTAATCAAGGAAAATCAAATTGAGAATTTATTGATGCATTTTTCAACACATAGTTCACTGGCATGTATTACTTTCACTATGAACTTGGCATAGTTCACATGTTAAGTTCATAAGGTTTTTGGTTGATGTGGTTCTATGTGTTTTATATATAAATAATAGGTGTCCATCTCATGCTATCAGAAACAAGACTCCCTGTGAAATGTGGTATGGCCACATTCCTTTGGTGAGGCGTCTCAGGGTTTTTGGTTCCACCTATTATGCCTTCATACCTAAGGAATAGATAAAAAAGCTCAGTGCCAATCACAAATGTATCTTCTTTGGGTACTCATACCTCCAAAGCATACCATCTCTATGATGAAGTGAATAAGAAGTTTATAATATCTAGAGATGTGATCTTTCTTGAGTCTTCCAAGACTAACAATGTTGTTGAGTAGCAGCTTAATCGTTTGGATAGATTCGGACATGCAAAGTATTTTCAAGAGTTTTATAGTGAGATTCCACATCACCTTCTCTTATCTCTATACTTTCTATGATGAGCTTTGAAGAAATCAGGTTGAAGGAAATTCCTTCCCCTGCATTGTGAGGAAAGAGCTAAGAGACTACTCGTAGCGGGTAGCCAAATCTGATAAGCAATGAGGGTACATGAAATATACAAAGCAAGGCTTAATGAAAAGAAGTAATGCAAAGGAATGTACTAACTATACATATATCATCAAACATATTTCATCCCACTTAGGATGCCTTGCATCGTACCTGGTTAGTCATAAGATCATGTTGGTCGCAACCTCTGTAGCTTAAATAAAAATGTGGTAATATTCTTCATCTTCTAAGATATGTAATAATCAAGTGAAAGGGAGCAAGAAACGTAGAGGAAACACATGGAATGACTTTTAGTTATTGCAACCATGCATGTCATTGAAGATAGAATGATACGATAATGATAAGCAATATTTTAAGCTACAATATGAGGTGTATTTCAAAAGATGTGTTTTGTTTTCCATACCTACCCTCCAAAGGGTTATGCATCAGATGGAGTCTTCATGAGGTCCCAATATTCTATCTTAACTTGGGTTCCTTGGTCTTCTTATCTTTCTCCTCAGCTCCTTGAGAGTCATCTAGCATGTCATCCTTCTTCATGGCCCCTGAGAGATATAATTGTGTAGTTTTAGCAGGCAATGACTATTGTGGGATGAAGCCTTGGGAGGACCCATTTATGTAGTTTTAGGATGCAAGGAATTGTTGTGGGATGAGGCCCTAGGAGGACACATCTACGCAGTTTCAGGATGTAAGGCAGACTGGGTAGTCAAGGGACAAAAATGTATAGTTTCTAGAGACAATGGGTTCTAGCTGAGGGAAGGACATTAGAGGAAACCACTGCATAGTTTTGAATGCTAAGGGAGGTTGGGATTTTTTTTGCATTGCACAATTCCAATAGGAAAGGGAAAATCTTGAGGGTTACAGATGTGAAGTGCACAGTTCATGAAATTTGGATGACGATAGGTTGCTGGGGAAACTCCGAAATTTGGCTAAGTGTGGGATCAGTGGAACTGATGTGAATAGTTATAAAAATTGACTACGATCACACACTTTAACACTTAGCGATACAGCATAGACCGTCCATAACATATAACACATACTTCTCTTAATGCAACAACCTTTGTTGCAGCTTATGGCAAGTGTGGCTCCAATGATATAATTTGGGAGAATAAAGGTGACACTTGTGTAAGAGTGTTTGAAATGAGTGTGAAACATGTCTATGTGGTGAGGAAAACCCATTCTCAAAAATATTTCCCCTTGAAGCTAAACAAACCTCCCTTTGCATGACAAGTGATAACCCCCATGCCCAAAGATGACACATTCTATGTAAAGATAAAAGCATGAATGACTCTTAAGATCGAAAAGGGGAGCTTGAGATCATCAACTTACCAATAAGTGACTAAGGAACAATCGATCACAATATCCACAATAGGCTCTAAAATTTAAGTGCAGGCCAAAATTTTGGAGGGTGTTGCAGCCACTACAGCAGAGCCTTCACCTTCTTGCTAGTTTCTTTCTCAACCAGTGTCTTGAATTCTACGAACTTGGAGAATGTCTCATATTTATTTCACATGAAGAAGATACAACACTTCCATGAGAATTAATTAATAATAATGACAAAATATTTATGTCTGACAGTGGAGGTTGTTGAGAAAGGTCAATAAACATCATAGCGGATCCTTTCTAGGACTACATGTGCTCTATTGTCCCAATTATTGAATGTGGATTTTATGTACTTCTGTAATGTACATCCTTTGCATACATCCTACTACTTAAGTGCTCCTTTAGGGAGGCCAGTGGTTATTTTTTGTATATTCAAGGTACCATGATGCAAATGACCAAGTATTTTGTGTCAAAGTTCATCGACATCGTGACCTGCACTTTCTCCGCCTTAGTGCTTAATGTAGCACAGTCTTCCACATCTAGCTTATACATGTTCTTCACATGAACCCTGATCTGCTTCACCTGTCCTATGGCTATGTGTCTCAGGAACACTTTTCCTTTGCTAAAGATCACAACCATGGTCTTCCAAGACGGCAACAAAGATGAGATTTTTCTTTAGGCCTAGAACAAACATGAAATCCTTGAGCCTGAGAGGGGAGCCTGACTCCCTCTAAAAGGTGATTGTACCAATACCAGTCACGTTGTACCTTTTTTCATCCCCTAGATTAATGTGCATCTAGATATCTTTCTCCTCCAGGTCATTGAAAAAATATTTACACCTTTTCATGTGGAATGATGCACTTGATTCCAAGTACCACATGCTCCCCATCATTGTGCTGGACATGCATGCGATAAGGGTAAATTCAAGCTCGAACTATGAAGCCAAGGTTTAACCTGCTGCTCCTCCTAAGGTCTTCTTTCTTGAATTTTTGTGTGGACACTTCATGGCATAGCACCCACATTCATGACAATGGAAGCATTTAATTTTTTACAGGTCTTTCTTCTTTCCCCCTTGACTGGATTCTAGTTTGGTTTGATATTTATTCCCTTTTCCCTTCTTTCCCTTTCAAACCAATGTAAATTTTTCTTTATCCTTGGAGGTCCCATCTCTAGTATTCCACCTTATTTCCTCCTATACCAAATCAAACCATAAGTGTTCCCAATTTAGTAATTTCTCCCTTCCATTCACTGAATCTTGATAGTTATGCCATCTCTTGGGAAGGCCCAAAAGGGCTAGGCTTACCAAGTCATCCTCTGAAACAATAACACCAACTATTGCAAGCTCATAACGAACTTGTGTGAACCTACTCAGATACTGTGGGATAGTGTCATTCTTCTACATCTTGATATTTCAAAGTTTATCCTTGAGCTCCAGCTTCCTGTGGTCACTACTATTCTAGAATAGATTTGTCAGTGTCTACCACATTGCATAAGTATTTTCTTTCCCATGGAGATTGGTGACAATGTGGTCTTGTACTCCCTCCAATATTATTCTCCTCACCTTGGTTACATCTTTCTTCCACTGAGCAAGGTTTTCGACATCATATTTCGTTGGTTTTGCAACATCTCCCTTGATGTATTCTAGAAATCCATTGTCATCGAATACATCCTCCATGAAATCCTTCCATGCGATGAAATTAGAGTTGTCTTCCAAGGCATACTCTAGCCTCAACCCATTAAAGGTAATCTTCTCATCTCTGAAGATATCCTGCTACACTGAATTGCAAATTTGAACCTCCTAAGAAACAACTTCAAAATTCCTGCTCTAATATGAATCTTGCTCTAATACCATGTAGAAATTATGGTGTAGATTTTCAACTGCTCATGAATTTTTAATTAAAATTACAAGACAAAAACCTAGTCTACTACACTATGGAAGTTAATTCCAACTTAGAACAAAAAATTCAGATAGACATGCAATAAGAAATAACACACATGCACATAGTATTTTTCTTAGGGAAAGCAATCTGGTAAAAACCCCAATGTGTGCTTGCATTAATACGATGAACATAGATGTATTACAATTGCTTTGCTCAACTAGCACAACCTGCAAGTGAATAACCTCTCTCTCTACTCATTGAGAAGCTCTGACCCAGACTTAGTCAATTTATGCCTTTTCTTGAGCCCCTATTTCCTTGCATAATTCCTCGAGAAATTATGCCCCTATTATTTAGGAAAATTACCAAAATGGATTGTGCAGTTCCCAAGGTTGATCATCTGATTACATGCAATGCATGTACACTCAATATTAGTCTATCACTGATGTTACACTACCACTCAATATTAGTCTATCACTGATGTTACACTACCTTGGAATCTCCACCACAGCTTGGGAACTCGAATTCTTTCCATGCACTAGATATTTTGGGATGGTTGATCAGTTAACTAGATGATCAATGAGTTTGACTAAAGTCCCACTGCACAAATGACCTTCCATGAGTTGTTCCAACAATTAGAACTAGTTTATTTGAATACACCTTGAGATCGCTGACTTTGATTGCTAAAATTGGAAATCACAAATGCTTAACTAAACTATAACTCCTCTAGCTCCAATTTACCGTTTACCAAGTAAACTAGGTGACACAAGACATGTGACACAAGTTAATTGCATCCAAGTTGTATGCTAATGTGGAAATTAATTTTTTCTCAATTTAATGAAGGAAAAATCAAATTGAGAATTTCTTGTTGCATTTTTCAACAATCCTTTAGTTGAATCTAATCCATGTTGTCGATGGCAATCAAGAGTTCCAGCACAATAATGTGCTGATAATAGCAACTAATAGAAACCTCTATTGTCGGCCTCCATTGCCCTAAATCCCATTATTTTTTATCGACCTCCATCACTCCACTTCCTGAAGAACCCATCAATGTAAAGATAGACCCCTAATCCTTTACCTTTACCTTTTTTTTACTAGTGCCTCGTATTGAAAATTTGAAGACAACATATTTATTTTGTCTTAAAATCCCCCTCTGTGTAGCAGTGCCAAATGCAACGATAGAACAGTTGTCCCTAATCGTATCAGAGGGGATATGAAAGGGACATAAGAGGAATTGATGTTCGAGAAATATTGTCAAGAAAAGTTGTCACGTTCTCTAGTCGACTACACTCACAAAACAAAGAGCCCAACAAATCATTGTCTTTATATAAGGTAATGTGAATGGTAAGTGAAACAACAACCTCGGTATAGGTGCAAGAGAGTAGTTTCTTGCAAGCTAGCGGACTTAGGGCGCACGTGTCAATTTTGCAGTTGTTAGATAATATTGTCTTAAATTGATATGTTTTGGTCTTAATTGCTAATTTTCTTAAATAGGTTTCATCTAAAGTGGCCATTGTCTTAAATATAAAGTTTTGTCTTAAAATATTTTTATCATATTTTTGTCTTAAATATAAAGAAATTGTTTTTGTCTTAAATATAAAGCTATAAAGTTTTGTCTTAAATTGTTTTTGTCTTAAAATAGAATAGTCTCAAACTTCTTTTGTCTCAAACTTCTTTTGTCTCAAAATAGTCTCAAACTGCTTTTGTCTCAAACTGCTTTTGTGTCAAAATGATTTTGTCTCAAAATGCTTTTGTCTCAAAATAATTGTCTTAAAATAATTTTGTCTTAAATTGCTTTTGTCTTAAATTGTTTTTATCTGAAAATAGTCTCAAACAACTTTTGTCTCAAATTGCTTTTGTCTCAAACTACTTTTGTCTTAAAATAATTTTGTCTTAAAATAGTCTCAAAATGATTTTGCCTCAAAATGATTTTGTCTAAAAATTATTTTGCCTTAAATTTTTTTTGTCTTAAATAGTCTAAAACTGCTTTTGTCTCAAAATGTTTTCTTAGAATAATTGTCTTAAATTGTTTTTGTCTAAAAATGCTTTCTTAAATTGTTTTTGTCTTAAATTGTTTTTGTCTCAGACTATGCTTTCTCTCAAACCGCTTTTGTCTCAAAATGCTTTTGTCTTAAATTGTTTTTGTCTTTTGCCTCAAACTGCTTTTGCCTCAAAATGCTTTTGTCTTTTGTCTTAAATTGTTTTTGTCTTTTGTCTCAAATTGCTTTTGTCTCAAGTCTCAAACTGCTTTTTTCTCAAAATAATTTTGTCTTAAATTGTTTTTGTCTTAAATAGTCTCAAACTGTTTTTGTCTCAAAATGCTTTCTTAAAATAATTTTGTATTTTGTCTCAAAATGCTTTGTTAAAATAATTTTGTCTTAAATTGCTTTTGTCTCAAATTGTTTTTGTCTCAAAATATTTTTGTCTCAAAATATTTGTCTTAAACACTCTTTGCCCTAAACTATTTTTGTTTTAAATATAAAATTTTGTCTTAAAATATTACTATTTTTGTCTTAAAGTTTATATTTAAGACAATTCAATCGATATTAAATTTTAATGTATAATAACTAAAATAAAAAGTGATTTTTTAAGACAAGATTTTTTTGTCTTAAAAAAATGTCTTAAAAGTTCCTTTGTGTAGTAGTGTAATATTTTAATGTATAATAACTAAAATAAAAAGTGATTTTTTAAGACAAAAGATTTTTTTTTGTCTTAAATAATGTCTTAAAAGTGCCCTTTTGTAGTAATGTAATTTCTTATATTAATTCTTGAAAGAGGAATTCTAAATTCATATAAACATTTTAACTTTTGCATTATTTAAAAGTGCCCTTTTGTAGTAATGTAATTTCTTATATTAATTCTTGAAAGAGGAATTCTAAATTCATATAAACATTTTAACTTTTGCATTTGTGATAAATACTAGGTATTAAAATTGGCTTCATAGTTGCAATTTCCAAAGGGCTAATTCCTTATATTAATTCTTTTATGAGGAATTCTAAATTCATATAAACATTTTAGAGGAAAAGTTCATTTCAAAAAATAACCTCTAACATATTTTAAAATGTAAAAATGGATTCTTCATATATGAGCACGATAATTGTTTTGATCATTTCATTGACCATTGTAATGTGATGGTTTTATCATATTGTTTGGCATTTAAATTGAAATATTGGCAAGATGTTACCTAAGCTTCTAACATTAATTTTCTTATTAATTCACAACACTTTAACTAGAACATGTATTTTAACTCTCATTTGTGATAACTAATATGTGTTAAAATTAGTGATAATTCCTAAAATAAGAATTCTAAATTCATATAAAAATATAACCTCTAACATATTTTGGAATGGAAGAAGGGATTCTCATAGTTTTCATTATTTCAACATTATTCTCTAACATATTTCAAAATGAAAGAAGAGATTCTTTATATATGAGCATGATCATGGTTTTGATCATATCATTTCAACATTACTCACCACTTATGTTCCCTTATTTTATTTTCTCATTGAAGACTATGTAGGTTTCCCTACATAGTTGTTTAGTTCCCATTTCCATCTCAGCTATTAATCTACCCAACACTATCTACCCAACACTAATCTACTCAATACTGAGAAAATCGGTTTGTGTTTATTAATTCATCTCAACTATTAATCTACCCAACACTAAATCATCTCAACTATTAATTTACCCTAATCCATCTCAACTATTAATCTACCCAACATCGAGAAAATCAAATCTCTTGAAGTGCAAACATCTTTATAGTCAAAAGAGATAATGAGAATGATCAAATATCTTGAAGTAAAAACCTCTTTTAGAGTGAAAAGATATTTTATCCCTATTCAATTTTCAATTTTCCACATATGGAAATGGAACCATGAAATGACCCTCAATTTTTTCTAAATTCATAAATTTGAGGTTGTGGGTTAGTTGGAGTGGTTGAGTGTTGTGAATTAGAAATAAGAGATTGGGGGTTCTACCCAACACTAATCTACTCAATACTGAGAAAATCGGTTTGTGTTTATTAATTCATCTCAACTATTAATCTACCCAACACTAAATCATCTCAACTATTAATTTACCCTAATCCATCTCAACTATTAATCTACCCAACACCGAGAAAATCAAATCTCTTGAAATGCAAACATTTTTATAGTCAAAAGAGATAATGAGAATGATCAAATATCTTGAAGTAAAAACCTCTTTTAGAGTGAAAAGATATTTTATCCCTATTCAATTTTCAATTTTCCACATATGGAAATGGAACCATGAAATGACCCTCAATTTTTTCTAAATTTATAAATTTGAGGTTGTGGGTTAGTTGGAGTGGTTGAGTGTTGTGAATTAGAAATAAGAGATTGGCGGTTCAGATCCTTTGCGAGCATTATGAACTCCACTCAATATCCTTGCATTGTGGACCTCACTCAATACATTGTGGATTTCACTCTATGTTATTTCTATGTTAGGTAGCAAGAACTACAATGAAATATATTTAACTTAGGCACCATCCTCAAAATGAAAAAAAAAGAGCCCTATAAATTCTTTAAAATATGAATTTCCTAAAATTATTAATTAATTACCACAATTTAAAAATAAAAAATCAAAAACACATCTCAAAACAGAATTATAAAACATTATTAAATTCACACCATATGACATATTACTAGTTCAAATTTTAAGAAATATTAACTACTCATAACACCAAATTTTTATGTAAATTTTTATTAATTAAATCCAATTTTTATGTAAAATTTTATTAATTAAATCAAATTTATAAATCCATATGCACATAAAGTAAAATTTTATACTAACCAAAACAATAAAAGTTTATACTAACCAAAACAGGGTATTTTCAATGATGTAACATAAACATAATTTTATTTACCACCTCTGTGTTAAAAAATCGAATACATAATACATGAGAAATGAAAGGATGTGCTCTAATATGAACATTCTAAACCTAATAAGATCTCAATAAATAATCTATGCGTCGCTGATTTAAACAAACCCTACTATATTTCATGGTAGCCAGATAATAGGATATTATTCTCCTCTATACTTTGATATCGATTGGTACATTTTGTTGGCTGATGCACAATTTGCCTTTTAGATTATGCATAATTAGTTACCAAGGGTAAAAAATGCCATTTACGTTTATTTTTTAAGATATTCCTTAATAGCTTTAAACCACTTTGATATCGATCGGTACATTTTGTTAACTGATTCACAATTTGCCTTTTAGATTATGCATAATTAGTTACCAAGGGCAAAAAATGCCATTTACGTTCTATTTTTTAAAGATATTCCTTAAAAGCTTTCAACCAATCAGCATATTCGTCCCCGTTCTTTCGCAAAAAATCTGACCAACAATATCTTAAGCCGACGTTGATGCCTCGAACTTCCAGGTATTCATGAAGGGCTTTCCATAAAGCTTCATCTAAACTCTCTTTAGCATCCCTACAACCCAATAACCTAAAATCCAATCAATAAACAGAAGTGTCACGTACTTAAGCTAACCGGCAAAAGTTCCGCATAAAACCATAAGTCTGAAAATTCAACCCCTATCAACCGCAGAAAACTTAAAAACCCAAATTCCTAGAACCCGAAGAAACCTGAGAAGGAAACCCTAATGACGCCTTAAACCCTAAGAATACTAAAACGACTAAGCACAAAAAATAGGGCATCATGATACACACTGGTTGAGTATTGCTTCGTACGGAATTGGCTCTCCTTCATCTATGCTTTATTCTGTGGCTGCTTGAAGGACACTTTCTTGATAAGAAAGCCGCACTAATGCCCATTGCAAAAAATTTCGAGGAAAGGACCTTTTCCTTTAGAAATAGTGACTGTTACTTCCACATTTTCCTTACCCTCCACCCTCGTGGCTTCAACTTTTATATCCTCGTTACATGGTTTTTCAGCAATATAACCGCCGTCTGGCCATCTATCTTCCAGGGCATGTTTTCTTTCTCCCATTCAAGCGAACGGGGAATCTCGTCTTCGAGCTCCTTCACTAGGATTTCATTCGATTTCGTATCGATTTCAGATTCTGAAGTAAACTCGCGTCTTGAAACCCATGGTGTTCCTTTCATTATTTCTTTCCTGCAACGGTTTTGAAATGCAGCCGCGAGGGCCGAATGGATGCACCGGTTTTGAAACGCAGAACAGAAGGATGAATGGAAAAACCTATTGTGCTTTAAGGCTCTGAAAGTCTCTGGTGCCACGCTGCCACAGAAGAAAAGACTTCTCTGCGGGCCGCACATAACACAGACATTGCTAACACAAATTTCTCTGGAGATAAAAGAGAAACCCTGGGCAGATTTAAGCATTTGGAGCTCCTTGTAGTCCCCCGGTGGAAATTTTCGTTATCATCATAATTTCCGTTAAGCACGGGCAAGAACTTTGGTTGGTTATAAAATTTTAGTTATAGATTATAATTATAATAAAATGGTGTGGTTATAATTGGTTACAGAACATAAGTATAGTGGTAATTAAAAGATTTAAGGGTTAAATTTCTTGATTTAAAAACTTTGGTAACTTTAATTAAGAATGGAGAAAGTTTTTTGTTATTTATTTTCGTGAGTTTCTTTCATTAGGATTTAGATCATATGTTTTAGGATAATTAGTTCATGTTCCTAATTACTTGTAAACTATTTATTTATTATTGAGATTAATGTGAATTTGTGTGGGGTGAATCTCTTACCTATGAGCTCCTCATAGTTTCTCAATAATTTGTTTGTCTTCTATTCTGTTTAACATGGTATCAGAGCTCCAGCGCTCATAAGTCAAAGCTAGTATGCTTTGATAACTAAGCGAGTGTCTAGATGGAGAAAGAGAGGCCCCTGGTGGCCGGTGTGAAGAAGGCCTCATATGGCGACGAGGCGAAGCAGCACGATTTTTTTTAAGACTATTCACATCGTCGCTTTTCCTGAAGGAAGAAGGGCGTTGATCAGCGCGCGATAAGGAGGGAAAGACGCGTTTTTGGATGCTTCCATTACAGCAAAATTGATCAGAGCGCCCTAAAATCACGGATCTAGGTTCGAAAATCGCGTTGCTCTGTTTGACCTTGACCAAACTTCGGAGGGCCGTTGCATGATCCGTGGATGCGGTTTAACAGGTGCCTCTGACTGTTGGATCCGTCAGGTTGCCGTGGTAGAGGCTTAATTGTCGTGTTGTCGTGGTGGGAGGAACCGGCAAAACCCGAAGAACCAAAGAGCAACGTGGATTGTGGCAGCAAAGTAGCTCGGAGGTTGAGCTTGGAGGAGTTATGTGTTGATGCGGGCGTTGGAGGAGCAATGTTGTTGCTTCTGTTGGGTATTTTTGAATGGGAAAATACCAAAACCAACAAAATATTTACCACAGAGCCAGTGCTCTGTTTACTCTGTCCAAGATCTTTTGACAGGGAACCTCTTAAAACCAAAATGACTCAGATGACACCATTACACAGTCACAAAGCATTTCTATTAATTTAAAACATCAACTGTTACAATTTTCATCCTATGTGCAAAGAGGGAATCTCAAAAAAAACTCTGCTGCTCTCACAGATTTTCCACTGCTGTGGAGATTACATAAACATCATGGTGTTCCTCTGTTCTTCAATGGGAAGAGGAAAACATGACATCCCTGTTTTTATATCGCACTGTTGTGCATTTACAAAAATCACACTACTGTGCGCAGGCACCATACCCATTACATTCTTTTCCCTTGCTCTCTTGCGCATACCGTGCGCAGCCTCAATGCACACCACAAAAAAAACTTTCCTCCACTGTGCGCAGGCACAATACAAAAACTACCAAAAAAAATTCAACGCGCAGACACACTAAAACTACCACACGCGCAGTCACTACTACACATAAAAAAAACTACATAACCATTTTCATATACGGGCTTACATAGCCATATAAAAAATATAAAAAAAAAATACAAATGGGACGTATGCCCATCACCACATTAAAGCCGCCACCTAATTCTACGTAGAACCCATAAAAAACATTAACTTTTCCTTCCACGGCGGTCAACCTATGAGTCGTTTACTCCACGCAAAAATTAATCTTACGCAGGCCGGTGCCACGTGTCGCCACCACATTCGTCGGGCCCGGTCATTAAACTCCGCGCAGCTTCGCGCAGATCCGAGCCGCCAAAAACGATCCGACGGAATTCGCACGCCAAGCTCCCGCAAACAGAACGACCTTTAGCGTCCGGGGAAAGTGGTTTCGTCGTTCGTATTGGGGATGCGTGGCGGAGTTTCATTGTGTCGGGTCCTCCTCTACGGGTACAGCCTTCTACCAAAGGCGGTGCGGGGAGACCAGGCGGTTTCGTTCTGGCGGTTTTGGGTGCAGCGGTTTGGCCGTTGGTACGGCTGCTGAGTCGGCTGCCCACGTCCCCCTGCAACAAGCAGTTGGAATTAACATTCCAACACTCCCCTTTAATTTCAACTGCTGGGCATTAGGACATACCCAAGTACTTCCTCACATAGAGGGATTCACCAACTGCTTCTGATGCAGTTCATAAACAATCAAAGTTGTCTTCCTCTTAATAGAGGGATTCACCTGAAACTGTGCTTAAGAGCACCTTCCTCATGACAGAGGGATTCACCATAACAATGTGCTGAAGAGCACCTTCCTCATGACAGAGGGATTCACCATTACAATGTGCTGAAGAGCACCTTCCTCATGACAGAGGGATTCACCATTACAATGTGCTGAAGAGCACCTTCCTCATGACAGAGGGATTCACCTGTTATAAAAAACATCTTCCTCTTAACAGAGGGATTTACCAAACAATGCTAAAGAGCATCTTCCTCTCAACAGAGGGATTCACCAAATGACTGCTTCAAATGCAGTTCCAAAACAAACAATCATTGCACTGCTGTGTGTGCAAACTCATTACAATGTTCTCTTATGCTGATGCATATTCTCTGCTGCACTGTTGTGCCATCTTCTTTACTGTGTCTACCCCACACTGTTGTGTCTACACTTGCACTACTTGTGCACTTTTCAAAGACAAATACTTTGTCTTTTCTGGAACAATTACACTGTCCCAACTTACAAATTTACACTGTTGTGTGTAAATATTTCTTACATTCACTGCTGTTGCATATGTTGCATTTCAATTCAATGAACAACAAATTCATTACATTTACCTTTACTGCTGTAAGGAAAATTTCTTTTGCATGTGCTGTTGTCCATTACATCTCATTTCTTCAACAAAACTTTAATGCTGCTGCATCTTTCTTGTTTGCATTGCTGTGTGGTTCTCCTTCTTTACGATGGGAAAACTTTTCTTCAAGCTGTTGCTGTCCATACACTTGTTGTTGTGTTGCTGTTGCAATTTGCACTGCTGTGTGCACATACACTTGGCACTTCATTCTCCACGAAAAAAAATTAACACGGGCTGCTGCCTTTTCTTATGCACCCTTGCTTCACACAATCTTTAGCTTCATTCATTTTATTTTCACAACGCACTGTTGTGCAATCCCTTTCAATTTTCTGCTGCCTCACACATTCTCATTCATTCCATGTGCATTAAAAATCTGTTGTCCCTGTTTTTCTTTATGTGTTTCTTTGCATGCTGCATTGCATATGAAGAAAAGACATTACATTTTTTTTTGTTGTGTATTGTACTCACTCTGTTGTGAGTGTGTTCTCTCACAATACGTAGAAGGAAACTACCTTCCATTGCTATGCATTTCAATGCATGTGCTCCATAACAAAAAAAAATCAAACTGTTGTTTTATGTTTTTTCCTCCCACTGCTGTGAGGGTCTCCATGCTCTGCATACTTTTCTTCTTGCGCTGCTGCTCTTTACATTTGAGCGCTGTCCCCTTTTCTTCTCTGCTTTTATGGCAGATTTAACTTCATATTTTTCCCTTATAAAAGGTCTTCATCAAGGAGTGACTGTTAATACAGTTCAGCAATAAAAAAATTACAAGCTCCCCTTTAATGTATGCTTGTCTTCTTTTGGCAGACTCTTCTCAAAACAAATTTAGATCCACTGGGGAGTTCAAGGGGTTTTCAGATTGCCTTTCCTTCCTTCTCCATACTTGTGTAACTTTCTTCTTTTGCATGGGTCTAGCTTCTGTAAGAGCCCATGTCAAGTTACAGTCACGTGCCATATGCCCAATGTTATGACACTTGAAGAATTCAACATTGTTCATGAATAAGAATTCATGATTTCTTCTTGTGAAATTATTTCTTGGAGATTGTCGGGGATCACAACATCTATCTCCATGAAATACTCTACAGTCTTTTGCCATATGACCAAAGTTTGAGCAGGCATAACAATAACCATAAAATGAACTTTGGTACCTGGGAGATGGAGGTTTCCTTGATGTACTTCTGAAGCCTTGCTGCCTTGAGATCCTTTGATGATAACCATTGCCTCTTGCCTTTTTTCCATCAGCTACATTTCTTCTTAGAGCTGGTTTTCCACTTGGAGCAGGATTTCTTTTATTGCTGCCTTCATTTTTCTCCTTGCCTTTGCTGGAACTAGGAGCATCACAACTTCTTTGTGGCTTCTTCACATCTCCTTTGCTTAAAGCATCCTCATCCTTGTTTGAGGGTTCACCTACATACCCAAGTCCTGATTTATCAGATTGAGATCTGTGATAGCTAAGCATGTCATCCAAAGCCTGAGAGCTCTTCATGATCTTGTTCATCCCTTCAACCTTCTTCCTGAGGAGGACAATCTCTTCTTCTAACTTTTCACATTCATTATTTTTCTTTGCTAGTTGTCCCTCAGTTTCTTCCTTGCTACAAGTAGCTTCAGCTGCTACTATTTTGAAGGAGATAATATCTGTCTTCATTTTGGAGATTTCTTCATCTTTTGCTTGACTGCTCTTCATTTTCTTTTCAGCTCCTTGTGCCTGCTTCTTGGCTTCTTGTAGTTCGGACTTAAGGGAGGAGACCTCTACCTTGTACTGTCCAATCTCTTCCACAAGCTCATTCACTCTTTTGTGTCTTTGTTCAAGTTGACTTGTCAAGACATCTGCTTGCTTCCTTGCTCCATTCAGCTGATTTGTCATGGATATGATTTCTTCATGATGTTTCCTCTTGCATTGATCAAGCTCCTTCTTGAGCTCAGCGAGCTCTGCATCCCTTTCTCTTACTTGAAGCTTGATGAGGTCAAGCTTTTCATTCTCAGCTTCTATGATGGGTTCATAAGTTTCTTCTTGACTCATTGTCATGGTCAGTGCTCCCTTTGCATGAAGGTCATGCAGTCTGTCCCATATATCTTTTGCTGATGTATATTTTCCTAGATTCTTCTTTACTAAATCAGGGAGTCCATCCAAGATAGTCTTTGCTGCTTGTGCATCATACTCCATGGATTCTTTATCCATCTTGCTGTCATCTATCACTGACTCCCAGACTTCAATCCCCTCAGACATTAAGAAAGCCCTCATCTTTATTTCCCATACATCAAAGTTTCCATCAAACTTTGGAACTTCAAATAGAATGTATTCAAATAAATTGTCTTCTATTTTAATAGAGGAGGGAGACACATTTTTAGCAGGCTTGGAGGCTTTCTTCTTTGACCTTGCCATTCTTATCTAGGCTTTAAATACTTGATTGTGTTTTTTTTAAATCACTGACTGTTTCCAATAATAACTCAAAAACTTGAGAAATACCTTAATCCTTCGTTGTCTGAGTCTTCTGTCTGCCTGAGAAGTTTTGCTGCAGCAACAACCTTCTCCCTTCAGCTTCTTTAACTTCTTTAAAGAGCCTGGTCCTGCTCTGATACCACTGTTGGGTATTTTGAATGGGAAAATACCAAAACCAACAAAATATTTACCACAGAGCCAGTGCTCTGTTTACTCTGTCCAAGATCTTTTGACAGGGAACCTCTTAAAACCAAAATGACTCAGATGACACCATTACACAGTCACAAAGCATTTCTATTAATTTAAAACATCAACTGTTACAATTTTCATCCTATGTGCAAAGAGGGAATCTCAAAAAAAACTCTGCTGCTCTCACAGATTTTCCACTGCTGTGGAGATTACATAAACATCATGGTGTTCCTCTGTTCTTCAATGGGAAGAGGAAAACATGACATCCCTGTTTTTATATCGCACTGCTGTGCATTTACAAAAATCACACTACTGTGCGCAGGCACCATACCCATTACATTCTTTTCCCTTGCTCTCTCTTGCGCATGCCGTGCGCAGCCTCAATGCACACCACAAAAAAAACTTTCCTCCACTATGCGCAGGCACAATACAAAAACTACCAAAAAAAATTCAACGTGCAGACACACTAAAACTACCACACGCGCAGTCACTACTACACATAAAAAAAACTACATAACCATTTTCATATACGGGCTTACATAGCCATATAAAAAATATATAAAAAAAATACAAATGGGACGTATGCCCATCACCACATTAAAGCCGCCACCTAATTCTACGTAGAACCCATAAAAAAACATTAACTTTTCCTTCCACGGCGG
Source organism: Pinus tabuliformis (assembly GCA_031772625.1). Taxonomy (NCBI): domain Eukaryota; kingdom Viridiplantae; phylum Streptophyta; class Pinopsida; order Pinales; family Pinaceae; genus Pinus; species Pinus tabuliformis. Next base: position 820,544,042 of record CM062816.1, on the reverse strand, counting down.
TCAACCTATGAGTCGTTTACTCCACGCAAAAATTAATCTTACGCAGTGTTGGCTAGTTGAATTGTTTATGAATTAAACATTCAAGTACCACATTAATTGTCGACCAGGGAAAGTCTTTTTATTTCAAAGGCACTGCGTACTGTATGTACTTAAAGTCTAAAAGCATCGAAAGCTGTAGTATACGTAATTCTTACGCTATGTCATTACAGTACTTGTTAAAATAAAAGCAATTAATTAAAGCTACGAATCTGGAAAGCAAAATAATGGACGCTCTGTTGGCAGAGGATCAGGACCCTATCCTCCAGATGGGGACGTTCAGCACCTGCCCCTATAATCAGAATTACTGATGCACACTGCACTCTCATTCACCGGTGAGAAACAAACTCAAGGATCAATGAAACAGAGTACTAGTAAAACAAAGAATACCAGAGGTAATGCTATCAAATCCAAATAGAGTACCAAAAAGAAATTACTGCACACTTACACACTTGACAGGAAAGTAAATGGGTGAATCTTGTGAGGAAGGTGGGCCCAGTCCCTCTCACAAGATTCCCCAGGAAAACGAAGACGGAATTAAGTGCTCAAAACAGTTTTATATTCATCTGCCAAAAAGATTAAATACAAATAGAGTTCAGACTTGCTGATGTTCTCAGAATCTCGATTACAGACCGACCATAGACACCGACTAACTCCCGTTTCATGTAGATGTCTCCTCTTTATAGAGGAGACATCTATTACAATAGAATATTACAGCCTGTTCAGTTAACCCATTTTGTCAAAAATAAGCAATTCAGAGTGCTGTTACAACAGTGTGATAATACATTCTTTTCTTGAGCTTTAGCTGTTACACGGTGGGTAACTGACTTTGACTGTCTCCTCGGGATCTTCATATTCCTTCGCCATTTCCCCATGCTGTTCCTTCTGACTGTGTTCTTCTTTCTTTATACTTCCGCTTGATTGTACCACGTCACGATTCTCTAGATAGCTGCCATCTGTTGTTCGTGGTTGTTACAAAATAGCTTGCTTTAGGTAATTGTTGTTGCTGGTGTTGCATCAACTGCGTAGTTGTTGTTTCTGGTGTTGTAGCAACTGCGTAGTTGTTGTTTTTGGTGTTGCAGCAACTGCGTAGTTGTTGTTTTTAGTGTTACAGCAACTATTCATTATAACTCCTGCAAGCTTAAGACAATTATTTGACAATTTAGTCAGCGTTTCCAAGGGATAAGTATAAAGATATTCACGAATATGAAATAAGAAATTAAACATAGACATGCGGAAGGTTACTTCATACCTTGGGGTTAATATGTCATTATAAAATAAAAAGCTTTTACTTATGACTGCAAAAGGGTAATTATACGGCAAAAGATAAGGTCAAAAATAGGTCAATTGTGAGTCCCAACATCCCCCCCAACTGAAGAGATTGCATGTCCCCATGCAATGTCTACTCTGAGTCTGAGTCGGAAAACTGGGACGAACAATGAAGATTACTAAGACAATAGCTGTAGGGAGTAACATCAAACTTGTCTCTGAAACCACAAACAGTTCGCATCTGTTTCCATACTGCTGCCTCTTCTCTGTTAGAAAGTCCAAACTGACCCTTATACTGATCACCTAGCAACCATAAAAGTGGGAACTTGAATTTGTAACCTATCTAGTTCTCTGCACAAATTTGCATGCTTTCAACATACCGAGGTACCCTTGATAATGCTACTTGCAGATTTGATGGGTTATACGGGTGGTATTCTTTCCTTTCTGCGGGGCAGTTATCCCAAAATAGTTTATTTTCTTTCACAGCCAATGATGCTTTGGTTTTTATATACTGCTGACAGTCTGTTAGGACCTCTGTTCGCAGTCTCATAACATGATCCTTCATCTTATCATTTTCTATCATTTTTAAATGTTGCAAAATGAAAGTGGCAGCGTTCTGTGGTTCAGCCCGAATCCACAAAAGGAAATTATGTTCGTTCTGGACGCCTGAGACATAGGCATTTTGCCAGGTGAGCTGATTCGCCAAAAAGGAAATGAAAGCTCTCAATTGTATATCACCTGCTACAGGTGTCATATTCATGTTTCTTTCTTCAGATACAGCCTCATTATGGAGGTATAATTCACATAGCAGGTTTTGGTCACTTTTGGGTGCTTCTGCAAAAGTTTTCATAAACTGATCTGCTGTGACCACTTGATAAGGCCTCCCCTCCTTGATGGCCTTCAGCTGAATAAATGCAAGCCTTTCCCTTAAGAATGTGGCATAGTTGAAGGAGGGTTTCCTTGCGGCGAGCATCCTTTGGCATAACTCAAACATCAGGGACATCCTGTGTTTCAGTTCCTTAATTTCTTTATACTGGGCCCTGCACTGTTCCAGTGCTTCCCAGTTCCTATAGGCATGATCAAACCAGGTCCCTTTCTGTTGTTCAAATGCTTTCCCTTGAGATTGATGATATTCTCTCCACCATATGCGTTTCAGTTCCAGAAAACTTTCTGTTTCTACACATGCATCTTTAACAGTGGGAGGCTCTGTTTGCATACAGGCATCAACCGAAATCGTCTGTTCTGTTGAAGTGGGCTGGGATGATCCAGCATCTTTTTCTTCATCTTCCACCAGAACTTCTTCCTTGTTTTCTTCTGAGACTGTTTGCTCTTTTTCCATAGTAGTCTGGGTAGGCCGGGGTGAATCTGTATCTTCTTCCTTTTCCATAATAATCTGGGTAGGCCGGGGTGAATCTGTATCTTCTTCCTTTTTCTCCTGCATAGCATCGGGAAGCTCCTTTGTTTGTTCTTGTGCAGCCTCTGAGGAACTTACTGGTTCTTGTGTGTCAGTAAGTTCTTGATCTTGTACAGCTTCAGGTGGACTTACTGGTTCTTGTGTATCAGTAAGTTCCTGTTCTTGGTCTTGCATGTTTTCTGGATGACCTGTTGGTTCTTGTGTATCAACAGGTCTCACCGACTGCATTTCTTCTAAGGATCCTGTTGGTTCTTGTGTAACAACAGGGTTCTCTTTCTGCACTTCCTCTGAAACTGGTTCTTCTATCTGCACTTCTTCTGAAACTTGTTCTTGCACTAACCTATACCCTGCCTGAGCATATATCTCACCACAACTTGTACACAGATATTCGATATCTTTTCTTTTCTCTGCTGCGGAGGCTGCTCTTGCTAAAACATGCAGACTGAATTCTTCTTGATATGCTTCCTTGATTCTTATTATCTCTTCCTGGTAATCCTGAATCTGAGCTTTCAGAAACTCGATTTCCTCTTACAGGGCGGGTATAGTAGTAGATTCCAGTGGAGGTAGAGGTTCTGCTGCGTCAATTTGGTCAATATTTCCCACAGGTGGTTCTTGTGTGTCACCTGGGGTAGTGGCTGGTTCTTGTGTTGCAGCCACTTGCTCACTATCATTCTGAGTGTCGGCAGCTGGTTCTTGTGTATCAGCTGTCTTAAGATATGATGCCACGAAGCTATGAACGCTCTGCATCTCAGCCTCTGTGGGTGAGGGAGAAGGGTTTCGGGAAGTGGCCGGAGTACGGGGTTTTAAAACAATGGATGGTGGGCTGGAGGGATCAGGGGATCCAACTACTGCCGATTTTCGTTTTGGTAAAAAGGCAGGGAATTGAGGTGTTTTTCTCTTCCTGCTGGCTCTTGTGACCGGAATAGTAGTCGGGGTGGTGGGTGCTTTGGTTGAAACCCTCGTTCTTCTTCTTTTTACTGGGGTTTTCTTTGCATGCTGCATTTTTCGTTTAAGCTGCGTAATTGGGATATTGTCTTTAGAATCATCAGTGGAGACACTGAGTATGGGGGCGGGAGAATTGGTTCTTTTGGGAGACACAGTTAATTCCACTGCTTCTTGTTCATTTTCTGTAACATGCAGAGGTATTTGCTGGGGTTGTTTCGGGATATGCTCTGTCTGCTGAGGGTTTTCCGAAGGGGTTTGCTCAGGGGTGTCGTCCGTTTGTTGAGGAGGCTCTTGGTCTTGCTGAGGTATATCCTCAGCTTGACGAGGAGTTTCCTCTTCTTGATGAGGACTACCCTGCACAGGCTGTGGACTTCTTTCCTCCGGATGGGGATTAATGGGGGGTGGAGAGATGTTCAGAGGAAGAGCTATGTTAATCAGCAGTTGAACTAGGCGATGGTGTTTTAGGGAGAGGGCTGGATTCTTCGCTTTCATAGCATATCGTGCCATATTTTTAAGACAACCCAGCAAATAATATGGCATGTTCAGTAATTGACCATTTCGTAAGTGATTTAACAGAACGAAGTCGTGCTGGTAGATTACCTGGTAACGACCTTCACATGTTAAATACTGCTTGACGAATTCGGCGACTCTTGGCCATGGTTGAGGTAGCGACCGCAATGCTACACCTCTGCCCTTGGTTTCTACTTCCTCGCCCGGACGGAGAAAGTCTTGCTGCGCGTTCAGAATCAAGTGCTTCCTGCTGAACCATCTCGTACCAGTGGTTAGGAGTCCGGTGACTTCGGCTATGAATTCTTCCGTAACCGGAACTTGAATTCCTTGGACGACAGAGAATCCTTCTGTCAAATTGCATGTGAATTCCAGGACTTGCTGCTCGTCAAAGTCCGGAAGTCGCCTGAAATATTCTATCCATCCAGCTTGCAGGAAAATTTGGTAAATTTCTAGAAAAAGCTCCAGAACTGCTGTCGTGCCTGGTTCATGAGTGATAAGGGTTCCTCCCATGGCTATTGTTTCGGTAAATCTTCAGAATTCAGAGCCGAGCTACCGATTTTAACTCAGAGTATACATCACAATTGGTAACATGCTGTAGTTTTTACATACAACCGGGAGAATTAAGGGTGGCAGTGGTTGGCGTGGTTATTCATTATGGAAATTGCTTTGGTAACCCCCCCCCCTTTTCTACGTGTGAATGATATGATTGGGGAATGCAATCATTTGATGGTCCTATCACCCTTTTTCCGCTTATCTATTATTTAATGCTTACTCATAAACGTGCATACCTTCATCCTTTACCTTTTTGGATCGCTGCGTCAAAAGGTCTTTTCTCGTCTGCTGTCAAATTATAATCATTACCGCGGATCTTGAAAGCACGGGAATATGATAATGACGGGAAGTGACGGTGAGGTTCTGTAATCATCACGAAAGGTGATATATTTCGTGTGGAAAGGATATTTCGGTTCAAGAAGCACTGTCGTGGCACCGAGCTTGGTGTTGCAGCCACAGAGAATTACCGTTGGGCAACCGGGATTAGGGGGAAACGTTTGTAAGACGGGGAATGTGCTGGAATAATAGAACTAGTGTTACAGCAACAGGAATAATGTTGGGACAACGGGAAGTGGTGTTGCAGCAACAGAAGATGGTGTTGCAGCAACATGAAATGGTGTTGCAGCAACAGGAATTGGTGTTGCAGCAACAGGAATTCGGAGTCCGCCCTGTAGTTTCTTTTGAAGCCTTGCTCTCAGCGACTTCCCACGTTCCATCTGCAAAATCTGGAAATATAATATTGCAATCCTTGGCGGGAATTATTAGTTCCTAAAAATGTCTAATCCTAATAATTACATAAATAATAGAAATTCAAGTGTTCTGAGGGACGGCAAGTTCCCCTGGAAAAGAATACTGTTTTATTGCCATGCAAGTAGCTTTAAAGTCCTCTTTGGAAACCGGCCGCTGATACAACCGAAGTCGGTAGCCATTCACCAACAGTGGTGTTCTGCTTCCATCGATTGTTACTAGTCTAACTGTTCCATTTGGGAAAACAGTATCCACTTCATACAGTCCCAGCCATATTGTTCTCAGCTTCCCTTGAAAGTTCTCGAAACGTGAGTCGTAAAGAAGAGCCCAGTCACCTTTCTGGAACTGCTTTTGCTTAATGGTTCTGTCATGCCATCTGCTCCTTTGTTGCTGTATCATAGTTGTTTGGTGGACGGCATCCAGTCTTTTCTCGTCCAGTTCCTGCAACTGCTGCAACCTGGCTGTCTGTGCATCAGTTAAATCAAGGTTAACAGCTAAGGCAGTTCTTAAGGTTTTAATTTCAAATTCTACAGGAAAAATAGCATTCTTTCCATAAACCAATTCATAGGGTGAAAATCCTGTTGTGTTTCTCCAGGTGGTTCTGTAGGCCCAAAGAGCTTCGGGCAACCGCTGAAACCAGTCCCTTCTATTCTCCTTTATTGTTTTTGTTAGGATAGCTTCTATGACCTTGTTTGTGCTTTCCACCTGCCCATTTGCTTGGGGGTGGTAAGGTGTGGTCATCTTATGTTTGATATGATATTTCTGAAGCGTATCTTTGAAACCGTGGGAATTAAAAGGAGGTCCTCCATCAGTGACTAATTCTCTGGGTAGTCCAAATCTAACGAAGATTTCTTCAAATAGGAATGTTAATACTGCTTCTTCATTAGCTTTGATGAGTGCTTTGGCCTCTACCCATTTAGTCATGTAATCTGTGCATACTAAAATGTAAACTCTTTGATTGGATGGAGGGTTAATGGGACCTACAAAATCTAATGCCCATTTCTCAAAGGGTTCGAGAGTTACCTGAGGGTTGAGTGGCATTTCATCCCTATGGTTGGGCTGGCCCATTCTTTGGCAGCTGTCACAAGCCTTCACATATTTTTTTGCATCTTTAAAAAGTGATGGCCAGTAATATCCCATTCTAGGTACCTTGTGAGCTGTTCTTTTATCTGCAAAATGTCCTCCACAAGGACCATCGTGACAAGCTTTCAATATGTCATAAATCTCATCTTCCCCAATGCATCTCCTGATTTCTTGATCTATCCCTGTGTGGAACAGACACCCGCTTATCCAGCTGTACCTAGCACTTTGCTGGATGATTTTTCTTCTTTCTCTGTGTGGTAGGTGTGATGGCAATTTTCCTGCAACTAAATAATTGGAAATGTCTGCATACCAAGGTGAGTGAGCAGATACTGCAAATAGATACTCATTAGGAAAAGAATCATCTACTGGAACATTTTCATTGGTTTTTAACCGAGAAAGAAAATCAGCAACTACATTTTCTTTTCCTGGCCTATCTACTATTGTGATATCAAATTCCTGTAATAGTAATAACCACCTGGTGACTCGAGCATTAGTAATTGATTTATTCATTAAATACTTGATGGCCGAGTGGTCTGTATGCACAAAGGTAGTATAGCCAGTGATATAATGTCGAAATTTATTAATAGCATAAATAACTGCTAAAAATTCTTTCTCAGTTACTGTATAATTTAACTCAGCTGGTGTCATGTTTTTGCTAATGAAATAGATGGCATAGGGGAGATTGTTTTCTTCCTGACCCAGGACAGCTCCAATTGCCGTGTCTGAGGCATCAGAGGAAATGTGAAAGGGCAGTGCCCAATCGGGTCCTCTCAAAATAGGAGCTGTGGACAACTGATGCTTAAGTTTATTGAATGCAGTCTCACAGTCATCAGTCCACTTGAATTCAGCGTTTTTCATTAATAACACAAACAAAGGAGAGGCTATTTTAGAGAAATCTTTAATAAATCTTCTGTAATAACCGGCATGTCCTAAAAAACTTCTCACCTCTGTTTGTGTTTTGGGGATAGGAAGGTTCTGAATCACCTGAATCTTAGCTGGGTCGACTTGGATTCCTAAAAATGAAATGAAATGACCTAATACAATGCCCTAGTTCATCATCATGTGACACTTTTCAGTGCTCAAAGCGAGGTGTGCTTCAATACACCTCTTGAGTACTTTTTCAAGGTTTTGGAGGGCATCTTCGAAGGTCACTCCATAAGGAGTAAAGTCGTCCATGAATATTTCTAATGAATCGTTTAACATATCAGAAAAGATTCCTATCACCGCTCTCTGAAATGTCGCTGGAGCATTACACAACCCAAATGGCAGTACTCTATAGGCAAAGGTTCCCCATGGGCTGGTAAATGTGGTTTTGTCCTGATCCTGGGATGCAATCCTGATTTGGTTGTAACCACTAAACCCATCCAAGAACGAGAAGAATTTCTTACCTGCTAAATTATCCAATACTTGATCAATAAAAGGTAAAGGGAAATGATCTTTTTGAGTTGCTTTATTTAATGATCTATAGTCTACACATACTCGCCATTTCCCATTCTTTTTTGGTACAATTACGAGTGGAGAAACCCACTCGCTGTCAGATATTGGGTATATGAATCCTGCATTTAGGAGTTTTTGGAGTTCCTCCTTCACAATTTCTCTGAGGTTAGGGTTCATTCTTCGTTGGGGTTGGCAGACTGGTCGGGATCCCTCCTTAATGTATATACGATGAGTACATAATTCAGGGGAGATTCCTTTCATGTCTGTGTAGTCCCATGCGAATGCCTCTTTGTTTGCTTGGAGTAACTTTATTACTTTCTATTTTTCATCCTCAGTCAAATCAGGATTTATATTCAGCGTTTTACCAGGCTCGATTTCAACTGTTGTGCTCTTGGAAGAGTTACCTAGTGCTGTTTGGCATAAGTTTTCATCATTCATATTCTGCTGGGATTCCGGTTCTAGGATTGCAGCGAAGTGATTAGATGTTTCTGGGTTAACCGAAGAGGGTTCAGAAATAAAACTACTAATTAGCTCATCTTCGGTGGAGTCTTTAAAGGTCAAAGCTTGTCCAATAGTTAATATTGGTTGGGTTTCTTCATCCTCATAGTCTACCCATATAGAATTATCACTGTTAATCATGGGAGTGGCATGGGGATAGAGGGTCAGCTGTTTAGTTTCTTGTCCATTGGAGATGGTCATTGATCCAGATCTACAGCTGATGAAAGCATCTGCTGTAGCCAACCAAGGTCTCCCTAGAATCAACGGATGACCCCCCAACTTTGTTTTGGTTTGTAAGACCACAAAGTCAACCGGGTAGTTCCATGATTCTACAGAGATTATAAGGTCTTCAATGACCCCTTCAGGTTTGATCGTAGAACGGTCAGCTAGTTCTAAGATAGTAGGAGTTTCCCTGATAAAATTTTTCAGTTGGAGCAATTGAGCTGTTTCGAGAGTCATGATGTTTATTGCAGCTCCTAAGTCTACTAAGACTTTAGAGATAAAGGTTTTTCCGACCTGGACTGTTACTGTAGGGTGACCAGGGTCACCGTACTTGACAGGATAATCTTTTTCAGTCATTAAGCCAGTTAATTCCCCCATCACATGAACTATGAGGGGGTCTTTAGCCTTCCTTCCAGGTTTCTTTACACAGATGTCTCTAATAGTTCTAGCATATATAGGAACATCCCTTAGTGCCTGAAATAATGGGATTTTGACATACAAGTTCTGTAACTCTCCTAACAGATTGAAGGTAGGCTGTTCGGGTATTTTAGTGAGAGTTAGTCTTTCAGGGAATGGTGGGTCTACCGTTTGGTCATTATTGTTAGGTGCTGTTTCTACTGTTTCAGTATTATGGTTAGCTGATTTCTCTTTTCTAGTCTCTTCTTTGTCAGAGTCCATGATATCATCTATAATAGGTTCCACTATTCTCCCTGAGCGGAGATGGATGTCATTACATTGCAGGGGAGGAATAGACTGACTCTGAATGTCGATAACTTGCAAGGCTTTATTATTCGGGTTAGGGTTAGGTTGTACAGGCAGCTGTGGTCTCATTGCCTGATTATTCGGAGGATTATTAGGTGGTAAGGAAAGAGATTGTTGTTGTTGAGGAAAAGGTATTTGTTGGGCTGCCCAGTTTGGGTTCCATTGATTAAAGTATGGTTGCTGGGGAGCCCAAGGATTCCACATAGTAGGGTCAGGAAAAGGTTGCTGCATAAGTGGAAAGTTCATTGTGTTGAAGGGTGGGTATTGCATTTGATTCATGGGTGGGTAAAAAGGAGAACTATTATTCCAACGATTGAATGTTGTATTAGAGCTCGTACCTTGTCTTTGCGGCCATTGCCTCCTCTGAGTCATTAGATACACCGCTTCAGCTTCTTCTTCAGTTGTTTGCAGTGCTGCTTTGATTCCAGGCAGAGAGGGGCATTACTGTGTTTCATGATCCTTTTCGCAGATTGTGCATATAGGCATCCTATCCAGTGGGCATTCTCTAAGTGGATGTTTCTCTTTGCATTTTGAACAGAAAATCGCCAGAGCAGCTTCTACTTCTGCCTGTTTCTTCTTGACCTACAGAGCGTCAATCTATGAAGCAAAAGAACTTAGCATTTCAGTTTTAAATTCTTCTAATAAGTTACCTATCTCTGCTCTTGTTGCTCCTCCACTGGCTGACTTTTGAACCCTTGAATACACATTATCTTTGCCTTTCGATCTGCCTGCCGCTCCCCTTGAGCACCGCATACAGAGCTTAATAATTTCATCAAAGGGTTCTTTAGAAATATCCCCTTTTCCAAGCATGTTCAGCATGTCCAAGCAATCATCTCTTACCCCTTTTAGCAGTATGGTCTTCAAAATATCTTTGCTCATATTAGGATGATCAGACCGCTGCAGATTATACTGTAACCTTTCCACGAAATCTTCTAAATTCTCATCCTCTTTCTGGACCATTTTAAACAATTCTTCCTTTCTTTCTCTTGTCCGACAGTAGTCTTGATACTTAGCCAGAAATCCCTCTTTCATTTGGTCCCAGGTGGTGATTGCCTGAGCTCCCAAGCTCATAAACCACCTCAATGCGTTCCCTTTTAGTGTTGCTGGAAACAATTTCAGCTTCTGATTAGGACTTATGTAATCATAGCTTCTACACAGTATGTCGAATTCGAAGAGGAATTCGTCCGGATCTTCGGAGGACAACCCATGGAAATTGGGTAATGCCGAGAGTGGAATATTTTTCATGGGGGTCGTTCCTCTCGGAAGTTCCCCAATAGGGAACTCCAGGGTAGAGAGCGAGTTTTCCCCCCTCCCTTCTGTTCTGTTATCCTCCATCGGGATTTTCCCTGAATCACTTGCCTTGTCTTCTGTGTCTTTTGTTTCTTCAGGTTCCTCTTCCGGTTCCTCGGTGTACTCTGGTGCTTCCAGCTTCCTCTCAGGTCCTATCACTTCCTCCGTCTGCTGGTCTGTTTGTGAGGAGTATTGGATCTGGGGTCTCCGGGAACTCGTCCTCTGTGATGCTTCGGCCTTAGAGATGATTTCGTCGATGTAAGTCTTCCTTCCTCCTTTGCCGCCTGTAAAATTAGGTTTCTTGCGTCCTCTCATACACCTGTTATTTTCACAAAGAAACCATTAATGCTTTTAGAGTTCTTTAGTTGCCTTCCCCGGCAATGGCGCCAAAATGTTGGCTAGTTGAATTGTTTATGAATTAAACATTCAAGTACCACATTAATTGTCGACCAGGGAAAGTCTTTTTATTTCAAAGGCACTGCGTACTGTATGTACTTAAAGTCTAAAAGCATCGAAAGCTGTAGTATACGTAATTCTTACGCTATGTCATTACAGTACTTGTTAAAATAAAAGCAATTAATTAAAGCTACGAATCTGGAAAGCAAAATAATGGACGCTCTGTTGGCAGAGGATCAGGACCCTATCCTCCAGATGGGGACGTTCAGCACCTGCCCCTGTAATCAGAATTACTGATGCACACTGCACTCTCATTCACCGGTGAGAAACAAACTCAAAGATCAATGAAACAGAGTACTAGTAAAACAAAGAATACCAGAGGTAATGCTATCAAATCCAAACAGAGTACCAAAAAGAAATTACTGCACACTTACACACTTGACAGGAAAGTAAATGGGTGAATCTTGTGAGGAAGGTGGGCCCAGTCCCTCTCACAAGATTCCCCAGGAAAACGAAGACGGAATTAAGTGCTCAAAACAGTTTTATATTCATCTGCCAAAAAGATTAAATACAATAGAGTTCAGACTTGCTGATGTTCTCAGAATCTCGATTACAGACTGACCATAGACACCGACTAACTCCCGTTTCATGTAGATGTCTCCTCTTTATAGAGGAGACATCTATTACAATAGAATATTACAGCCTGTTCAGTTAACCCATTTTGTCAAAAATAAGCAATTCAGAGTGCTGTTACAACAGTGTGATAATACATTCTTTTCTTGAGCTTTAGTTGTTACACGGTGGGTAACTGACTTTGACTGTCTCCTCGGGATCTTCATATTCCTTCACCATTTCCCCATGTTGTTCCTGCTGACTGTGTTCTTCTTTCTTTAGACTTCCGCTTGATTGTACCACGTCACGATTCTCTAGATAGCTGCCATCTGTTGTTCGTGGTTGTTACAAAATAGCTTGCTTTAGGTAATTGTTGTTGCTGGTGTTGCAGCAACTGCGTAGTTGCTGTTTCTGGTGTTGCAGCAACTGCGTAGTTGCTGTTTCTGGTGTTGCAGCAACTGCGTAGTTGCTGTTTTTAGTGTTACAGCAACTATTCATTATAACTCCTGCAAGCTTAAGACAATTATTTGACAATTTAGTCAGCGTTTCCAAGGGATAAGTATAAAGATATTCACGAATATGAAATAAGCAATTAAACATAGACATGCGGAAGGTTACTTCATACCTTGGGGTTAATATGTCATTATAAAATAAAAAGCTTTTACTTATGACTGCAAAATGGTAATTATACGGCAAAAGATAAGGTCAAAAATAGGTCAATTGTGAGTCCCAACACGCAGGCCGGTGCCACGTGTCGTCACCACATTCTTCGGGCCCGGTCATTAAACTCCGCGCAGCTTTGCGCAGATCCGAGCCGCCAAAAACAATCCGACAGAATTCGCACGCCAAGCTCCCGCAAACAGAACGACCTTTAGCGTCCGGGGAAAGTGGTTTCGTCGTTCGTACTGGGGACGCGTGGCGGAGTTTCATTGTGTCGGGTCCTCCTCTGCGGGTACAGCCTTCTGCCAAAGGCGGTGCGGGGAGACCAGGCGGTTTCGTTCTGGCGGTTTTGGATGCAGCGGTTTGGACGTTGGTACGGCTGCTGAGTCGGCTGCCCACGTCCGCCTGCAACAAGCAGTTGGAATTAACATTCCAACAGCTTCAGGTCGTTGGAGGAGCTGCGTGGAGGTTGCCAAATCACTGCCAAGCCTTGCGTGCTGGATCGACTCTGCCCTTTGAATTCTAGGGTGAGAGGAACGAGGATGAGTGACTTTTTTGTGGAGATTGGCAGTGACAATGTTGCATGTTGTGCTCGGAGATAATAAAAAAAATTGGTCCGCGAATGTTGGTGGCCACAGATCGAGTGATCTAGTTATTGGTGCTTGCAAATCAAGTGATCTAGTTGCATGTTTGAGCACCGTTTTTTTTGGTGAGCGCCGAGGTAAGTGAGTGTTGAATGTGATCTGTGGAGATCAATTGGATTGGAGATTTTTTTTGAATTGGCAATCGTGGATCAGTCCGGAGGAGTTCTTTGGCACACCGATTGTGAAGGTTTGGGGTGCACACACAGTACATTGACAGTCCGGAGGAGTTCTTTGGCACACTGATTGTGAAGGTTTGGGGTGCAGTGCACAGTACATCGACTTCTTGCTGCAGTAGCGGATTTGGTGAGGCTACAATAAATCTGTATAGATTGCCTTGTTGCGTTGTTGGTGAGTGTTTATTTTATTTTTTTATCTCGCCAGTCTGCAGTTAGGTTACCCTCTAGCTGTTTTTTGAGTATTGATTGCCGAAGGCGAAAGATCTGGTAGAAGATCTTCAGTGGGTCACGATGAATAATCAGATGGCACTGAATGAGAGAAAGAAGCTCGACAGTTCCAATTATTCCAATTGGAAATTCAAGCTTCAAACACTGCTTGAAAGACAAAATTCATATGGGATCGTAACTATTGATGAGGTCAGGCCGACTCAAGCAACTAGTGGAACACAAGCGATGATTCAAGATTAGGAGAAGAGGGAGACAAAAGCAAGATTATGAGAAGAGAGAGACAAAAGCAAAAGTATTGTCGGTGAAGGATTGCATCATTCCCCATCTTCCAGAGTGAAAAACTGCAAACTACATATGGAAGACCCTCAAGGACATGTATGAAATCAAGAATACAAATCAAATGTTGTTCCTGAAAAGTAAGATTCTGAAAAGTAAGTTTCTCTCCATCAAATGGAGGAGAATGATTTGGTGGCTTCATTCATCTCTCAGATAAAGGACCTTAGAGACAAGTTGGGGGACATTGGCAAAGGCGTGTTGAATGGTATGACTAATGATTATCATATTTTTATCACAGGATTGAACGCGAGAGAGAAGCCTCCCATCTTCGAAGAGCTGACATGGATCCTATTATAAGAGGAGGAGAGGTGAATGACTCTGAAACCTCAGAGTTCAGATCTTTCATTGATGGAAAAGAAGAAATTCAAAGGAAAGACAATTGTTGAACAGAAAGGTGGGAGTACATCGAAAAGGAAACCACCACAAGGTATGTCTCCATGTGAAAATGATTCAGCACCTAAATGCTTTTATTGCAGTAGAATTGGTCACATTGCCAAGAATTTCCATAAGAAGAAGGATGGTGAATAATGGCATATGCACAAAAGGCGTGCAGGTCCTCTGGTTGATTCAGATCAAAATTCAAATATCAGATTATTCGTATCTGATTCTGCGTTGTCGATTGAGGAAGATGAAGCAAAAATCTGGTTCGTGGACTCAAGAGCCTCCTCCCATATGACAAGTAAAAGGCAATGGTTTAAAATTTTAGAGAATCCAAAACTGGTACAAAGGTCTACCTTGGAGATGATAGAGGGTATGAAATGAAGGGATATGGTAATGTCCCTGTCATACTGCCTAATGGAAACATTAGGCATATTCATGATGTTATGTATGTACCCAGGATAAAAAAGAACTTGATTTTTGTATCTAGAATAATAGATCAAGATCTTAAGGTAGAGTTCTTTAAACATTATTGTGTAATTAAGGACTTGCTAGATCGGATGAAATACATTGCAGCAGGTGTACGTGTAGGAGGATTGTATAAACGGGATGTCAGGAGTGTGTCACATCAAGCATTGGCATCATCAAGCATGTCTACAGAGAATCTATGGCATCAAATATTTGGACATATAAATTTCAGTGACCTACTACTTCTTTAGAAAAAAAGGTATGGTGAATGGTCTACCTGTTTTGAAGAGTATGCATGTTGACTGTGAAGCATGTGCCCTTGGTAAATTACATAGAGATGAATTTCATGCTATTGTTGATAGGAAGCAGAGGGATATACTTGAACTTGTACACAATCATCTATGTGGGCCAATGCAGACAAGGTCATTAGGAGGGGCCTAGTATTTTCTTATTTTTTTTTATGAATGTACAAGGTTCCCCTCAGTGTATTTCCTTATGCAAAAAAGTCATGCTTTTGAATACTTCAAGAAATTCAAAAGTATGATTGAGAAGCAAACAAGAAAGTTCATCAAAATTTTTCACTCAGACCAAGGTGAAGAATTCAAGAAGGGTGACTTCATCAAATACTGCAAAGAATATAGAATATAGTAGTAGTTCACAACACCTTACACTCCTCAACAGAACGGGGTTGTGGAATGGACAAATAGAACCCTCGTGGAGTGTGCCCACAGTAAGTTGAAAGGTAAGAATCTAACCAATGGTTTTTGGGCAGAAGCTGTAAGCACTGTAGTGTACCTTAAGAATAGGAGTCCTATTAAGTGTTTGGATTATAAAACTCCTTTCAAAGCATTGTTTGGCTTCAAGTCTACAATAAGTAATCTTAGGGTCTTTGTATGTAAGGATTCATGTCCCAAAAGAAGATAGGAAGAAGTTAGATTCAAAAGCCATTAAGTGTATTTTTATTGGATATTGCAGTGAGTTTAAGGCTTATAAGTTGTTTAATCCTTCTACTCACAAGGTGTTTGCAAGCAGAGATGTGGTATTCCATGAATAGGTAGATGATGGGAACCTTGTTCGGAGTGATGAAGAATGGCATGTGCCTTTACTGTTAGAAGAAGGTGATGAAACAGGGGTCGGTGAGCAACAACAGTAGCAGGAGAAAGAAGAAGTGGTTGATCAAATCAGGTTTGAAACTAGTCCACAGAGGGGAGATCAAAATAGATTTGAGGCCACACCACCACTCAGAAGATCAAGCAGGAAAATTCAATTGCCAGCTAGATATAGGGATCATGCACTCATAACTGGTATGTTAACTATTGTTGAACCCTCTAATTTTAATGAAGCCAGTCAAATTAGTGAATGGAGGGAAGCTATGAAGGAGAAATATGAGTCAATCATTAAAAATAATACCTTGGATTTAGTTGAACTTCATGTTGGCAAACAACCCATAGGATGCAAATGGTTGTATAAATTAAAGTTTAAGGTAGATGGAACTTCCAATCAGAGTTCCACTAATGGAATCCGTGAATTGTGCTTACAAATGGTGATAATCAGAGTTCCATCAAACTTGCTTACAATTCGGTGTTCCACAAAAACACCAAGCACATTGACACGCAATTCCATTTTGTTAGGGAAAAGGTGCAGACAAAAGAAATATATGTTGAATACTATAGTACTTGTGATAATGTAGCTGATATATTTACAAAGCCTCTAGGAAGAATAAAGTTTGAGTCATTTAGGGACATGTTAGGTGTGTTGCAGAATCCTTTCTCCATTAAGGGGAAGTGTTAGAATTAATGGAGAAAGTTTTTTTGTTATTTAGTTACGTGAGTTTCTTTCATTAGGATTTAGATCTATTTTTTAGGATGATTAGTTTCATGTTCCTAATTACTTGTAAACTATTTATTATTGAGATTAAAGTGAATTTGTGTGGAGCGTTCTGCAAGAGGTAGTCATCTCTCACCTGTAAGCTCCTCAGAGTTTCTCAATAATTTGTTTGTCTTCCATTATGTTTAACAATGGTGTGGTCACAATTGGTTACAAAATATAAGTATAGTGGTAACTAAAAGATCTAAGGTTCAAATTTCCTAATTTAAAAGTTTTGGTAGCCAATATCACACAAGTTTCCAAATTGAATCTAGACAAATTTAATTAAAAAACATAATTATTTTTTTTAAAATTTTATTGTATAAGTTTAATTATTAATTATAACTATAATTATTTATTTTTAAAATATTTAATTTTTTTTTAATTTAATATTACATAGTGTAAAATTAATGTTTTACAATATGTCAATGAAAAAAGGGTTGAGAAAATTGTTGCTTGAATAATAGGGACTTGGAACTTCCTTTCAATTGATGTTGATAAAAGAGAGTTAGAACTTTCTTTAGGTTGGTGCAGAAATTGGCAAGTTGGAGCTTGCAAACAAAGAGAAAATGGAAACCTTCACAATTAATTTGATTTACTTCAAGTTGTACATTTGATTGCATCATAATAGAAAAAGAATTGGTGGTTTATGAATATGGGTGTGATATTGAGTATTATTGTTTCTAAATATTCTTTACTTTAAACAAGAATTTTTTTTATTTTCATAATGTTGGTTCACCCCTTGTAAGTATTAACTTGGTTTCTAATAAAATATTTAGTGAAGGTTAAATCTCAACCATACAACTAATTACTTTCTATAATTTTGTAATGAATTATAGTTGCATGTTATTTAATTTCTATAATTTTGTAATGAAATATAGTTGCATGTTAGTTTTGTAATGTGATATTGAGACAAATATTTTTCAATTGGCTTCCATTTGAGCTAATAATATAGAACTAATATCTATATTAATGTTATAATATAGAATTGTAAATATAATAGACTAAATATTAATATGAATAGGTGTTAATGTCAGATCCATTATTTCAGGTCTTCACCCAACTTCCTCTAAAACTATTCTTTTTAAAATTTAATATTACTTTCTATGTAGTAGCAGTAAAAAGTAACCTTTTTAATATTGTAAGTAAGGTTATATGTGTTTATGAGACATTTTTAAAATTAACATCTTTAATATTGTAAGTAAAGTTATATGTGTTTATAAAGCCTTTTTAATATTAATGTTGATAGTTAATATTAATATGTATGAGGCATAATTAACCATAATTACACTTTTAACTCTTTATTATATAATGATCTATTTGGTTTTAGTAAATACCTTTGTTCCTTTATAGAGTAAAAAAGTGAAAAAAAAAATACTATTTTAGACTATTGAATTAATGTTATTAATAATTTTTAAAGTTTAAAATATATATATATATATATAACATTGACACTCAATCATTAAAAAATATATATATATAACATTGACACTCAATCATTAAAGTATTTTTTTTGGCAAGTTACAACTAACCTTCAAACATGAGGAAAAACACTAAATCAATTCAATTCATTCAAGCATCTTCTTTTACTTTTCCAAAGATATATTTAAGTTGACCATTGACCTCGAAAATATATCTAATTTAGATAGAATTTATTTTTAAATTTTATAAAAATATTAAAATTCATTTATAATTAAGATAAATTTATATGATATTGTCTATCAATCAAATTGTGGGATGAAATTGAATTTTCCACAAATTGCAATTTCAGGAAAAGTTGAATCGGAAATTGTTCGATGGAAATGTGTTTTAATGGCTGTTTTATAATATATTTTAAATTTTTATAGAAATTATATTTTTATTAAATTATAAATAATAATAATTTGAGTTTTTTTTAATTATAAAATAATAATAATAATTTGGGCTTTCGGATTAATAAAATTTACAAAAATGTTCATATTTCATCTCTTTGCATTTAATCTATAATATATTATATCATGGTTATTTATAATACATACATATTTTTTTATAAAATCTACAAAAATGTTCATATTTCATAATTTAACTTATCATATATTATATCATGGTTATTTATAATACATATATAATTCTTTATAGTTAAAAAAACAAAAACAAAAAATCTAATCTCATTCATATCATCTTTTTATATGATTGCTTACTTTATTCTTACTGTGTTCTAAATGCATATTAAAATTTAAATGTCAAACTATTTTTTATTTATTTATTGTAATTATGTACAATATAAAGAGAAATATATAACAGTCAAGATTTTAAAAATAATAAGATTATCTATATATATAGCTAAAATTGTTGCAAGGAAGGGTTTATTTTCATTTGTTGAATTCAATCTCATAGAAAGTTTTGTTGTCACTTAACATGTGTGATGTGGTCTATCATTAGTTTATTGTCAGATAATTCGAGTTAGATGGCTTTCAGTGAGTTGTGGACCAATTGATGATTGAAGTTAGCTAACTAGTTGATCCAAAAATGGATCCTGCATAAACCTCTAAATCTAAAAGACTTCATGCAAGAGGTAAAAGGTTCCAAATGGCACAAATTCTCTGTAAATCAAAGGAAAATGAAAATCGCAGGTTGCTCTCGGAAATAGTCTCATTGCAGATATCTCTTCATTCTGAATTCAACGCAACTTGAATAAGCAGAAACAGACTTCAAATGAAGAAGTTATCGCGGGAAGAAGTTTCCCTTTATCCTTGAAAAAGGGGCAAATTCCATTAAAAATGGCCTAAAAGGTTCATAGAGGAAATCGCATTGGAGAAGCCAAGCAGAAGTGTTATCGGACCTTGGCCTTTAAAGGGAAGTGCAATTGCACATGGGCCGTTAGATCGATAGTGGAGATGGCTTCATCGCATCACAATAGAACAGTGGCATTGGGTCGGACCTTAGGCCTCAAGCGATTGCGATATGTGATCACCGCAATATCACATCACAATGTTCCATTGAACGTTGAAAGGACCCCGGGCAATTTGCATATGCTATAGTGAGGCGTCGATGCAATCGGCGATTGGGTGATCAGAAGAGTAGAGCACCAGGCCTTAGATCGATGTGATATGTGATGGTGCAATCACCGAAATCGATGGATCGCAATCAGAGCATTACAGAGGAACGGCCATATGTTATAGATATATCTATATATATATATCTGCCCAATGCGATGGCCGGGCCCAACAGGGCTCTAGGCGGTAATCGATATATTTTGAAGTCCGTCTGAAAGTAGTTTTACATGCATTTTCGTTGTTTCAAAGTATTTTAAAATACAAAGGGAAAACCATGGAGCAAGCCAATTGCGATATGGATAGCAATCCCTACGCGGACCCAATGGTGCTATAAAGCGGGACTATGAATATTTAAAGTCTGGGAACTATGTTTTCTGCGGAATTTACCATGTTTTCACAAGGTTCTCTGTGTAGAACGACTGTTACTAAGGATTCCAAGCACTGATTTCCCCTTACGTTACAGAAATGGTGGCCAGCTCCCCTTTTAGCATTAAGTAATGATTTTATAACGCCTGGAAGAGGGATTCAAAGTGGATAGAGGCCGGGGAGACTGAGAGACGAGAATCTAAAATGAATAGATAGCGCAGCTTTTTCTTTAAAGCCACATAATAATATAACAAGAAGACTGTTGGTTGTTGGAGGTGTTGTTGGGGTTTCTATTGTTGAAAGCCAAGTCAAATCAAGAAGCTAAGGTAAAAGAGGCAGTGTAGAGCCAAAGAGGCAGCACAGAAGCAAAAGACAACCAAGGGAGTCACTTGGAGTTCAAGTGAAAAGCCAGAGAGAGCTGTAAACTAATAGAAGACAAAAAGAAGCCAGAGCCAAAGAGCCATAGAGCTAGAGAGGCAGAGCCAAGAGCCAGAGTCAGAGCCAAGAGCCCGAACCAGAGCCAAAGAGCCAGAGTCAGAGCCAAGAGCCCGAACCAGAGCCAAAGAGCCAGAGTCAGAGCCAAGAGCCAGAACTAAGAGCCAAAGAGCCAGAGTCAAGATCCAAGAGCCAAAATTCAGAGCTTCAAGAGCCAAGGGGATTAAATGGTGTCTGAACCCACTGTTTTTGTGTAAGAACAGCAAGATTTGGACCAAGAGCTTGTAAAAAAGATTAATACCATAATCCCAGAGAGCCTAGTTGAATTAACTAGAGCTCACGAAGACGTAGCCCAAGAGTTGTGGGTGAACTCCAAATTAAATGGTTGTTTCTGCGTGTGTTTTATTGTTGCATTATCTCTGTTGTTTTTTTTACTGTTATATGTATTTATACATCAATATTAGCACACTAATTTATTGTATAACAATAGAAATTAAAGCAAGTAATCAGTTGAAAACAAATACAAGCATACAACCATATTTTCAAGCATTTCTTAATTCTGCATTGGTTAATCATTAAAGACTTGGGAAAATTCAAGCTTTGGAAGTGAAAGAGGTTCTTGTGAGCTAGACAAGAAGTCTAAGAGCCCCATTTTCAGATCAGGTGGTATCGGAGCTTAAGATTGATTAAACACACCTTCAAGGAAGGATTATATCATAATGCTTGATTGATAAAGCAAAGATTTCTTATCTGAAAGGTGTTTGAACAGCAAAAGGTTGATTGTATGCTTGTTTGTAGATTGACTATTTGCTGAGTTTGCAGAGGTGAAGGGAAATTTATTGATAGCTTAGTCCAGGAAGGACAAAAAGGAGAAGGGATGAGGGCATTCTTCTATCCCAAGGACCTTAAGGCAATCCAAAGCACAAGAGGTTTGTTGCAAAAGGTTGCTTGCTGACAAATTTCAGGAAATGGAGAGGCAACTTCATATTATAAATATGAATCTGAAAAGGATGCATGAGTTGGAAACATAGCTCTTGGTTTCCCAAGAATCCTTAGTCAAGTACCAGATTGAAGAAGAGGTAAGCCATTCTAGTTTGTCTTCAAATTCTTTTGAGAATGCTTGTATTGGTTCTTTTGAGAAACATACTAAAGGCATAGGTTCCAAGCTAATGTCCAAGATGAGCTATGAAGGAAAGGGCTTAGGAAAGCATGCACAAGGTATTGTTGAACCAATAATGGTTGAGGAAAGGCCTAATTATTTGGGTCTTGGCTATGGATATTATTATGGAGAGAATTCCAAAGCTGCCATAAATGCCATTGAAACAGTCCCAAGAAGGAGTTTCATTTCATGTCCTCTACCTCAAAAGTGTGAAGGTTGTATTCAAGAGGAATACAATAGCTTGAAACATCAATTGTAGGATGCAAATATTCAAAAGCACACACTTGAACCCAAGAGTTGGGGAGAATCTAATAGCCTTGAAGAGTTTTATGGTGTTCCAAAGGGAGCCACTTCTTCATTTGCTTCACCTCCTCATGAAGGCAATAAAGGTGAAAGAGGCAGGTATAACTCTGCTTCTAATTATACTCCTTTTGATCTCGCAAAGCATGATAAATTTCCACATAAGTATGGGGAAAGAGTTACATGTTCCTTTTGTGGTTTGGATAACCATGATGTTTCTAGATGTTGGAAGAGAATGGCCGCATACAGGAAGCAGAAGAAGGAAAAGAAGCAAGAAGCCAAAGGTCCATTGGACAAGGCAAATCATGCTGTCAAGAGGATGCGAATGCAATTCACTTACTCCATAAGCAAGGACATATTGCTGCAAAATGTTGGACACTGAATCCAACAATGCTTCCACCAAAGCTAAAGAAAGTGGAAAGAGAAGATGGCCGAAATGGAAGTGAAGATTCCATGAATGATGCGTCCCAGAACGATTCACATGATGATGCTGATGTGCAGACAAAGGTAGTACCTTTGAAAGGGACTTCTAAGGAACAGTTAGAGTTCTTATCCAATTAAGATTGGATGTTTATTGATGCATCTATATCATATTTCATTTTATCTTCAAAAGTACAGTGTGCTTAAGTGAAAGTTGAGGGATGAAATGCATGCATGAGCTAGAGATGCATGAGCACAGGGATGTTGATGATTTCCTTATTGTTGAACATGTATGTGTAATTAAATTGCAGGGTTGATTGTTTTGACATTCATGTGATGCCATGTTGACTTGAAAGAAGTTAACTTGGTCTCCAAATGGAGATAATGATGAAAGTTTCATCTTTTGAAAAAGAGTCCTAATGGTCTTTTTCTACATGCTTGACTTGAAGGGTCATTTGTTTAAAGGCATGTTTTGTGGGCTTGTATCTAGTCCATCATTTGTATGTAGATGTAAGACATGGAGGTGTTCACAAGATGTGAAAATATGTTTCTTTTGTTGAAGTAGGAGTTTAGGCCATCCAGTTGTTGTTTGTATGCCTGTTGTTGTTAACAGTTGTTGTTGGTAGCTTGTCAAATAGGTACAAATGAAAGTTTTGTGGAGAAGATGTACTTCACATTTGTTGAACCAACTTGGATCAATGATCAAGGCAAAGAAGATCCAACTACCTTCTATGACCATTTCAGTAGAAGTTTTGCAGGAAGGTAAGGAGGAAGACAGTTCTTCTCAGGAATACCAGCGCATCCAGAGAAAGGAAGTGGTCAAAAACTTTGGTTCAGAGGCACTATGAAAAGGCAAGTGTAGGGAGGCTAAAAGAAGAGGGTGAGTCACTCTCATTTACTGTTTAGATCAGTATATCATTATTTTGGATACTAAACATTCTTTTAGTGGGAAGGCATGATCCAAAAAATGGATCATGGATAAACCTCTAAGTCTAAAAGACTTCATGCAAGAGGTGAAAGGTGCCAAATGGCAAAAATCCTTTGTAAATCAAAGGAAAATTAAAATCACATGCTGCTCTTGCAAATAGTTTCATTGCATGAATCTCTTCATTCTGAATCCAACGCACCTTGAATGGGCGGAAACGGACTTCAGATGAAGAAGTTATCGCGGGGAGAAGTTTCCCTTTATCCTTGAAAAAGGGGCAAATTCCATTAAAAATGGCCTAAAAGGCTCATAGAGGAAATTGCATCAGAGAAGCCAAGTGGAAGTGTTATCAGACCTTGGCCTTTAAAGAGAAGTGTGATTGCACTTGGGCCATTAGATCGACGGTGGAGATGGCTTCATCGCATTGCAATAGAATAGCGGTGTTGGGTCGTACCTTAGGCCTCAATAGATTGAGATATGTGATCACCGCAATGTCGCATCGCAATGTTCCATTGAATGTTGAAAGGACCCAGGGCCATTTACATGTGCGGTAGTGATACGCTGATGCGATCGGCAATCGGGTGATCGGAGGAGTAGAGCACCAAGGCTTAGACCCATGTGATATGCAATGGTGCAATCGCAGAAATCGGCGGATCGCAATCAGAGCATTACAGAGGAACAACCATATGTTATATATATATATATATGCCCGATGCGATGACCGAACCCGACAGGGCTCTAGGTGGTAATTGATATATTTTGAAGTTCATCTGAAGGCAGTTTTACATGCATTTTCGCCATTTCAAAGTATTTTAAAATACAAAGGGAAAACCATGGAGCATGCCAATTGTGATATGCGATAGCGATCCCCAGGCGGACCTGATGGTGCTATAAAGTGGGATTATGAATATTTGAAGTCCGAGAACTGTGTTTTCTGTAGAATTTCCCATGTTTTCACAGCGTTCTCTACGTAAACAGAGAACGACTGTTACTAAGGATTCCAAGCGTCGATTGCCCCTTATGTTACAGAAATGGTGGCCAACTCCCCTTTTGGCATTAAGCAATGATTGTATAACGTCTGGAAGAGGGCTTCGAAGTGGACGGAGGCCGGGAGACCAAGAGACGAGAATCTGAAATGAACAGACAATGTAGCTTTGGCTTTAAAGCCACAGAACAACAGAACGAGAAGACTATTGATTGCTCGAGGTGTGCTTGGGGTTTCTATTGTTGAAATCCAAGCCAAATCAGGAAGCTAAGGCAAAAGAGGTAGTGTAAAAGCCAAAGAGGCAGTGCAGGAGCAAAAGACGGTTAAGGGAGTCACTTGGAGTTCAAGTGAAAAGCTCAGAGAGAGTTGTAAACTAATAGAAGGCAGAAAGAAGCCAGAGCCGAAGAGCCAGAGAGCTAGAGCCAAGAGCCAAAGTCAGAGCCAAGAGCCCGAACTAGAGCCAAAGAGCCAAAGTCAGAGCCAAGAGCCCGAACTAGAGCCAAAGAGCCAAAGTCAGAGCCAAGAGCCAGAACCAAGAGCCAAAGAGTTAGAGCCAAGAGTCAAGAGCCAAAAGTCAGAGCTTCAAGAGACAAGGGGATTAAATGGTGTCTGAACCCACTATTTTTGTGTAAGAATAGCAAGAGTTGGGCCAAGAGCTTGTAAAAAAGACTAATACCATAATCCTAGATAGTCTAGTTGAATTAAATAGAGTTCATGGAGACATAGCCCAAGAGTTGTGGGTGAACTCCAAATTAAATCGTTGTTTCTGTGTGTGTTTTATTGCTGCATTATCTCTGCTATTTATTTTTTATTATTATATGTATTTATACATCAGTATTAGCACACTAATTTATATCATAACAACAAAAATTAAAGCAAGTAATTAGTTGAAAACAAATATAAGCATACACCCATATTTTCAAGCATTTCTTAATTCCGCATTGGTTAATCATTAAAGACTTGGGAAAATTCAAGCTTTAGAAATGGGAGAGGTTCTTGTAAGCTAGACAAGAAGCCTAAGAGCCCCCATTTTAGATCACTAGTTGAGTTATCTTTAGTGTTTATCAATTAATTGATCTTTGGTTCTAGAATAGAGATAGTTATGAGTTTGGTTGCGTAGTTGACTTTCTGTCAACTCAACTTTCTCTTAGTTAACTAGTTGTTGTTTTTCTGTCAACTGAACTTACTCTTAGTTAACTAGTTGTTGTTGCTAAAATTAGCCCTAGTATGTCATGCAATTTGAATTACCTATTGAGATTGGTTGAAGGCACAATTGTAATTCATTATTATACAACAAGTTTTGTGTACAGGCTTCAGAATTGGGCAGGCTTATTTCTCTTAGGAATCGCGCAAGGAAAAAGGAGAAATTCCTACTTTTTAGAGGTTGAATTGTGCAAGGAAATAGGAGCTTCTTTGCAGGTTTCCTTAGCTAAGTGTTTGGCAGTTCTTATGAGGACTTGATCAGTATTGCAAGAGATTTAGGGTTGAAAATGATTCTTATTAATAGATCTAATTGCTCTGTTGGTGATACAAGAAAGACGGTTTTTTCCCAATTGGCTTCCTCGGATGAATTTCTATGTGTGATTGTATTTCTATTCATTTTTTTCCTTCTGCAAAATTTTGGTAGAGAAATATTGTGTCTTTTGCATATGAGTTTGCTCTCATTAGTAGTTGCAAGATTTTAAGGATTTTATACATGGTATCAGAGTTGAAAACAAGATAAATACCTCATTCCTTGATCTGATTCGAAGCATGTTGAGGAGAATATCAGTTGGTGCGGGAATTCTACAAGTGTAGGAATCATGTCAGTCTATGTTGAGGATAGAGCATGCCCTAGAAGGAACTTTTCATTATTGTGCATCGAAGGATAGGATGGAGGTTGTGTTAGATGATAATGGAGTTTTGGAAGATCAAGACTGATATTCCCAAACCTTTTGCATCAAATGTTGAACAGCTAACTCAATGGAGGAAGGATACTACCAAAGCTAGGAGGATGACCCTAGGAGTTAAAGACCATATTTTTCCAAATTTGCATAGGAAGGAGATATCATTCTAGATGTGGAAGGCTCTTACTGATCTTTTTGAAAGCAGTAGTGATTCTAGAAAACTTGCTTTGAAGAATAAATGGAGGAGTATTTGAATGGGAAAGGATGATCCCATTGTTACATATCTTTCCAAGTTAGCTCAAGTAAGCAATGAACTTAGAGATGTTGGTGAGATAATTCCATCATAAAATATAGTGAGCCTTTCTCTTTTTGGGCTTCCAAAATCTTGGCATAGTTTCCAGGATGTTGTGAATGGAAGAGATAATCTCCCTAATTGGGAGAGATTTTCATCAGATCTCGTGTAGGAAGAGATAAGGAGGAATACAAGAGATGGAGTCTTATCTAGGGTTGATGAGGAGGAGAAATTTTCACTAGCTAGAAAAGGGAATAAATCCATGAGAAAGAGGTCCCAAGGCAAGCTTGAATCTAGTTAGAATGGAGGAGGCAAGAAAAAGGGCCTTAGCAAGATCAATTGTTTTCATTGTTGTGAATTTGGGCATTATGCTACAAAATGTCCAAAAAAGAAATCCAAAAAGCATGTTGCATCAACAGCAGGAGGTGAAGCTCTATCCTCTTAGTTCGAATTGGATTTTTCTCTAATAGATTGCATGGCAATCTTAGTTCGAGGTAATGTGTGGTATATTCGATCAAGGGATTCATCCCACATGACATGGAATAAAGAGTTCTTTAGCAGCTTGGAGGAAAAAGACATTAAATTACATATCGAGCTTGGAGATGATGGCAAATATATGACCAAAGGATTTGGTACAATAAGATTTAAGTGGGGGTCTGGTTCCCTCCTCCATCTCAAGAATGTGATGTATGTCCCAGGATTGAAGAAAAACCTTGTCTCAGTTGTAGTCCTTGAAAACAAAGGGTATGATGTAGTATTCAATAAGGGGAAGGCCTACCTCAACCATTTTTCTTAAGGTCAAATCAAGAAGATTGGTGCTAGGATCAAAAACCTCTACAAGTTGGAGGTGGATGCATGGGAAACCTTGAGCATCAAGGTAGAGTTTTTTCAAGGTCGAGATGTTGGATAGATTTTGCATAGGTGCATGGGACATCTACATCATGGATCTTTGAAGACACTCAAACATATCACCACTGGGATACCTCAAAGCACCCTTGAGGAACATGATGTGTGCAAGGGTTGGACTCTTGGAAAATATGCCAAATCTTCCTTCCAAGGCTAGGATAGCAGAGTTGGAGCTTTTCTGGAGAGAGTTCATATAGATGTTTGTGGACCCTTCTCCACATTTCCACTCGGTAATCACAAGTATTATTTGATCTTCATTGATGATTTTTCCCATAAGTATTGGATTTATTTCATGAACAAAAATGATGAGGTTTATTCCAAGTTTGTGGAATTCGAGGCCTTAGTTGAAAATGAGGCAAGGAATAAAATCAGGTCCTTGAGGAGTGATAATGGATGAGAGTATATCTAAAATTCCTTCAGATATTTATGTGCCAAGGAGGATATTCAGTTGCATACTTGCAAAATAGGAGTCCTCACATAGTTCTTATAATGATTGCACCTAAGGAGGATTTCACCAGGAGGAAGCCATATGTCTCACACTTTTGCATTTTCAGATCCATGGTGTATACTCATGTGTCCAAAGATGACAGGAATAATTTGGAGCATACTACAAAGAGGGGGTTCTTTATGGGCTATATTGAGATGGCACGTGTTTACAAGGTGTACATTCCCTCTCTTAAAAAGACTATTTTGAGAAGGGATGTGAGATTTTATGAGGAGAAAGACATGAGGAGTTCTCTAGTGTGAGAGTTGAGCATATAACTAGATGAGGAGCTTCTAACCCCCAATGAGGAGCCTCAATCAGATGCACAAAGTTGGTCCTTTCCTAAGGGAAAGAGAGCATCCTAAGGGGATGATGTGGAGTAGCCACATGATGAGGATCATAGAGCAGGCCAAGTGGAGGAACCCACTCACACAGTGACTCCTAGAGAAGGGAGGAAGAGGACTATGTTGGTTGACAAATTGGTGCAAGATTCTCAAGATAAGGTTGGACTTCTTAGTTCCTCACATAGCAAATGCAAATAACTAGATAGATACTGATGGGAATGAGATTTTTGGGGTTAATCAAAATCCCTTTCCCTAAAAAGAATCGATCCTAAGGCCTGTGGGTTATGTTCCACAAATCCTATCGAAAGTGTTCGCAAGGCTTTAAGCCCTTATGATCATGGACCATTTAACATATCAAACCCTTTATACTATCAAGGCATTTTTAACATGTGTTTAGTCTTAAAACCTCGCAGCCACACATAATACAGAAATACATGAGGAACCCTTTAAAACCCTACTCTGGAACACCTATCAGACTTCAAACATTATAGACCTGCCTCTATAAATATCGGTAGGTACGCTCTTAATGCTCTTCACTACACCAATCTCTGAGCTCCTCCGAAGCTCCGAATCCTCTGATCGTCGATTAGGTTATTGGAAATATCGCCATATTACTCATCAGCATATCGGATATCGCAAATGCCACTGTCCAAGTCCTTTGGCCTCTCTGATATGTGATCGTCGATCACATCTCCATCATTCATTCCCTTTTCAATCCAATAATCCTCATTTCATCGGTGGTTGCTCATCGACGCTCCTTGAAGTCTGGGGTCCGCCCTTTAGAAACGAGTTTTACTGATGTGATAGGAGGTCTTTTCTCATCTACGACTTCATCTACACCATTGATATAGAAGATCAATAGCTATTGTGCATTCTCAGCCATTCCTTCATTAACTTAATCTTCCTCGCATTCGTTCACCAGTTGATGGATTTCTGTGTTTAAACACAGTTCTCTACTAGATTTGTCTTTACACATGACATGCATATATATGACAGTAATTTAATATCATAGGGTCGCCATCGATCCTACAGGAATCGATGGTTGACCAATCCTGCGCATGGAAATATTTAAACTATCCACACGAAAAATACATAAACGCATAGTTTCAACACAACACACATATATTATATACAGAACAATTATAGCTAAGGCATTTTAGCCTTAGAATAGTTTCTCCCTTCGATACATTGGGAATACTCTCGGGGTTCCACTTTCTATCTATCACTCTCTCCTCTCTGACACTTGAATATGCAGGTTCATATATATAAGGAACATTGTTGGATCGGAACAATGAAGGATCTGATCAATCATCTAACAAAATCCCTTAAAGCTTGCTACATGCATACACATATATGGCAGATCACAATTTATAAAATCTTCGAGACTTATCCATTCCATCTTTAAATTTGTTTTATAACAAATTTTTCCCTGTTTTGCTCCCCTAGTCCACGTCTTCCTCTTCGCCTCTGCTTTGGATTCCTCCCTTTGACTAAGGGTGCTGGATGCTTCTACATCAAATACACAGGATACACAGCTCTCATGATAGAGTTAATAAATTCTAAGCCATCTTCTTTTGAAGAGGTTGCTTCCCAACAAGTATGGGTGGATGGAATGGTGGAGGAGTATGAATCCATCATGAAGAATGATGTTTGGGAGGTTTTTCCTAGACCTGAAGCAAAATCATTCATTGACTCCAGGTGGTTGCATAAGGTGAAACATGTAGCAGATGGTAGTTTCGATAAGTACAAGGTTAGGTTTGTGGCTAAGGGCTTATCTTAGATTGAGGGAATCTATTATGAGGATACCTAATCCCCAGTGGCGAGGTACTCATCTATCAGGATCATACTTTCATTGGCTGCACATATGGGGTGGAGGATCCTCCATGTGGATGTCAAGACAACTTTCCTCAGTGGAGTGGTTTAGGAGGAGATCTACATAGAGAACCCAAAGGGATTTGAGACCTTCAGCAGATACACACATGTGTGTAGGTTGAAAATATCTCTTTATGGGCTCAAGCAGGTATCTCAAGCATGGTGCACTCACATAAATTCTTATCTCAAAGGATTAGGATTCACTAAGAGTGAGGTAGATGTCAATTTATACTACATTATGGTAGGTGGCAGTCTTCTCATCTTAGTTCTCTATGTGGATGATTTGATTCTGACAGGAGATGATAGTTTTATACAAGATTTCAAGGAGGACCTTGTAATAGAGTTCAATATGAATGATATAGGGTTGATGCACCATTTTCTTGGATTGGAGGTATGGCAGGGTGATGGAGATATATTTGTTGTACATGGGAAGTACACCTCTGAGATCCTTCAGAGATTCCACATGCAATATTGCAAACCCATGGATATTCCTATAAGTACAAACTAGAAGAAGGATGATTATTCCACAAGAGATGAAGTAGATGGTAAAATCTACAAGAAGATGGTTGGGTCCTTGATGTACTTGGTGAACCCCGAGCCCAATATTTTTTTGTTGTGAACCAATTGAGCCAATTTATGGTGGATCCTTCCAAGGTCCACTCGAAAGAAGAAAAACATGTTTTGAGATACCTCATAGACACAGTATACTATGGATTTTTGTATATATAGACTGATGAAGTGAAGCTTCAAGGCTTCATAGATGTAGATTGGGCAAGAAATCCCTCATATATCAAGAGCACTTTAGGAGCAGT
The DNA here is from genome assembly GCA_031772625.1 of Pinus tabuliformis. Taxonomy (NCBI): domain Eukaryota; kingdom Viridiplantae; phylum Streptophyta; class Pinopsida; order Pinales; family Pinaceae; genus Pinus; species Pinus tabuliformis. The sequence goes on along the minus strand of CM062816.1, from coordinate 820,513,292 downwards.
CTTTAGTATTAGGTCAGTTGTAGTTTCTTGGTACAGCAGGAAGAATATATCAGTTGCACTCAGTTCAGCAAAGACCGAGCATATGGATGTTAGTCAAGCAACATGTGAGGCTATTTAGATTAGGAATATCCTGATAGGACTCTTCAATTAGGGAATGGATCCTACATTGATTCATTGTGATAATTAGAGTTACATAAAACTCTCTGAGAATCCAGTGTTTCATGATAGGTCCAAGCATATAGACATCAGGTACCATCATATTAGATATTATGTGCAGAGGAGAATTGTGATGCTACAGTACATTCCTATAGAGGATTAGGATGCAGTCATCTTGACCACGGTCCTGTCAAGGGGAAGTTTGTGTTCCATAGAGGTAGGATTTGGTTTGTCGAAAATCCTTTCCTCGCTAATAGGGAGTGTTAAATTGTAGCAAGGAAGTGCTTCTTTTGACTTGTGACTTACTGAAAGAAACAAATTTGAATTTATTCTCATATAAATTTGAGTTAGTTGTTAGTTAACATGTGTAATGTGACTTATCACTAGTTTATTGTCAGTTAATTAGAGTTAGATGGCTTTAAGTGAGTTGTGGACCAATTAATGGCTAAAATTAGCTAACTAGTAGAGTTATCTATAGTGTCTATTAGTTAACTGATCTCTAGTTCTATAATAGACATTAAGGGAATTTTGAGGTCTAAAATGGGTCTCCTAAGGAAATTATAAAATAATAGTGGAAATAATAAAATAAAATTATATTACATCATCAAATTTTAGAGGGAAAAAAGAAAAACTACTTTTTTCAACTTGTATTTGCAACTTATCTCCCTATAGGTTTACTCAAATTTGAGTGGAAACAGTCGTTGGATGAAAAATTTGATTCCTCATCCAAGGAGTACCCATGTTGCACACTTTTGATGGACCTTGCTACATGAAAAATAATAAATACATGAAAACATGATTGCAATCATGGTTTTTCATTTATTTCCCATTTTTCGTGTAGCAGGGTCCATCGAAAGTATTCAACATGGGTATTCCTTGGATGAGGAATTAAATTTTACATCAAACAAGTGCTCCCACTCAAAATTTGAGTAAAAATTTAGAGAGATAAGATGAAAATACAAGTTGAAAAAACGGTTTTATTATTTTATTATTTTTTAATCTTTTTACCTTTTTACTCCAAAAATGGTGAATCATCCCCCCTAGTTGACATCATCATCTTGAATCGTATTGGTTCTTATAAATTTTATTTTGGTTGTACATTTTTCTTAGGAGGCCCATTTTAGACCTCAAAATTCCCCTAATGGATAGTTATGAGTTTAGTTGGGTAGTTGAATTTCTGTCTACTCGACTTACTCTTAGTTAACTAGTTAAAGTTTCTAAAATTAGCCCTATTAGGTCATGCAATTTGAATTTATTATTGAGATTTAATCAAGCCACAATTGTAATTCATTATTGTAAAACAAGTTTTGTGTGCAGGCTTGAGAATTGAGTAAGCCTATTTCTCTTGGGAATTGTGCAAGGAAATGGGAGAAATTCTACCTTTTAGGGGGTGAATTACACAAGGAAACAAGAGCTTCCTTACAAGTTTATTTGGCTAAGTGTTGGGCAGTTCTTGTGATGAGTTTATCAATATTGTACAGGCTTCAGGCTTGAAGCATATTCTTTGTAATAGATCTGATTTATTAATTGATAATAAAAGCAAAAGTGGTTTTTTCGAGTTGGGTTCCCCAAATATATTTCTATGTGTGATTGTGTTTCTATTCATTTTTTTCCTTCCGTGGAATTTTGGTAGAGGAATATTGTGTCTTTTGTAGATCAATTTTCTCTGATTATCAGTTGCAATGTTTCAAGGTATATATATATAGCCTTATCATTGGTACTTGAGGCATTGTATCTTCAAAAGAATATTTATTGTAAATTTGAAATTCTCCTCATAGATCTTGGGGATGTGTTTTAAACAAAAAAATCACCATTTCAATGTGTTGGTTTTGTTGAGAAATATAGGCATATTAGTTAGGTCTTATTTAATTTTCTTTCTCTTAACTTTGATAGTTGCTTGTGACATTCTTATTAGATTCTTCTTCTTCTTCTTCTTCTTCTTCTTATTATTATTATTATTATTATTATTATCATTATTATCATGTTTTTGTTCATCAAACAAATACCAAAACATGAATATCATTAAAGACAATGGACACCAGATGCAGACACTCAGCTAGGGTAAAAGCCCTATGAAGGAGAAAACCCTGTCAAGCTCTTCCACTAGTAGATTCAAATCAAATTGAGACAACCAGGACTTTAGACTCCCTCCATCCACCAATTCAACCTCCATGTAACCAAATCAACTTTCTATATCCTTCCTTTAGTTTTCAATGTAATTTTTCTCTTCGACGAGAAGTTTGGTCTGCTCTGCATTCTTGAGGATTAGTTTATACCTTCGGTCTTGCAACATGTCTTGTTTCCCTTACACTTGTGGTAGAATATTGGTTTCCAGAGATTCATCCTTTTCTATGGAAATTCCTTTCCTTGTAATGATCAAAGACTATATCTTATAAATTTTCACACCTCCTTGTTCACTTTAGAATTTCATATTCACTTCATATGTGTGTCTCTTCTCCAATAGGTGAAACTCGCCTCCTCCCACATTTACTCACTTTCATTGATTTACCTAGGGTAAACATGATCTGAGGGTCACTATGATAAGACTCGGCCTCCTATATGACCTTAAGGAAATGGATTCGACAACTTAAGACCTTACTAACTTCCCTTAGGTGTTACAGAACCTCTAGGAGCTACCCAACCCCTCCAGGTGTCCAACCCCTAAGTTAACTCTCTTTTTCACTAACCTAGATCCTCAGTCACTCCCTTGATAAGGCCTCCAAGGGATTGTAAGCCTTTAGTCACTCCCATAATCCTAGTTCCTAGTGACTATGGACTTTTCCATTTAGTTCTATGTCAGTGACCCTGAATTTTGAGCCACTTTTTCAGGGCTAGGACTCGGGCCTCTGCTCAGAACTCAATGAAACTTCTATAAATGATAAATGACATAGAAACAAAGACTCTAAACCAAAAAATTGAATAATTTCTTGAGATGGACCCTCAAAACCAAGATAGGAATTCCTTCAAACACATGGTAAACATGCAACCTACATGTCATGAATGCATATTTGAACATAGGGATTTGAAATGTATCTAAGATTTAACAAGAAGGATCAATGCCTTCTCGCAATAGTTGTTGTAACACCAATTAGGTCATGCTTTCATTAACCAGATATTCATTAATTAAAATATGATAAGATCCATACTCAAATCTATCATATAACCATGCTTAAAACTAGCATATAACTAGGTAGATAATAATGATAGAACAACCATTAAATCCACATAATAACAAGTATAATTACTCAGAAAAGATAAGAGAAACTTAGCTCTTACTAACCATATGAAAAATCCAACCAAGTCAGGGATTTCTACATACCACCCAATCATAGATTGGCTTAACCAAACCTTTCCTTCAGTCAATCACCCTCATGCCATATTCCAAGCATGAATGTGGGATCTCATGGGATAAACCAATCCATAAATAGCTAATGGAATCCATAGGTTAAACCACATCCACTCTCACACTACCATGATCTCACTTAAACTAGTCCTGAGATCACAAAACCAAACTAAGCTTAGATGCCTTAGAATTCCTTCACCATCCCTTGAGAAATTTCCCTATCTCCACCCACCTATTGAGGGATTCTCGAAGAAAACCATCTCCACCCCTAACCCATGCTATTTTCTTGATACCACCTCACCCTGATCCAAAACCTTTCAGCAATCCAAAGTTCAACCAAGAATGAATCCCATCACACCATGGTTATCCAGAAATGGAAAGGCAAGGCTAAAACCACTGTCTAAATCCGGAAAAACCCATGCCAATGACAACAAAGAACCAAATTCACACATGCATATACCATGCATCCCAAAACTAGCTAGGAAATTGTACATGCAACCTGTTACTTGCAAGTATTCCTACTAAAGCTACTTGATCCAACATTTCCTTACTTGATCCTTGTTTTCCTTGTCCTTCCTTTTCTTTCCTTACCCTTATTTTGCTTGCTTTCTTTCCTTCTCCTCTTGATTCTCTTCTCCTCGCTGAGACTGATTCCATAACTGAACTGAGAAAAGGCCCCAAACTGATGCTATAATGTCTTTTTATTATTTGTGCCCATAATTTCATCATTTTCCTTAATTTTCCTTCAATTTCCTCCTCACATGAAACCTATGACTTTTCACCTCCATTTTCTCCTATTTTCCTTTATTTTATTTTAAAAAAATACAAATAATGTCTTTTTACCTTTTCAAATCCTTTTTCAATGCCTTTTCCCATTTCCCTTAGCCATAATACACAAGAAGTGATGCCCATTAGGATACTTTGCACAACATTCAGCTTGGAATACATGTCCCATTACCTTGGTCTTATTTTTCCTTTATTAGATTTATTACATGAAATTTTAACCTGGGGTTGTTACAATAGGTTGAATAGCACTTGTATATATACTCTTCTTATGTGAGGATGTGTCCCTTCAATGAGGCCAACTAGTAGAAGATGGAGTCGACTTAGTAAATGAAAGGCTTATTAAATAGTTTGACACAAAAGAATATTTTTCTTCTTTAACATGAGGGACCTAGGAAAGTTCCTTTACATAATGAATATGATTTTGACTTTGACACAAATCTAGAAGTCTTCAATGGAGGCTTTTGACCTAGAAAGAAACAAAGCATGAAACCCATGCTTAATAATAATTTTATTTTACAATATTTTTTCTTTCTTTTGACAAATACATTACATCATGACTCAAATACAATTATGAATACCGATACTAGTTACATTCTTCAACACTCCATCTTAACTAGGGAGGTATTCATAATTATACATATATATAGCTACAAGGATGAACTCAAAATGATATGTTCTATCAAGAGTCATAGCATACATAATGTTGAAGACTAGATACTTAACCAAGGTATTTAACTGGTTGGGACTAAGGTTTGTTCCAAGATTTAGCCACTATAGGTACCATTAAGCTTTATCTCTAACACCAACCCACGGGGATCCACGTATCATATCCAAGGTCGGAGTTCCACAAGACCAACGATACCCTCCCTACTTCAGGCTCTTGACATCATCACAGGTTGGCCATATGTCCTTCCAAGCATCATATAGGCACGCAGCCCAATATGTGTCATCTCTCCTTACCAAATAAATTAGGTATATCCACCAGCCCAAGCATGCTTCTAAAATGTTTAACCTTCTTATGGAGAGATCTTCCTATACAATCACAACTCCAATTACTAACAAACTTTCAAATATATACAAGTTAGCACAAACGTACGAGGTATTCAAATATTCCGATGTTGCTTAGGTCATAATCATATTATCCAAACACATCTCGTTGGAAGCTTCCTTCTTCAATATTTTCCAACAGCGCCAAACTTATCCTCAACGCTTCTTCCGGAACATCTAAATCTTGTTTGTAACTTTATTAATCAACCATCTATAGTGCTTTAGCTATTCTCCTATTTCATTCTTTCTTCAAGGTATTTTAATATAATTGTCATAATATATCCTCCCTCTTACCTAGGATAAATACCCTTTCTTTATCTTTCTTCTTCTTTATAACGAAAATCTCTTTCTTCCAGCCACAAGGGATCTTTTATTTTCATCATCATATTAGTGAAGAAACCTCAACCTTTCAAAGCTTCATTCCTTCAGGAACATCATTCTTTCTATGGAAACACAGTCATTTATTCATCTTTAATGTCATCATTACTATTTTAGTGCCTCCTTTCCATCATGATTGTCATTATTAACAAGTCATCTTTAATTATGAGGTAGGTGAACATCTTCAACATCTTGAAGATCACGCACCTGAAAGTATTCAACAACAAGTACAAGCAAATACAAATATACATGACCATGAAGTTAATTTTATCACAATAGAGTTCGCATGTTATTACAATCAAAAAAATTAAACTTTAGATATCAAAACTTAAACCTTGTTAGGTCCATAATGAACAAGGGTTACATCATTCATACCTAGACATTCACATCCATCTATGCTAGGGTTTTTGTCACAAACCCTATATTCCATCTTAGATGTCAGTAACTATATCAGGTTATAATTTCAATCATAATGAAATTATTTTATATCTAGGGTTTCATTATCATGCCCTAGAATATCAATCTCTACTAAAACCCTAGATTTTTATTATCAAAACTAAATCATTTACATTAATGATAAATTTATCATTCTAATCATAGCAAAAGCATTATACTTCCAGGGTTTTTATTATTATACACTAGAATCTAATTTTAATATTTAATAGAGTTTTATCATAAACCCTAGATACATAAAACTTTAATGTTAAATATAAAATAACTTGACGAAACAAGAATTTTAGGCATACATAAACGCATACATCTATGGTTTCATTACTAGGATCTTACATTAACTATTACAATGGTTTTGTCATAAAACCTAATTCTCCAAACCCTAAAAATCTTGGGTTTCATAACATAAACAAACCCTAAACACCAAGAGAGTAGGATCTCATCATAGTTTCTAGACCTTATCAATAAAGCCTAAGTAGACTAGGGTTTTATCATTAACATACCCTAAGCATCAAAATTTTAGGGTTTTACAGCGAACCCTAAAGGAGGTTTTATAAAAAATGAACAAATGGAAAATGGATAACATGACAAGGGTAGATTCAATCTTAGAGATTGTAGGAATGTAGGAATTTACAGGGTAAGTTCCTTAGATATAAAACCAAGGACACTACTCACAAATAGATCACAGATCAGTACACTAGTATTCTTAGCGTAGTTGAAACCCTCAAAGAGGGAAACTGTCCATAGCTTGAGCCAACATGACCACTTCATCAAATTTGTTAATGTAAAAGAAATAAAATTTACATAAGCTTCTCTCATGAATAGTCACCTAACAAATGACCCTCCATGCTCTTTAAATAGAGATCAAGGACCAATCAGGTGTTAATCCATAAATCAAGTGTTCATAATACCGAGGAGAGAATGAACCGTCGGATCACTTCATGTCTAGAAAATATCTTGATCATCAGATTTTAAGTTACAAAAGTACATACTAAAGAAACACACTTTACCTAACTATACACTAGACCAAGTTATACTTAATTATTTCCTATGTGTTGGAATATCCTAACATCCACCATTAAGAACAACTTGGGATAGGATTGAACGATGTACAAAGATGACAGAATAGGAGAAGGAAGGAGGCATTAGAGCCTATCGCCCCTTAGTGATAACTTCCTGAACCCCAACAATAAATCGAATTTTAGTAAACTTCGCCTTTGTAAAGATGTTTGCAACTTGATCGTCGGTTGAAGAATATTGCACTTCAAGAACATGGTCTTGAATGAGCTTTCTAATGAAGTGTGTGTGTAGTTCAATGTGTTTGTTGTGCCGATGTTGGATTAGATCTTTGCATAGTTGAATGGCACTTTGATTATCACACCAAAGTGTAGTCGGATGTTGTTGCTGAAAACCAAACTCTGACAAGATCTAATGAAGCCACAGGGCTTCCTTACTAGCTTCAACGATGCCACAATACTTTGCTTCTACTGAAGAAAGAGAAACGACACTTTGTTTCTTGCAATCCCATGTAATAGATCTAGAACCAAGAGTGAAGACATAACATGCAGTAGACTTCTGATCATCAAGGTCACCAACCCAATCAAAATCAGTGAAACCAACCAATAAAGGAGACTCTTATGCACTATAATGAATCCCAAACTGAACTGTACCTCAAACATAATGAAGTATTTTTTTAGTTTCTTTCCAATGACTTTCATGTGGGTTTTTTATAAACCGAGCAATAAGGCCAACAACAAAGGAAAGTTCAAGACTAGTATGGGTTAGATGCAAAAATTTTCCAACAAGTTTAGAGTATAAGGTAGCATCAACTTCATGGGAAGTACAAGTAACTGAAAGTTTGGCTCCAGAATGAAAGGGAGAAGGGGCATTCGGGGATTTTTGAGGTCTAAAATGGGTCTCCTAAGAAAAATGTACAACCAAAATCAACTTTATAAGAACCAATAGGATTCAAGATGATGATGTCAACCATGGTGGGTGATTCACCATTTTTGGAGTAAAAAAGTACAAATATTAAAAAATAATAAAATAATAAAACTACTTTTTCAACTCGTATTTTCAAATTATCTCCCTAACTTTTTACTCAAATTTCAAGTGAAAGTAGTCGTTGGATGAAAAATTTGATACCTCATCCAAGGAGTACCCATGTTGGATACTTTTGATGGACATTACTACACAAAAAATGAGAAATACATGAAAAAACGTGATTGCAATCACATTTTTCATGTATTTCTCATTTTTCGTGTAGCAAGGTCCATCAAAAGTATACAACGTGGGTACTCCTTGGATGAGGAATCAAATTTTGCATCCAATGAGTGTTTCCACCCAAAATTTGAGTAAACCCACATGGAGATAAGTTGAAAATACGAGTTGAAAAAAATAGTTTTGTCTTTTTTCCCTCTAAAATTTGATGATGTAATCTAATCTTATTTTATTATTTCCACTATTATTTTATAATTTCCTTAGGAGTCCCATTTTAGACCTCAAAAATCCCCTAATGTTGGCTTACAGTCTTCCATGTGAAAGTGGCATAGAAGATCACAAGCATACTTGGACTGGGAAAGGGAAATACCTTCTTTGGATTGCAAGACTTGAAGACTAAGAAAATAATGAAAGTGTCCTAAGTCTCTCATTTTAAAATGATTCTTAAGGTTGGAATTCACATGGTTTATAAGGTTGAGATCACTACTAGTAAGGATAATATCATCAACATAAAGAACAATAATGATAAGAGACTTAGCCACTTTCTTGGTGTAGATAGTATTGTCAGAATGACACCTATAAAAGCCAATATCTAAAAGAAAGGTATCCATTTTCACATACCAATCCTGAGGGGCTTGCTTAGACCATAAAGGGATTGCTTAAGCTGACATACAAGGCTGGAGTCTGTTTGTATAAATCCATGAGTTTGTTCCATATAGATTTCTTCATGCAAGTCCCATGCAAGAAGGCAGATTTAACTTCCACCTGATGGACTTCCCATTTGAAAGAGGCAGCAAGGGAAAGAACAAGGTGGATAGAGCTCATTTTGGCAGTAGGAGAGAAGGTTTCAGTGTAGTCAATGCCTTCAACTTGTGAAAAACCCTTAGTAACAAGACGAGCTTTATGTTTATCAACTTTTCCATCTGGTCCAAACTTGGTCTTGTAAACCCATTTGCATACAACAAGTTTTTGTTCCTTTGGAAGAGGAACAAGGTTCCATGTATCATTTTCCAATAATGAATGATATTCTTCATTCATAGTTGCATCCCAATCTGTATGGCTTGAATCTTCTGCAAAGGTTTCAGTATCATAATTTGTTGAAGCTTGAGTTGGTAAAGAAGAGGCTCTATCGAACTAAGAACATGTACGACGTTGATCTGTAGGATCACCTGCAAGAGAATTTGATGCATCCCAAGTTGCGTGGACCCATTTTGGAAGTTGAGGAGATGAAGTAGGATCTCGAGAAGGTTGGGGGGGGATTTTCATCCTTGCTGTCATCATCTAAAGAAGAAATGTTTTTAGAAGTAGAAGGGATAGAGAGAGGTGGCACATATGTCGAACTATGCTCATAGGCCGATATATTTTCAACAAACTTTACATCTCTTCTAATGATAACATTGTTGGATTTAGGTTGAAGAAGTCTATATCCTTTGACATCTTTAGAATACCCAACGAAAATACATTTTTCACTCTTAGGTTCTAAGTCTTTATTTTTCTCATCTGGAATATGGGCCCATGCTTCACTTCCAAAAACACAGAAGTGACTTACATATGGTTTAATTGAGCTTCATGCTTCTTCTAGAGTGATATTCTTTAAAACCTTACTAGGAGTGCAATTTACTATATAATTTGCACAGTTAATTTCTTCTATCCAAAAATTAAGACTAAGTCCTTTAGATTGAAGCATACAATTAGCCATTTCCTTTAAGGTGCGATTCTTCCTTTTAGGTACACCATTTTTTTGTGGAGTATATGGAACGATATGTTGCAATTTAATTCCATGCTCAGTGAAAACACTAATGAATTTTTTGTTAACATATTCTCCGCCATTATCATATCTTAGCTTAAGGATTTGATGTCCAAAATGTTTCTCAATAAAGACCTTAAAGGCCAAGAACATGTTAAATACTTCACTCTTGATTTTTAAGAAGTATACACAAGTGAGTCTGGAGAAATCATCAATGAAAGTTAAGAAATACTTGTAGCCAGAGAATGAAACAACTAGAATTCGACCACATAAATCATTATGCACAAGTTGTAAAGGGATTGAGGCATGATAAGAGGCATGTTTTTCAAAACTATCCTAATAATTTTTCCTAGTACACATTCAGAACAAACACCATTTGTGCAAGATACCATAGGAACACCTATCACCATATTTTCTTTACATAGATTTTGAAGGGAGGGATAATTTAAGTGACCAAATCACTCATGCCAAAGTTTTCTCACTTCATCATTATGAGCAACAAATACTGAGGGAACAGTTGATGACCCAAATTTTTTAAACTTATACAATCTTGTAGAATCATCAGCAATGTCAGTAGTTGAAATCTATCTAGGATCTCTTAGGTCCTTAATTACAACATTATGAGGTGAAAATTTAACAGTTTTACCGTCACCTGAATGAGTTATCTGGTATACAGATAGAATCTTGCAGGATAAGGTAGGAACACATAATACATCATTAAATTGACCATTGTCTAAATGAATAGTTCCAATCCCTAAAAAACTAAGAGATTTATCATCACCAACATATATATTTTTGGTGTTACAATCATTTAAATAAGAGACATGGCTTTGTTTTTGGCCATGTGATAACAAGCTCCAGAATAAATTAGCCACTCATGAGAATGAGAAGAAGAAGATACATTTAGTGCATAACCAGACCGGGATGCTTGAAAACCACATGCAAAAAGTGTTATTCCTGAAGATAAAGTTGAAGTTGAAGAGTGCTCCAAATGGATGTTATGCTTCTTCATTGCTGCTTCCAAGGCTTCCATCTTCTTAAAGCATTTGGATTCTAAGTGGCATTCACGTTTACAAAATTTTCAATGTCTATCAATGTTCTTCCCTTTGTTTTTAGTTCCCTTATCATTTTGTTGAGTTGATTTTTCATTTTGAGAATGAAATGGCTTAGGACCCTTGTTTGTTTTAGGACCATTCTTTTTAGGATGTTGCTTCTTAGAATTCTTTGAACTTGGCTTTTGTTGGGTTGCTAACGCTTTCTTAGAAGACTTTTCAGCATTAAGAAGACCAAGATGTAAGATTTTTTATTGTTCTCTTATTAAAGAATCGCAAAAGGCATCAAAAGAGGGGGACTTCTAGTCTTGTCCTTGAGAAATAAAGGCTTCTCTAGTAGAATGGAAGGTGGAAATAAACACAGAGTAGGCTGGTCCTAACTTAGTAAGAATGGAATAGATAAGGCTACCATCTCCTTTCTTAACCTTAACACCTTCCAAGAGAATTCTAAGGGTCTTGAACTTGGACAGAAAATCTTCAACGAAAAAAAAAAAATTATTGGGGTCCAATGTAAGCAACTCATTTTTGAGTTGATGGGCTCTAATTTCAGTTTTAATTCCAAAAAATTTATTGAGCTTTTTCATTGCTTCAGCAGGGGTATCAATTTCTATGATATGGAACCTAAGGTCTACAGAAATAGACATCCCTATCAACCCATGTGCTTGATGTTGTTTATTTTCCCATTTGGCTTGCTTATCTTCATCTTGAGGTTTAGACTCTTGGCCTGAGGCTATTCTATAAAGGCATTTACTTCTGAAAAAATCCACCATGTAGGATAGTCATTGGAAATAGTTGGTGTTTTCAAGAATAACTAGGCATGGACTTTCCATTTTAAAAGAAACTAAATATGTATATGTTGAAACTAAGTGTTCCAATGGAAAGATCTCGAAAAATTGGGTCGATTAAAAAAAAAACGCCTTTTGGATGAAGTTATGGATTTTTGATGAAAATATGTTGAAGATGCCGATGAACTACGTGAATGTTTGGAAGTGGATGATAATGTTATATTTTAAAAAAATCCTTACAAACCCCGCCCCCCCCCACTTCTTCCAAACTTAAACTAATTAGCTCACTTTAAAAAAAATTACTTTATGTGACCCACTTTTATAAATAAGTGAAAGTCATTTTTACTTTAAATAAAAGATAAAGTGAGTTTATAATTATAAGTGACTCACTTTTTATAATGGGTGAGAAATTTTTACATAAAGTAACTTTAAAACATAAGTTACATGTGCTTTTTCAAAAAAAGTAACTCAACAAAAGGAAAGACTTGAACACAAGACCTCTATTCTCATAAAGTAACTTTAGACCAAGTGAGAAAGTTTAAAAGGTTAGTAATGTTTGGAAAGGAAGAAGGTTTTTTTTTTTTTTTTTTTTTGCACAGAAGCTTTGGGGTGCACGCTTACTTGAAAAACTCATTTTTATCTACAAAACACACACACACACACACGCAAACCAAACAAACAAGCAAAAGTATCCAAGCCTTATGGCTTAAAGTTATATTTGGCCAAAAACTAAATATTTTCCTCAATGTTTCTGATTTTTCGAGATCACACTAAGGTTCAAAGGAAAAGAGCATACCCATGAAAAACAAAAAAAAAAATCTGGTTTGCCCATATCGTACAAAGTTTTTGGGAAAAGAGTATACGCAGAAATGAAAGTTATAGATCCGATAATAAAAACAAATTATATAGGACTACATAGAAACATAAATAACTATAACTACAAATAAAGATTGTATACCTCCATATCTTAAAAATGACATAGCCAAGGCTACTGGAAACCTTTTCACGTGAAACGAAAGGGTTTCATCACTGAAACAAGTGCTCCTAACATAATATAGCAGTCCTCTCAGGCCGAAAGCAGTAAAAAATAGTAGATCTAGGAAATGACAGTCAGATGCAGTTGTATTGACTTCGGATTTGGATCACCAATGGATGCGGCCCTCAAATAGCTTTGATACCATGTAGGAATTTACAGGGTAAGTTCCTTAGATAGAAAACCAAAGGACACCACTCACAAATAGATCATAGATCAGTACACTAGTATTTTGACATGGTTAAAACTCTCAAAGAGGGAAATAGTCCACGGCCTGAGCCAACACAGCCACTTCAGACAATTTATTAATGTAAAAGAAATAAAATTTATATAAGTTTTTCTCATGAACGGTCACCTAAAAAATGACCCTCCATGCTCTTTAAATATATATCATGGACCAATCGGGTGTTAAGCCATAGATCAAGTTTTAGTAATACCGAGGAGAGAATGAACCATCAGATCACTTCATGTCTCGAACATATCATGACTGTTAAATTGTAAGTTACAAAAAGTACATACTAAAGAAACTCACTTTACCTAACTATACACTAGACCAAGTTATACTTAATTATTTCTTATGTGTCGAAATATCCTAACAGAGATTAATTGCCCTAACAATAATATTTATGATTCAAAATCCTAGACATGAGAGAGTTAGTAATATAAAACAAATTTCAAAATGAGTATACTTTTTTATGTGAAGAAGACTTGCTAAAAATCTTGTGATCTTAAACATACCTTGAGTTGCTTCTTTTACAAACCTTGTAAGGTTTCCTACTTGAAGGGATCCCTCATAATCATGACACCATATTATTTTGCTTCTTTCAACATATGTACTTGCACTTTTACTAGCAAGAACCACCAAAATATACAAGAACAATAGCGTGATTATTTTTCTAGGGTTTCAATTACCTTTTAGAAGTTGAATTCCTAGGAATTTGAGTTACAAAATCTAGATATCATTCATTGTTTCCAAGGATTTCCATATATCTTGGATTACATACAAACCATAAACATGATGGGATAGGGTTTCTAACAGGGAACAAGTGGTGATGTTTTCATATCTATTGTCAAGGATTTACAATCCCTAGATATTATCATTCTTTATCATGATGAAAAATTTGTAAACCTTAGAAGCAACTAAACCCTTAAAAGAATTTCAAAATAACATGCTCTGCGTACCTTTGTCTTAAAATATTGACATTCCATTGAGCTTGTTTCCTTTTTCTTCGAAACTAAAGACAAATTGTTAGATAACTAAAACATTAGTAATATTAATGCTTACCTAAGTTATATAAGAACTTCAAACTAGTCTCAAAAAGTTAGTTTTTTTCTCTTGATTCAATACGGATAGACATTTTGATCCCTTTGGCATCGTTCTACAATTTGCAAGACTTCAAAAGACTGATATTATGTTATACCGGATTGGACTTCAAAACGGATCTTGTTATGTTAGGCACTGTGATGCTTCCACGTCAGTTTTTATGTCATTATTAAAGCTCTAATATATATATATATATATGGACAAATTATCATCCTTCTTTCATAGGATTCTTGACTTCTTTAATTTTGAGGTGATTGTAGCTTTGTAATAGTCCTACAAATACTTTTGCATAGTTTGATTTTGGTTCATCTCTTTGCAGCCTTTAAGAACTATCTTTAGTCCTAAAATTATATAACTTAGTCACCTTAATCCTTTGTTAAATTCAAAACTTCAGATTTTGAGACTATTTTAGACTTTGGAATTATGAACGGAGATTTAATCCTTTTCACATGATACTCGGCTTGGTCTAGGCTTGTAGCCTAGACTTTTGGTCCTTTAAAATGCTACTTGGCTTCTTTCAACTATTATAATTTAAGGTTTGGTTTATGGTCCTAATTACTCACACCTATGTCTAATCAAGTTTAGAATTGAGTCATGTTAATTCGGTCCTCCTTCAAGGTAGCTCAATCTTAAAGACTAGACATGATACTTTTGATTTCCAACCATCAGTGATATTCTAGTTGCCTTTAACCTTGACCTTAGCTCTGATACCATGTTGAGAAATTTAGGGAAACTTAATTAGTGCTTATTTAATTTGATTTATCTTTAACTTTGATAGTTTCTTGTGACATTATTATTAGATTCTTATTCTTATTTTATTAGTATGTTCTTGCTCATCAAACAGCGACCAAGACATGAAGAACATTAAAGACAAATGGACACCATATGTAGGCATGCAGCTAGGGAAAAACCCTCATGAAGAGGAAAGCATGTCAAACTCTTCCACTAGTTGATTCAAATCAAATTGAGACAACTAGGACTATAGACTCACTAAAACATTAGCATCCCTTTTTGCTTCATTTTTTGCATCTAAAGCCCATTTTTGGTGTTATTTGCATCCATTTATCAAATATGGTGCAAAAATTGATGCAAAATTTGCATCGAGTTTTGCACCAAGTCTTACACCAAGTTTAGCACCAGGTATTGCAATAGGTTTTGCACCAAGTTTTATGCCAAGTTTTGTTCCATCCTTTACACCAAGTTTTGTTCCAGGTTTTGCATCAAGTTTGGCACCTAATTTTGTTTCACCTACTTTTTCATCCTCTATTGCATCCACTTTTGTGCCTACACTTGCATCAAATTTTGCATCATCCTTTGCATCATCCTTTGCATCCTCTTTTGCATCCTTTTTTAAATCTTTTTTGCATCCTTTTTTGCAACCCCTTTGTGCCAAGTTTTACATTGAGGTTTATGCCTAGTTTTGCATCTACTTTTTCATCCACTTTTTCATCTTTTTTCGTATCCATATTTACATCCCCTTTTGCATCTATTATTGTGTTCACTATTGCATCCAATTTTGTTGTGCCACAATTTGTGCCTAGTTTGGCACCTCCATTTGCACCCATTTTTTCTTCTAATTTTGCATCCACACTTGCATCCTCATTTGCATCTAGGTTTTCATCAACTTCTACATCTATATTTTCATCCATTTTTGTATCCACTTTTGCATCAGGATTTGTGTCTCAATTTGCATCTCATTTTGTATCCAATTTTGCATCCACTTTTGCATCCCTTTTTGCATCTTCATTTGCATCAAAGTTTGATTTTTTTTGCATCTATCAATACATCCACTTTTAGATTCACTTTTTTTGTGCCAAAATTTGCACTATGTTTTTCATTTACTGTTGTACCAACATTTGCTTCCAATTTTGCATCCATGTTCACATCATCTTTTGCATCCAATATTTTCATCTCTTTTTGCATCCACTTTTGTGCCAGGCTTATGCATTGATTTGTGCGTATCATTTTGTATCTACTTCCATTGCATACAATTTTATTTTACCTATTGCACCCATGTTTGCATCCACTTTTACATCCATTTTTGCATCTTGTTTTGCATCCAATTTTGCATCTTTTTTTGTGTCTATAATTACATCCACTTTTGTTGCACCACAATTTATTCTATATATTATGCCTACTGTTGCAACCCACATTTTATTTCATGTTATAATCCTCTTTTGTGTCCAATTTTGCATCAAATATTGTGTATGTTTTTGCATCCCCTATTGAATCCACTTTTACGTCAAGTTTTGCATCTCATTTTGCATCCACTTTTGCATCTAATTTTGTATCCATTGTTGCACCCATGTTTGTGTCCACGTTTACATCCATTTTTACATCTTATTTTACATCCAAGTTTACCTCCTTTTTGCATTGAAGTTTGTGTCCTTTTTTGTGTCCATTGTTTCATCCACATTTTTTTTGCAACAATTTGTGCTAATTTTTATGTTTACTATTGCACCCATGTTTTCTTCCACTTTTGCATCCATGTTTGCATCATATTTTGTGTCCAAGTTTGCATTGACTATTACATCTTCTTTTGCATCCACTTTTGTGTCAATTTTTGCATCTTGTTTTGCATCTACTTATGTTGCATCCACTTTTCATCCAATTTTATGTCTATTGTTGCCCCCATTTTTTTGTTCGCTTTTTCATCCCTTTTCCAACACTCATAATATTTTATGCATTGATGATATTTCCTATGACATTGAAAATTATGAACAACTGATGACAATGTCAATAATCATGATAATGATGATAATGAAGATGATGACGATGACATGAATTGTGATTATGATGATAATGACTATGGTGATAAAGACGATGGAGGTTACAATGACACACTCCCTCCTTAACACACTTGGAACTCACTAACACTACCTTTCACACACTCTTATTCATTCATTTCCATGCATTTTGACCTAGTGCTCCCTTATGTTTCCTTGACACTCCCTAACACTCCTTGCCACACATTAGCACACCCTGGCACTTGGCACATCTTTGCATGCTTTCCTAGCACTCTATTGTCCCTTGGCACTACTTACCATACCTTGTCACTCCCTCCTTAGCACACTTCAAACTCGCTCACACTCCCTATCACACACTCTTATTCATTCATTTCCATGCATTTGAAACTAGTGCTCCCTTGTGTTTCACTAGCACTCCCTAACACTCCTTAGCATGTGTTGGTGCCACACCATGACACCTGGCACATCCTGGCATGTCTTAGTACTTGGCATGTCTTGGAATGCTTAACATACCTTGGAACTATCTAAGATGTGTTAGCACTTCATGGCATTCCCTGACACACCTTGGAACTCCCTATATGGCATGCCCTCATAGATAGCCTTGATTTTTTTGTGACTTGGGAACCCAACCAAGTCATTGGGAAAACATTGTTGTGCTTATACCAAAGTATTTCTTCATATGAAACTATTGTCTCCAACCTCTTATTGCAACCATAGGCTTGTCTCCTACAAGTCCTATTCTGAACTTTCACTAACACACTTCATCCCTCGGACACCTGGAATCCACTAACACTCCTTGCCACACACTCTTATTCATTTATTTCCATGCACATTAACCAATCCTCCCTTATGATTCCCTGGCACTCCATAACACTCCTCATGATGCATTTACACTATATGGCATGTGTTAGCACACCTTTTCATTCCTTGGCATGCCCTCACACTCCTTAGCCATCATGCCCTCACAAATACCCTTACTTTTTTTGTGACTTGGGAACCCAATCAAGTCCTACCTCAATTACAATAACTTGACCAAGGTATGGATACTACAACTATAATATGCCTTGTTCACCTAAGAACTGTGTATAACTCATATTAGGCTACTCATGTCGAATCTTAACTCATCCCACTTAATTAGTTATGAAGACAAGGCTCACGTCCGACCGTGGCTATAAAATAACTAAGAAACATAGTTTACATCTTGACATTCCATAACAACTGGCACATCTTAAAACTCCTTGGCACTATGTGGCACATGATACCATCCCCTACATTCTTTGGCATGCTTTGGCACTCCCTAGCACACCCTATAACTCTTTGACATTCCCTGGCACTCTAGCATGCCTTGACATTGCCTAGAATATAACCTTTTCACCCCCTCCTTAACACACCTGGAACTCATTGACACTCCCTACCACACACTCTTATTCATTCATTTCCATGCATTTTTACCTATTTCTCCCTTATGTTTCGCTGGCACACATTGACACACCTTGGAACGTATCACATCTTGGCATGACGCCTTGGCACTCTAGCATTTCTTGGCACTACCTAGAATACCTTGTCACTCCCTCCTTAGCACACTTAGAACTTGCTAACACTCCCTGTCACCCATTCCTATTCATTCATTTCCATGCATTTGAAGCTAGTGTTCCATTGTGTTTCCTTGGCACTCCCTAACACTCCCTAGCATGCATTGGCACACCCTGGCACTTGGAACATCTTGGCATGCCTTAGCAATTAACATGTCTTGGAATTCCTAACATGCAACCTTGGAACTATTTAGCATGTGTTAACACTTCCTCACATTCCCTAGCACACCTTGGCACTCCCTAGTTCTCATGCCCTCATAGATAGCCTTACTTTTTTTACGACTTGGGAGCCTAACCAAGTCATTGGAAAAATAGTTTTGTGCCTAATACAAAGCCTCACTTTATCACAAACTACTATTTCTAGTCCCTTATTGCACCCATACTCTTACCTCTTACAAATCTTATTCTAAACTTCTCTTAACACACTTCATATTTGACACACTTGGAATTCACTGACACTCCATAAAACACACTCTTATTTGTTCATTTCCATGCATTTTGACCTAGTTCTCCCATGTGATGCCTTTGCACTCCCTAAGACTCCTTGGCATGCATTAACACTATCCGTCATGTGTTAGCACACCTTTTCATTCCTTGGCATGCCCTAACACTCCCTAGCTATCATGCCATCACAACTACCCTAACTTGTTTTGTGACTTGGGAACCCAACCAAGCCCTACCTTGACTACAACAACTTGACCAAGTTATAGGTACCACAACTAGATTATGCCTTATTCACTTAAGAATTGATAACTCATCTTAAACTACTAATGTCCAATCTCAAGTCATCCCACTTAACAAGTTACCAAGACAACGCTCACGTCCAACCGTGATTGTAACACAACTAAGAAACATAGTTTACATCTTGACATTCCATAACATCTAGCATACCTTAAAATCACTTAGAAATATGTGGCACATGTTAGCATCCCTTGCATTCCTTAGCATTTTTTGGCACTCACTAACACACCTTACCACTCCTTGACATACCTTAGAACTCTAGCATTCCTTGGAACTACCTAGACTATATAAACTTATCACTCCCTCCTTATCGCACCTATAACTCATTGACACTCCCTGTCACACACTCTTATTCGTTCATTTCCATGTATTTTGACCTAGTGCTCCCTTTTGTTTCCCTCGCACTCCCTAACACTCCCTAGCATGCATTGGCACGCCTTGGAACTTGGCACATCTTTGCATGCCACCCTAGAACTCTAGAATTCCTTGGTACTACCTAGCATACCTTGTCACTCCCTCCTTAGCACACCTAGAATTTGTTGACACTCCCTATCACACACTCTTATTTGTTCATTTCCATGCATTTTGACCTAGTGCCCCCTTGTGTTTCCTTAGCACTTCCTAACACTCCTTGGCACATGTTGGCACACCCTAACACCTAACACATCTTTGCATGTCACCCTGACCTCTAGCATGCCTTAGCACTACCTAGCATACATTGTCACTCCCTCCTTAGCACACTTGGAACTCACTAACACTTCCCGTCACAAACACTTATTCGTTCATTTCCATGCATTTTGACCTAGTGCTCCCTTATGTTTCCCTAACACTCCTAAACACTTCCTAGTACATGTTGAATTTAAATATAAATGTCACTCCATTCTTGTTTTCTTCCATCACAATTTTTTCCTCATTTAATCATTGGGCCTCCTTTGATAAAACATATGTTATCCCACTTTGCTCTCTAAAACCATGTGAAAGAAATTGTCTCAAATGAATTTGCAAGTACTATTAATGGATCACCAAATGATTTAGAGAGTTTTTTAGTAGTTGATTTGTGTCATTCATCCATTTTATATTTAAGATATAGTCACTAAATATTATTTTTGACATTTTTTAAAGCACATTTGAGAAGTAACTTTAGAGCCACAATTCCTAAGCCTTCATCTTGACAATGTGATTATCAAAAAGATTCAAAATACATCTAGCACTAACTTTGTCTCATGGTTCTTATTTGGCTCCATTAAAGGATCTTCAAACTTGTTTGTTGTGTATATATATAAAAAGAAATCCACTATTCTCTCTCTTTTTTTAAATGATTGGCTTGTTATAGGAAAATTTCTTGTTTACCATTGTTAGTTGTAGCAATCTTTATGTCATTCATCCATTTTATATCCAAGAGAGAGTCACCAAAGGCTTACATTGGATTGACATTTTTTGTAAAGTACATTTGAGAAGGAACCTTAGAGCGATAATTCCTAGGTAGACCTTCGTCTTGACAATGTGATTCTAAAAAAGATACAAAATACATCTAGCACTAGCTTTGTCTCATTGTTCATATTTGATCCCATTAAAGGATCTCCAATCTTATTTTTTTGTGTATATAAGTTATTTTCCACTATTATTTATTTTTTAATTGATTGCCTTATAGGAAATTTTCCTCTTTACCATTGCTAGGTGTAGCAATCTTTTTATATTGTTAGCAGTAAACTTATTTGTTAAAAAATCATACACTACATGGTTATTTTGTATACTAGTTTGTTATGGGTTGTAATTGGTTTGATAGTAGGTCAATCCAATGTTAATATGGTAGGCTAATTTTATGTCTTACTCATAGTATGGGTGTTTGAGATAAATGTGGAAGAATAGAAGGATAACCAATAGATATGTGTGTGTGTGTGTGTGTGTGTGTGTAAATATGTGTAAATATATGCGTAAATATGCGTAAATTTTATGTGGTGGTAGAAAAATGTTCATTAATTTTATCTAACAAAATAAAAGTTAATTTATTTTAGATATGTCTCCATGATTCATTCATGCTATAATTTTTGAAGATCCAATGTATTTTGGGTGCAACATACATCCATCATCTAAAAGAGAAATACTCCAAAATAATTATGTAGACATTGTCCACTTGTATAAGCCCCAACTAATGAATCAAATAATATACTTCAAGTTGGAGTTATAATATACACAATATTGAATGATAAAGACAACTTGCAAGGTCACGTCCATCAAGGTTTAATTCTTGTGGAAGAATGAATGAGTGATTGAAAATAGGTATAAATCTTAGATAATCTTAATGACAACTTAGCGAAAATGATTATGTTCAGTGGTTTATTTCTTTGAGATTGCTTAACTCACACATAATATTAACATATTATTAGATAACAAAAAAAATAAAAAAATTGTTATTTCATATCTTTAGAATTACAATTTGAGATATTTGAACGCGTCACCTTGCAAATATAACCATGTAAACCATTAAATTTAAAAAAACTATAGAGACACATTAGTCAATCTTAAAAATGGTGAGAGAAACCTCTAAAAATGTAGCCAATAAAGCCAATAAGAATGAAAAATGTAAGAATGCATAAACCCATGAAAATATTAAAAGTAAAATGCCAAAACAAAAGAGAAACATTCCATAAAGAAAGTGACACAAAAGAGACCAACTTCATCACTCATTTTAAATCCTCCAAGGTTGCGAGTTGTTCTTTCTTTCGGTGCTTGCTGGGGTTTTGGTGTCATTTGAAGGAATCTATGCCATTGTAGCTTCCAATACCCAATTGAAGCTCAGCTACCCTTGAACTCTCGTTATTCCCATCTAGTTGGCCAGAATCATTTTCGAGTTTGGCAGTTTTTTTCCAGTCCATCATTTTCCCCTTGACAAAGCGTTAGCGGCCATAAATTGTAGCCATGCATGCTCCAATTATTTTTTTGAGTAATTATCTTCATCTTTTCGTTCATACCATCATTTTATTTGAAAATAATGATATTTGTGTTGCCATTAACGTTTATTTTGGGGTTTTTTTGGTGTTGATGGTAGTTGTATAGGGAACTGATTTTCACAAACACTAGAAAACAGTAAATGCACATCACTTGCAATGCCATTGGTCGAATCATTGCAGACCATTTTTGTTTTTTAATCTTAGGGTAAAACAATGTGCCCACATGATTTCTAGGTTAATGTGAGCCTCAATTATATATTATTTAGTGAAAACTTGTAAACTATTAGTGCATACTATGATACAATTAAGATTTAAAGGATGCATTATCTTTCTCAAAAAAGGGCTTATGGTATCCATTTAGAATACTTTCTTGATCATTATTTGAAACTACCTTTCATAGTCGGTCTAGAAGAAATTTTTGTTTTTATTGCATTTTCAATTTCAGATCAATGTTTCGATATTTTACAAGAGATTACAGGGTTTGTTTTTGAGTGGCATCCCATAAAAATCAAATAAATTAACAATTTCCTTTCTAAAAACCTTCTTGGAATCCTTGCAAAGCTCAAGGATCAAACATAGGTTCATGTTTACTGAGGCTCCCACTTTCACAGGCTTGGAAGGTTCACACCTGTGGCTTATTGTGTTGCATGTGCTCACGATTTCACTCATCTTTCGAAATCAAAAACCCATGCCTTGATCATTACATGAGACAAATTTCCATTGAATGCTCTCCATAAGCTCGATGTACATTGATGTTAACTGATAATACTACTAGCTCAACGCATTTTCAATGCAACAACGGATCACATAGTTCATGCTCCCTTTATCATACATCATATCCTCAAAAAGCGTTTTGGCTCATGGGCACTTAAATTTGCAGAAAGATCATAATTTATGAAATGTGGTCAGCTCTAAATGGATTTCTGGTATTGATCAATACATATTTTCTCTAGTGTAATCCAAATACAAAAAAAAGGTGTGAATGTGAGTGTAATAATCTGGCATTGGAAACAATTTTGAGACAATGATGGTTTACGAAACACCACTCTCATCAAAAGATTTAGCTAATCTAGGAGCTAGCTATGGGGTGAAATTCCCCATATTGATGTGAGGGCAGTGTCTTATTTCAGTGTTAACATTACTTAGAGGTGCATGGGTGCTCTGTAGATCCCCTTCCTTGTGATGCTCTTATAATTGCAAGCTCACCAAAGATAAAAGTGGAAAATTTCTCAAGGAGGTTTCATTTCACATTAACATGGTTGATTATGACCATCTAGGAATTTTGTGGAATATTTTCTTTCTTGCGGTTTGTATTGTCAATTATGATGAGATCAACTCAAGTTTCCCCTTAAAGTTGGTCGCAATTAACTTCTGAATCAATATTTCTTGCATGGTTATGAAAGGAAATATTCACTTATTGGATTAAAGTTATAAGTGGTTCTTACATATAGGAAGTATCCAAGACTTCCAAGTTACTAATTTATCTAAAGTGTATAAGTGGCTACCATTTGGGTCCTTCTCCAACAATGATTTTATAGAGAAAATATGTCTGATTTTTGTTGGAATTATTAGGGCTTTGGAGATATGCAATTATTCCCCATATTGGAAAAAGCTTCTAAATCTATCATGAAAAGTATTGCAGTTGGAATGAGATTCAGGGATTGCGATTGCAAAATTTTGAATACCATTGAGAATTGGTTAACATGAGGGTTTGATATGTTGAGAAACCAAGTATAGAATAAATTAGGCTTGATTTCTCTTCTTGATAATTACTTGTGAATGTTTGTTGGCTTCTTATTAACTTTTATGTTCTCTTCATCAAGAAATTACCAAAACATAAAGATCACAAAGAGACAAAGAACACCATAAATTAGGCTCCAAGCCATGGAAAAACTCCACAAGGGGGAAAACCCAACCAATCCTTCTCTTATAAAATTAGATCAAAATGAGATATCCAAGACCAAGACCAAAAATGTCACAAAGATTCCAAGTCAACCCTCCTCCAAGTCTCCTCCAATTAGGTCAAAGTCAACAAAATTCAATGTTGGTCAAACCCTAAATTTTCAGCCCCTGAAATTTCAAGCCTATAGTACCACAGTGTGAGCTGGATTAGGGTAGAAAACTTTGATCTTCTCTCTCCTTTGACTTGCTTCTCTCTCTTATGAATTTGACTCCTTTTCTTCTTAACCAATCATAGAAATAGATAGAAGATGATGTGATGAATGAATGAATCTCCAAGAGGTCGAGTTGACTTGTATATAGGAGGGTTGAATAGATGCCACATAGGTTGACTTGTCCAAGGAGGGTCGACTTGGTCTTTGTTTGACTCTTTGACTAAAAATAATAATTCTTTTTTGTTTCTTTCAAATGTCCAATTGGGACATGACTCAAATACAAATTCTTTTGACCCCTTTTGACTCTTTGAGCATGAAGAACATGCTTAGACCAAAATAAATAAATAAATAATAATGTTGATAAATCCTTAAGGAAACATAATTAGGGTTTCTCTAATTGATTTCTCTTTTACTTGAAAACTTCTGGTGATATTATTATTACTTCTTCTTTTATTATGTTTAGATCATCAAGACAATTTCCAAAACAATAAAGATCACAAACACAACAAGAGAACACTAGAGATAGGCTCCAAGCCAGGGAAAGACCCCTCCAAAGGGGAAAACCCAGAGAACTATCTTCTTATAGAATCAATTTCAAAGGAGACTTCCAAGACCTAAGACTCAAACAAGGCCTCCCAAGATCAAGCCAGCCACCAAAAATAACTTCTTCAATATAAGATAATGTCTCTAGTATCAACGAACCATATTTTTCCAAAGACAAGAATTTTGGTCTTCCTTTAAGGTCTGCAAACCCTCCTACAATTCATGGATCTGAGGTAACCCTAGTAGACCTAGGGTATACACATGTGTGAGTTGTCCACATCAAGAAATTTGCACTTCCTTTCTTCTTTGCTTGCCTTCTAGTCTTCATCCAAGACTTTCGCACTTGCTTCTAGTTGCAGATCAAAACAAGAGATGACATTTGAGTGTATGATTCCAAGAGTGGTCAAAGTCCTCTTTATATAGTCTTTGTTGGGGCTAGAATAGGCCCTCTAGGCCGACTTCAACAAGGGTTGGTTGACTTGATCTTGGGGGATTTTAAGATCATTCTAGAGACAAAATAATATTTATTTTTCTTGTTACATGTGCCCAATTGGGTCTTTTACAATATGACAAGGACCATGACTCAAGACATAAACCCTAGAGCACACAATGGGTGCTTTGACCTAGGACCAAAGACTCTAAGCATGGAACCCATGCTATAATAATAATTTTCTTTTACAAATTATTTTTCTTTCTTTTTGACAAATACAAAAGAATGATTACATCATGTTATGAGCCAAATACAATTATTAAGATCAATACTAGTTAAAACTTCCAACACTCTCTCTTAACTAGGGAGGTATTCATAATTGACCAATGGTACAAGGACAATACTCCATTTGAAAAGTTCTCATAACCCTAGAGGATGTGTGTGTGTGTTTAGTTTTATTAAGGTATGCATATTCATTTGGACTTAATCAATGGGTGTTGTTCCCTACAATGTACGTAAATGCCAAATAATATGGTTAAAACAACACATTACAATTTGGTTATATATATATATATATATATATATATATATATATATATATATATATATATATATATATGACTTAAGAAGAGATTAGTGTACCCTACAATGTACTTAAATGCTAAACAATAAGGTAAAACTTGTTGAAGAATATAACTAGTATTGTTCTTCATAATTGTATTTGAGTCATGATGTAATGTATTTGTCAAAAGAAAGAAAAATTATTGTAAAAGAAAATTATTATTAAGCATGGGTTTCATGCTTTGTTTGTTTCTAGGTCAAAAGCCTCCATTGAAGATTTCTAGGGTTGTGTCAAAAGTCATTCATATTCATTATGTAAAGGAACTTTCTTTAGGTTCCTCATGTTAAAGAAGTAAAATATGTTTGTGTGTCAAAATATTTAATAAGCCTCCATCTACCAAGTTAGCTCCATCTTCTACTAGTTGGCCTCATTGAAGGGGTGCGTCCTCCCATAAGAAGAGTATATATACAAGTGTTATTCAACCTATTAGAGAAGAGCCACACACATGAAGTCAATCTGCAATTCTCAAGTGAAGAAGGAGGTGCAAAAATGTCTAAGATAGAAGTCTTTCATTATTACAAGGAAATGAATTACCATAGAAAACGATGAAATCTTTGGAAACAAAGATTCTACCACAATTGTAAAGGAAACAAGACATGTTGCAGTATCTAAGGTACAAACCAATCCTGAGGAATGTAGAGCAAGCTGTAATTCTTGTTGAAGAGTGGACTTACATTGACAGGTGAAGGAAGGAGCTAGAAAGTTGATTTGGTTACAAGGAGGCTGACTTGGTGGATGGAGGGAAATTAGCTCAATTTGTCAAGCTAAATCACCTTTGCTATTGAGAGGTCATGAGTTCAATTGTATTGACACTCTCGAGGTCAGAATCCATGGTTGAGTTGGCAGGAAGTGATCCCTTCAGTTAGACATGCTTGTTACAAATATTCCATGGACATAGCAGTAATAGATCTTTACTTGTTACAAATATTCCATGGAAGTAGATCTTTGGGTTCACAATATATATATATATATATATATATATATATATATATATCACCATTGTAATGAGCTGGTTTTACCATATTGTTTGGGATTTAAGTGCACAACCAACCTATGAAATATTGGCAAGTTTTACCTAAGCTTATAATATAACATTTGTATACTCCCTTGAGTAAATATAATTTTCTTATTAATTCAGAACACTTTAATTAGAACATGTATTTTAACTTTTTCATTTGTGATGAAGAATAGGTTTATAAATTGGCTTCATAATTCATATATGAGTATGATCACCTTTTTTATCATTTTATTAGTTAGAAAGATCATGGCTAAGACTTATTTATTGATGAAGAGATATGTAGGTTTCTTTTCATAGTTGTTTGTCCTTCATTTCCTCTTCCTCTTCATTGATTAACCACGTGTGAAAATGGAACCATTTGGAAAATTCCATAGAATCTTTGAGCAAAGAGGCATTCATGGAAGGTTGTAATGTCAAATTACAATAAAATTGAAATAAAAGTGATATAGGGTTGCTCTTTTTTTGGCTCCGTGATTTGATAACCTAAGTTTTTTCCAATAATATATATGTATATATATCCATTTTAATTCTGAATCTACCAAGCAAGAGACACTTAAATCTCTTGTCGTGCAAACCCCTTTTAGAGTGAAAAGATAATTGATCTCATATCTTGGTGGATCTTGAGTTGAGATGGATCTAAGCTAGTTAAACTATATATATATATATATATATATATATATATATATATATATATATATATTCTGAATCTACCAAGCACTAAGAGAGACTTTTTTGAGTGAAAAGATATTTGATCTCGTATCTTGGTGGATCTTGAGTTGAGATGGATCTAAGCTAGTTAAACTATCAATCAATTGTTTGTTTGATTTTCTATATGCGGAAATGGAGCCATGAGAGTGACCCTCAAATTTATATTTAGTCAAGCATATGCAATTTTTGTTTCCAAAGCATGAATCAAAACAAAATTTAGAGACTCACCACCATTCAATAAAAGCATTGAGCTAGTAGATTAATTGGAGTGGTTGAATATTTTGAATTACAAGAGATTAGGGGTTCAAATCTCTTATGATCTTTCTAGACCTCACTCAATATCCTTGCTAGGTTAAGTTGCAAAAACTACAACATTGTGGACCTCATTCAATATAATATAAACCTAATTTTATTTAGCACCTTTGTGTTTAAAAGTTGAATGCATCACAAATGGAAAGATGTACTCTCATATGAATAATAATATATGCCTTGGTGATCTGAACAAACCCTACTGTATTTCACTCTCTGGTAGCCGGATACTAGAATTGCATTCTCCTTTGCACCTTGATATCGATCAGTACATTTTGTTGATTGATGTACAATTTGCCTTTTAAAACACGCATAATTAGTTACCAAGGAAAAAAAAAAAAAAGGGGACATTTACGTTCTATTTTTCAAGATATTCCTTAACAGCCTTCAACCAATCACTATATTCGTGCCCCTCCTTTGCAAAAAATGGGACAAATAATATTCTAGGCCGAGGTTGATGCCTCGAACTTCCAGGTATTCATGAAGGACTTTCCAGAAATTCTCATCCAAACTGTGAACCAAACTCCCACAACCAAATAACCTAAAATCCAATCAAAAAACAAAACTTTCATATATTTAAGCTAACCCTCAAAAGTTACTCAAAATCCAGAAGACTGAAAATTCAAACCCTACAAACAGTAGAAAATTTAAAAATCCAAACTCCTAGAACCCGAAGACATGTGAGAGGCCAACATATTAACCCTTCAAACCCAGAGAATACTAAAATGACAAAGAGATAAGGTATCGTGATACACACCTGTTGATTATTGTTTCGTACGGAATTGGATCTCCTTCATCTGATGCTTTACTCTGTGGGTCTTTGAAGGACACGTCCTCGATGAGAAAGCCGGAGAAATACCCAGTGCAACAAAATTCGAGGAAAGAACCTTCTCCTTTAGAAATAGTGACTGTTACCTCCACATATTCCTTAGCCTCCTCCGCCGTCGTAGCTTCAACTTTTATATCCTCATTACCATTTTTCTTCCTGCAATATAACCACCGTTTTTCCATCTATCTTCGAGGGCATGTTTTCCTTCTCCCAGGAAGCCCAGCACCATTCAAGCGAACGCGCAATCTAGTCTTCGATCACTTTTCACTAGGATTTCGTATATACTTCAGACTCCGAAGTAAACTAACCTCTTGAAACCCATGGTGTTCCGTTCAGTTTTTCTTTCCTGCAACGGTTTCGAAACGCAGCCGCGCGGCTGAATGGATCATCCATACATAGAGATTTGAACCCATTTTTCCAAATGCCTTTTCTTAAAGACTGGATAGACTTTTAATTGTTGACTCATTATTACTAGAATAGCAAATGTGCATTCTTGGATAGGGGAGGGAGTCCCTTAAAATCCTTGCAGCTCTATGTAAGAGGTCTTCTATTATCAGTAAAAAAAATTAAGAGGTCTTCTATTATCAATAAAAAATGAGTGCATAAAAGAGTTTTCATCATTGTTGTTTGTTGAAAAGCACCCCATAAAGGGAATTAGTGGGAATTAATGGTCGAGTAATCTTGTCTGGCTGCATTACATCAAATTCATGGATGGATTCATCTTTAAGTAAAGATCACCTTCAATGTTGTAAGCAAGTTAGGCAAATGTTCTCAAAAGATATAGAAAGAAGTATATAACAATCTAGAAATATATTTTTTTTGATAGGGAAGGATCAAACATCAAGTTATAGCATAAATCAAATTTTCCATAATAAAACTTAGGTTATTCAAAATTATAAAATTGAGTTGTGTCATATCTCGACAATAAGACTCGGAACATGTGAAGCATTTTTTATAAAATTAATTTAAATGTTATAAAAATATTTTTTTCATTTTCTCTTCATATAACATTAGATATTAGATATTAAGGATAAAGTTTTGGTTGAAGAACCCTAGACAATGGTCCGCTTCAATCCATCCTTTGCATCCACAATAGCTATGTAAGGCTCCTCGACACAGGCAAGGAACAGACCCCTGGATCCAAATGATGCTGAATGTAATGTAGTTCATTTAAGTTTTCCAAACATGGGTTGGTGACCGTTAGAGTTGTTGAATGTGTCACCACGGAAATTGTTAGTTGGACCACATTTATAGATGTGAGGGACAGTTGCACTATATATCTTGTCCCTGTTGATCAATGCCCTTGCAAGGATCATGGTTTTGTGAAACATGGAAGTCATAATGGGACTGGAGATGAAACATTGTCCCAAAAATTAGAAGAGAGAGTTGTTGTTGTTCAGGTTGATCTAGTTTCGCAACTCTTTTGGCTTACATGAAGCTAGGTTTTAGACAATTTAATTGGAAGCATTAGAAACTCTTTGTTGGATTGGAGGCAACCTTAGCTCTTAGGCCCCCCATTTTGTAGGTTTTGTCTACTCTCAAGGGGAGGTTATTACACCGAATTTAGAAAATTTCATTATCTTTGTGAAACAAATCACAAGAGGCTCCCTTGTCTGCAAGTTAATTTCACGGATTTCATCTCCACACTAGTATCCATGATCCAAGATTGGGTGAGAACCCCATATGGTAGTTTTTAGCTCCCAAACAAGATTAGAAATCCCTCAATGAGTATGGCATAACTAAGGACACCATCATCTATATAGTTTCAAGATTCAGAGGTGGATCCAAAGGTTGGGGTGTGTCCTCCTCATCCCAAACCAAATCCTTTAAGGATGTTCTTAAACTAGGGCCTCCACCTCCAAAACCTAAAGATATCTTAGGTATGGTATATGTGGTAGACCAGGAAGTAGAAACACCATAACCTGAAGTGGAAAACATGACATGTATATTCCTAGCTACAAATTATGAACAAGAAGTGCTTATTCTCCATTTTAATGGTTTTTGGCCCTCAACGTCTGCCCTTCAGGAGTGGGTGAACCAGAACTAGTCTCAGAATATTGCTCAATGGTGTTTTCATTGATTCCAACATCTATCTTGAACGCTATTAATATATGCCATATATTACATCAGTTAGAAACTCCAATAAGTAAGAATCCCTGGAAGGAAGGAAACCTTAGAAGCCCTGCACTTGTTGAAGTTTTTGAGGATTAAGATAAGTGAAATTTCTCTAGATACTTTCATCAATTGATGCTCCTCATCATGCCAATCCTAATTGTATGTGGCATGCCATGAGGCTCCACGCAGTTGAGGAGATATGCCCCATCAAAGATTGAAGTCCCCTTCCTATGGTTAAGGTCCCCAAATGAGATGATATGATAGCTCATCATTGGCTAGAATATTGAGACAAAGGAGGAATTTCATTGAAGAATTAAATTAAATTCTTTATGATCAAATCAATTAATTTGGTTTGTTAAGTTTTCAGCTCCAAGCCAATTCAAAATTAAATGGCTCCCTCCAAACACAAGTTGGCCTTCATAAAGGTGTTAAGCATTAGTTCCAAAATTTAATATTTAAAATTTGAAATACCCTATTATTCAAGTCGTCCTGACCCTCCTAAAGGCACCTCAGCCTCTATATATATAAGACCCTTTTTTCCTCAAAACATATGACCACATGCGTTGATTTGAGATACTTTATGTGAACTACTTCAGGAAAAAAATCGACCTTGAGGCCCAAATTACAATGTTATTGATATTTCCTTTTGTTCAAGGAAACTCACTAAAGGGATAAATTGTCTGAGGCTACTTGGCCTCCATATCTAAGGTCATTTGGGCCATATTTTTGTTTTGTTTTTCTTTGGGTTAATGGTTTCACTGGTCTAAGGGCTTCAATATCACAGAGGTTATTCAGCCACATATTTGAGTTTTTGTGGGAACTTTCATGCCATTCCTAAGGCCACCTATGAAGATATCTCGGCCATGTGATTAGGAAATTTTTTGTGCATTAGTGAGGTCAAATCCATGGAGGTTTGTGCATAAACTCTGGACTATTTCTATGGCTATAAGTCAAGCTTTTGAGCAGTCTAATTGAACATTGTTCAACCCTTTTAGGGAATCAATTAAAGGCTTATTGTGGCATTCCTTATTAGCATAATGGGAATTGTTCATTAGTTTGTAAGGCTTACTCAGTCCTCCCTTGGATACTCATCTGTAATACTTTCTTGATACCCCTATTTCCTATGGAGAAGTATCAGCCTAGCACCTGTGACATGTACAGGTTATTTGTGGATTTTTGTAATGGTTTTCAGTAGTTTTGTTACAAGCTTATCCTAAGCATTCGGACCCCTCTCTTGACATATAATTCATGTTCAAATTGTGGTGTATTTCTCACTGTGATTTCTAAGGCATATTTTAAACTTTTCTATAAGATGTATTATGGGTGTTTTTGGCATCAACTTAGTTGCTAAGATTGTGTAAATCATAAAGCTCTAATATGAATTTCCTGAAGCACTAATCTCTTTCCAAGATGCATATTATAATACATTAAGTGCATGACATCAAACGAACCAGAAACAAATAATTGTAGAGGGTTCATTCACATCTATACAAGACAAGTGTCTGAGGGTTATTCACTAGTTAAGATCTTCTAGTTATTCCAATGCACTATGATAAGTCTACCCATCTTTTGAAAGTAGACTTTTTAAGGTTAATTCAAGGGCCATCTTGTATATTGTTTTAAGAATTCCCTGTGGGAATGAAAAATCCTTGTTTTCTTTAAGGTCACATCAACGATTGGATTGAAAGTAACCTTATGTACAGTGATCATGTTCAGAACATAACTACCTCATCATTATGTCATCAAGACAACAAAATCAAGTCTCATCTAAAATTGTGAACAAGTGTATCAGTGTGTGAGGTAGCACAAGATTAGACATATTCATGCATCAACTCAAAGAAAACTTTCAAAAGAAACCTGAGGAGAAGCGTTTGTTGGTGGGGTATCCATAGCAGAGAAAAGATTTTATTATATAAGAAATAAGTATCAAATATTCCAACAGAGAAATTGTTAATTGAAGGCAGATACAATGGTACTCTTTGAAGACTTAAGAAAAAAATGATTGTTGTTTCACATGCAATGCTTCACTTCCTATGCACATAAAGATATTGACCAGTTATGGTTTTGAATGATCAACATACTACTAAGGTTTGACTTAGATTGCAATACTTGATCAATTGATGGCATAAGGGTTCAAAGTGGAATGAATTGAATTGGTATACTTACATTGTAGAGGCTCAGTTGGTCCGAAATCCTATGATCCTATGTTCATTAAGGTAGAAGTTAAGGAAACTTACTATTGGGAATAGGTCAGACTTGTTGCATATGGGATTTTTCTAGTGGGAAAAAGTTAATAGTGACAGCAATGATATTTATTGTGACAAGTTATATAACAAGAGCAAAGACAGTGCATATTATTGTGGCTATGAGTTTGACCCACTACTGCTTGGACTTGTCAACAAATATATATGACAAGTAGTATTGGACTCATTTGTTTGAGAATTACAACATTGGCATTGACAACTAGGGTTTGGTAGTTTGAGAAAAAGAAGGTTTTATTTCTTTTGAAGATCGTGTACCTGTATTACCAATAAACAAGTTAGCAGATTGTTTCATTTTTATCTATCTTATTGGTCACAGGGGGATTGAATCTGAAAATTGTGAAATGTGGTCCACTGTGATGAATTAAAGGTCAAAGAATTCATAGCAACTGGTAGTTTTTAGATTATGGTGGCAGGGTGGTGCAAGGTAGGAGAGTTGAGTCTCCTTCAGATTGGAGCCTGAGAGAACTTTAGGGACATATAGTGGTGCTAGGAAAGTCAAAGCTTACACAGGGTGTTAGAGCATCCTTTCAATCGAAGCTAATAAAACCAGAGCATTGGAGCATCCTTCCATTTGGAGTTGGTAAATAATATATTTGTATCTTCCTTCGGGTTGAAACCTGTAAACCAGGGTGTTAGATCATCCTTCAAGATGGAGTTGGTAAACCAGGGCATTAGAGCATCCTTTCAATTGGAGTTAATAAATTAGGGGGTTGGAGCCTCCTTCCAATTGTAGCTAGAGAATATTGGAAGTTGGAGCATCCAATTGATGTAATGTTGAAAATACCTGTATTAAGAAACATTCATTGGTTTTTCTCCCGAAAGTGTTTCCACCTAAAAATCGTGTGTCTACTATCTTGGATGTTGTGCATTGTTGAATGGTGTTGTCATATGTTCATTTGATACGATACTAAATTATCTTTTATCTAATGTTAATGATAATTAATTTTTTGAGTATATAAAATTAACTAATTGAAAGGCAATATTGATTCACCCCCTCTCAACATTTCTGAAAATTGGTATTAGAGCAGGTTCCTCCAATTACATCCTAACGGCTGGAATGCAAATCTTAGAAGTGTGGAGATGTGAAATTCAAAGAGTCATGCATCCAAATGATCGAAGGAATTTTTTGGTATTGAAATAGTCTCAAAATATATTAGAGACAATGAAGAGAATCAAGTTGGTCTAATAGCTCCTGAGTTTGATGAAGCCAACTATGAAATATGGGAATCCAAAAGGAAAGTCCATCTGCAATCTCAAGGATATGATGCATGGAACTCTATTGTTTCTGGAGACACATATATGGATGAATCTAGAGAGTATAATAAAAAAGACATTAAATTCATTCTTAGTGCTCTTCCAAACCTCGTAAAAGTCAAATTTGATCAACGATAATCAACCAAAGTCTTTGGAAGAAGATTCATGATCTCTACTCAAAGAAGCATGTAATTCAAGATGGAAATTATGATGATTATTGTGATTCATACGAAGTATATCAAGAAGTAGTAGTAGACTTGGAAGGAGAGTTGATTAGAACCTAATTCAATCTTAACAAAGAAAGAAAACTAAATCGGGTACTTGAAGAAGAGTTTTCCCTCCAAAGATTTCAAGTGTAGGAAGTTGAAAAGATAGAAAAAACTTGACAAGCCAATTAGAGGAATTTGTAGTAGAAGTTGGCTAAAAGCAAAATGAAAAAATGCAAGATCTTAACAAAGCAACAGAAAATTTCACCCTTCTAAAACTACAAGTAGAGGAGGTATAAAAATGAAGAAGAGTCTTGAAAAGAAAGTTTCAGGAAGATATTTCTCAAAAGCAAAGAGAACTTGATGCTTCCCTAACCAAAATAGGAAATTTCAGGAAATAGTAAAGAGGTAAATTGTTGGATGACGAAAAGAAAAAATATGTCATTGCTCTTTTGAATATGAAGCCAAAGGAAGCAGGAGAAGCTCCATGTGATGAAGCCATAAGATCCAACTCCCCATAGAGCAAGATTGATGAGAATCCTGACAGCAGGATCCCTTAAAGTCCAAACCTAGATGAAGGACAAAAGAAGGTTAAAATTATTGTGGCTCCAAGAAGTAATGCTAAAGGATTCAAGGACAAGGATCGATAAAAGGTTGTACCTCCTTCAAGAAAAAATGTCTACAGAAAATCATCAAGACAATACATCTCATCCAAATACCCTAGAATGTTTTATGGTTGTTGTTTTTCATGTTCTAATTTTGGTCATATGGCCAAGGATTGTAGAATGTATGACAGGGGTGATTATTAATACCGTAGAAGAAAGTTTGCAAAACCATAAGATAAATTTCAAAATGATTTTTCCAGTAGAAAGTATATGTCATTCTCTCCATCATTCAGGTTCAACATTGAATGTTACAAATGTCATAACTATGGGCATATAGCTCAAGATTGCAAATACAAGCTGGAATCTTCCATGAAGGAGAATTCTAATATCAGGTAAAATAAAATGGAATAAAAGAACAAAAAAAAAAAGATCAAGTGAATTAAAAAATATTAACAATCACACTCTCAAGATTTGTAAATTCAAAGGGTCATGATGAATCTACAATGGAAGATGTTAAGGATTATTCAGCTACAGATTCAGTCCACACATTATTCTAATGAAGGTGGCTTAAAGACTCCCTGTATTGTGAATGATGAAGAGAGGGAGTCTATGTAGCGGTGGTTGCACTTTTAAACATCTAACTTTTGACAATTTCATAAATGTAAGATATGAAGAAGTTGTGAGAGCAGTATTCAATGTTGTCAGCAGATTTGAGAAGTAACAAGTTTGGAAAGCAGAGTTATGGACAGAATTATAGAAGGTCAACTATGACAAGCCATGTGAGGCATAACAAGTCAGGGGGAGAGAAATTTCAGAGGAAAATATTTTTTCAGGGGGAGTAACCCTTTTCCATTGATGTTAAAGCGGGAGATAAATTAGGAGAAGAAGATTAGAATCATGAAGACACAGGGAGCAGTAATTGGAAGGGGAGTACGTGTGTTCCCATCAATGAGAAAGGTGGAGATTTTTTAATGGTGTTTTCATTGATTCCAACATCGGTCTTGAATGATATTAATAAACGCCATGGATTACATCAGTTGGAAACTCAAATAGAAAAGAATCCCTATAAGGAAGGAAAGAAACCCTAGAAGCACTGCACTTTTTGAATATTTCAAGGATGAATATCAGAGAATTTTCTCTGGATACCTTCATTAATTAGTGTTATGTTAAAAATATGAAATTACAGTTAAATTCCACTTTGGGAGGCTCCCCTTGTGGATATAATGATTGCATTTAATTCCTCTTTTCTAGAGGACCAAAATCGACCTAAAGATCACTCAAATCAAATAAGGGAAAGTGCTCTTATGAAGAAAAGCCCATATCTAAATATTTGATAAGGTCAGCCCTAAAGAAAAGTTGACCACCTTGCAAGGCTATAAATACAAGGGTCCTCTACCTCATTTAGAAACAATGATGAGACACTCTTCTATCTTATTTTTGGCTTGCACATGCCTAAGGCTCGTTCATAGAAGAATAGGTTCGCTCTGAGGTGAAATTGCAGGGTCTGAGGCTTGCATCTTTAATTTAGGGTTTTTGGCCTCAGCCACAAGCACAACATAGGAAGAAGTCAACTACAGTCACTCGCATAGAATCTCATCTGTGTGACTATAGACTTCCAATCGCATGGAAAACTCTCCATCTATGTGATTAGGGTGTTAGGGTTACTACAGTCCATATTTGACCCTAGTCACTCGCATGCGAGGCCTAAGGGAGCGACCGGATTTCCATAGTCACTTGCATATATCCTCCTCCATGCGACTAGGAACTAAAATATGAAATCTCATTCTTCCAAAGTTTTCACTCATTGACCGTAGTGTTCGACAGTTGACTACAGATAGTGACAATTCATTACAGTCTTCAGAATTAGGGTTTTGAGTATATACATTGCTGGGTTCATTTCATGGATGTTGTAGTTGTTTTGTTGGTTAGTTTCATAGATGAAGATATGGATCATTGTACTCTATTTTTCTGAATCATTTGATGATAATCTAAGAAGAAGAATTTTTAATGGTTTTCCCCATAGTGGTATTTTCCCTGGTCTTCAACCAATCATGGTGTCTCTATGTGTGCATGCATTTCTTCTATTGTTACTTTATGTTATGCTTCATTGATGATGATGATATTTTTATTTCTACATCGTTGCAAATGCTGCTTAATACTGACACAAATCTGAATAATGTTATGATGTTATGGGGTGAACTTAATGTATTAATGAAGAAATGCAATTTTCAAATAAAATAACAATATAGCCCTATGAAAAATTAACATGGTATCAAGTTGGGCTGAAGAAAAGTCATGGATATCATCCCCATGGAGACAAATTCGATGGAAATAAGAGAAGATGGAGGAGACCTAAAAGAATTATATGGTTTGAAGAAAACCTTAGGCAATTTTTGCACTAGGGTTTGATGGATATTATGAGGTTAGGGTTTGAGAGAAACCCTGGTTTATGGAAAATATTTAAGATATGAAATCTAGAAACCCTATCATGGTCAAAGAAAAGGTGTTTAAGCACTTATGATAGTTTTGATGAAGCCCTAGATGGGATAGTCTCTAGTAGGCCTAGTTGTTAATAAAGTTGATCGAAATATTGAAGGCAACATTGTTATATGGACAATGGACAGTGATTTCTCTTGAAGGTTGGTCCAAGAGGGAGAGGATAACCTCTTATTGAAGATAATTATTTCTTATGATTCTCCTTGATTTCCCTACTTTTGACTAGACTTATAGATCTGATTGTTTTTTTTATCATTACTTATACTACCTGCATGTATATTTGAGTATTTGGATGTTTCTAACAACCTTGATGAAATGTAGTAAGAGGATCCTTCTTGAGTATCATTTGAGATGTGGGAAAGAAAATATAGAGCTGGAAAAGGTAAAGAGGCACCTGATGAAAAGATGACTAAGTGTTGCAATTTGCCTATGTAAAATGAAAAGATGCACATGTATTTGAATACTACAAGGTATGCATAGTATATTGTTTCAATGTTATGTTTCAGATATAATATTGAATGGAAAGGTAAGCCCTAAGGTATGATGAGAAAGTCTCCTTCTCAAATGGTTCATGCATGCGTATGAAAGTAATTTGGATTCATGATCCTTATGATGAAATAGTGCACTTGGTATTGAACAAGTATCTTGCTTCTTGAACATGATGAACATCTTGACTCATATTCTATGAGGCTACTTAATATTGATCTTAAATTTAGTGGTATACTTTATGTTTAGCTAACATCTATCATCTTGGACATATTAAGATAGTGTTGTTGTATGAGACAAGCTTAAGCTTATGGTTGGCACTTCCTTGATAGGAAGAATTAATATGGTATCCTTTTATGATTTATATGATTATTTATGTTCTTACATGATATTTGATTTAATTACATGCATGAATAGGAGATAGATAATATTTCTACATGATGATCAAGTTGATATCGTATATGAGTATGATGATAGCATCGTTGATCAAGGACACTGAGCCAGCTCTTCCTACCCTGTTTGAGCTCCCAGGGTGCGAAATTGAGATAGAGGGCTCCTAGTGTTGAGGGAGCTCTGAACAATAAGGTATCACCCCCTATATATTACCCATAGGGTTGGAGATGTTTCTCCCCTATCTTCATAGGGTTGGAGATGTTTCTCCCCTATATGTTCTATGTAGAGTATACCCCAGTTGGCATCATACCCACAAGCAGGGCTTATTGGGAATATTGCTCCATGTTTTGCCAATGGGTTAAGAGTGTACTTGGGGTGTACAACCCAATTCTATTATGATGCAGGTGTTCTACCACATGACTACTTAGAGTCGTTGATGGGAAGATCTATAGGAAATAGGATTGGGTTGAGATTTTCTCCCCTATGCAGTTTCGAGTTGAGATTGAGCTCCTCGATGTGATTCCAAGGTTGAGATGTGCTCCCATGTGTGTTTTGATATCCTATTAATCGTTACGGGGTTGTAATAGTAGCTCCCCCATGATATTATAGGTCGATATGTGATCTCTGATGTGGTTCCAAGTTGAGACATGCTCCTTGATTGTATAATCTTTGATGATGATACAAATCACAGATTTAGCTCTTCGTTGATATCCCTAAGAAGTAGCCCATTGGTATATTTTCTGGGTAGTAGCCTAATGGATAGAGGGTGGTAGATTGAGCTCCCCTTCAATGTCAAAATATTCTTATTCTAGATTCGAGAATTTTCAGAGCATGAGAAGGAACAATGAAGAGATAAGCAGGAATAGGCAAGAGATTAATTGAGATGATCAGTGATGATATGATATGATGAGATACTTGAGCCGCGACATATGATGATAGGATGAGATATTGATCGATGGTCATATATTGATAGGTGGAATTCTCCCTAGTTGAGAGGGAGTGTTAAAAATATGACACTGTGGCAAAACTCCACTTTGGACATCTCCCCTGATGGAGATAATTATTCTGTTGAATTCATCTTTTTGAGAGGACCAAAATCAACCTAAATATCACTCAAATCAGATAAGTGAAAGTTTTCTTATGAAGAAAATCCCACATGTTCATATTTGATCAAGTTGGCCCTAAAGAAAAGTGGACCGCCTTTGAAGGATATAAATGCAAGGGTCATCTACCTGATTTAGAAATAATAATGAGACACTCTTCTATCTTGTTTTTGGCTTGCACAAGTTTTAGTCTCGTCCACGGAGGAATAGGTTCACTCCGAGGTGAAATTGCATGGTTTGAGGCTCACATCTCTAATTTAGGGTTTTGGGCCTCAGTCGCAAGCACAACATAGGAATAAGTCGACTATAGTCACTTGCATAGAATTTCATCCATGCTATTGAAGCCTTCTATTCTCACAGACAACTCTTTTTCCATGCGATTAGGGCATTAGGGTTTTTGTAGTGCAGATCTAACCCCAGTCACTTGCATGTTAGGCTTAAGGAAGCGACTGGGCTTCCATAATCTTTCACATATCTCCTCCTCCATGTGACCAGGAACTAAAAGATGAAATCTTAGTCTTCCAAAGTTTTCGCTCGTTGATCGTAGTGTTCGGTAGGTGACCGCAAAGTCTATAGACAATGACATTTCATTACAATCTTTGGAATTAGGTTTTGAGTATATGCATTGTTGGGTTCATTTCATGGATGTTGTAGTTGTTTTTCTGGTTAGTTTCATAGATTAAGATATGGATCTTTCTACTCTATTTTTCTGAATCATTTTATGACAATATAAGAAGAATAATTTTCAAGGTTTTTCCCCATAATGGGTTTTGCCTTGGTCTTTGACCAATCCTAGTGTCTCTAT
This sequence comes from Pinus tabuliformis, assembly GCA_031772625.1. Lineage (NCBI taxonomy): Eukaryota > Viridiplantae > Streptophyta > Pinopsida > Pinales > Pinaceae > Pinus > Pinus tabuliformis. The sequence continues at coordinate 820,472,640 of CM062816.1, read as the reverse complement.
GTGTGCATGCTTTTCTTCTCTTGTTCCTTTACGTTTCGCTACATTGATGATGATGATATTTCTTTTTCTACATAGTTGCATATGTTGCTTAATAATGATGTAAATATGAATAATGTTATGATGTTATGGGGTGAACTTAATGTATTAATGAAGAAATGTAGTTATCAAAGAAAGTAAATATATCCCTATGAAAAATTAACATGTTCCTCAGCATGATGATTCTAATGGTATGTGGCAAGCCACGAGGCTCCTCGCAGTTGAGGAGATATTCCCCATCAAATACTGAGGCCCCCTTCTTGTGGTCAAGGTTCCAAAATGAGATGATGCGGTAGCTCATCATTAGCTAGAATATTGAGACCAAGGATGAATTACATTTAAGAATTAATTTAAATACTTTTTGATCAAATAAACTAATTTGGTTTGTGGGGCTTTTGGCTCCAAGTCAATTCAAAATTAAATGGCTCCCTCTAAATGCAAGTTGGCCTTCATAAAGGAGATAAGAATTGGCTCTAAAAATGAATATTTAAAGTTTTATATCCCATACTATTCAAGTCAGCCTACCCCTCATAAAGGAACATAAACCTCCATATATAAAAGACACCTTTGTCCTCAAAACATATGATCTCATGCATTGATTTGAGATATTTTTTGTGAATTATTTCAAGAAAAAAAAATGTTCCGAAGACCTGAATTATAGTGGTATTGATAATTCCTTTTGTTCAAGGAAACTCACTGAAGGGATAGATTGTTTGAGGCTACTCAGCCTCCATATATAAGGTCATTAGTGGCATATTTTTGTGTTTTGTTTCCTGGGTGAAATCTTGGTCTAAGGACTTCTCTTTCACAGAGGTTATTTTGCCACCTATCTGAATTTTTGTGAGAACTTTCATGCCATGTCTGAGGCCATATATGGAGATATCTTGACCCTGTAATAGGGAAAAGCTATGTGCATAAGTGAGGTCAAATTTGTGGAGCCTTGTGCATAAACTTTGGGCTATTTTTGCTATTGTAAGTCAAGTTTTTTAGCAGCCTGCCTAAAAATTTTTCAGCCCTCTCATGGCATCAATTGAAGGCTTATTATGGCATTCCTTATTGGCACATTGGGAACTATTTGTTGGTTTGTAAAGCCTACCCATCCCTCCCTTGGTTAATCATCTGTAATATTTTCTTGATACCCTTTTTTCCTATGGAGAAGTCTCGACCTAGCTCCTGTGACATGTATAGGCTATTTGAAAACTATTGTAAGGGTTTTTAGTAGTTTTTTTACAAGGCTATCTTGTACATTTGGACCGCTCTCTTGACATATAATATGTGGTCAAGTTGTTATGTAACCCTCACTATGATTTCTGAGGCACCTTTTGACCTATTCTATAACATGTATTAGGGGTGTTTTTGGTATTAACTTAATAGCTAGTTGTGTCAATCGTCAACCCCTAATATGAATTTCCTGTAATACATTAAGTGCATGACATCAAGTGAGTTGGAAAGAAATAATTGTAGAGGGTTCATTCATATCTATACAATATAGGTGTATGAGGGTTATTCACTGGCCAAGATCTGCTATTTATTCCAATGCACTATGATAATTCTACCCCTCTTTTGAAAGTTAACTTTTTAAGTTTAATTCAAGGGCCATCTTGAATATTGTTTTACGATTTCCCTATGGGAATGAAAAACCCATGTTTGGTTTAAGGTAACAACAACATTTGGGTTGAAATTAACCTTATGTATAGTGATCAACTTCAAAACATAACAATCTCATCATTATCCATCAAAACAACAAAATAAGGTCTCATTTACTTGTGAACAAAGGTATCAATGTGTGTGGCAGCACAAGATCAAACATATTTGGGCATCAAGTCAAAGAACACTTTCATATGCAATCTAAGGAGAAGCATTTGTTGGACGGGTATCCATAGCAAAAAAAAGGTTTTGTTCCATAAGACATCAATATCAAAGATTCCAATAGAGAAATTGTTTATTGAAGGAAGCTACATTGGTACACTTTGAAGATTTGAGAAGAAAGGGGTTCTTTGTTTCACATACAATGCTTCACATCTTGTGCACATAATGATATTGACTAGCTAGTGTTTGTAATGATCAACATACTACTAGGGTTTTACTTACGTTGTAATGCTTGATGAGTTGATGGCATTAGGGTTCAATAATGGAATGTGTTGGATTTTTAAGCTTATTGAAAATTCTTAGTTGGTCTGACATCATATAATCCTTTGTTCATTAAGACAAAAGTTGAGACAACTCATTGTTGGTCATAGGTCAGACTTGTGCTATATGGGACTATGCTTGTGGGCATAAGTTAATAGTGACAATAGTGATATATATTGTGACAAGTTAATAGTATAGATTATTGTGGTTGTGAGTTTGACCCATTACTGCTAGGATTTGCCAATAGATATATATATGACAAGTAATATTGGACTCATTTTAGAAGTACAACATTGGTATTGATATCTATGGTTTGGTATTTTGAGAAGAAGAATTTTTTATTGTTGTTGATGATCATGTACCTATACTTCCAATTGAAAAGTAGGTAGATTGTTTGATTTTTATCTGTCTTATTGAGAACAGGGGGATTCAGTCTAAAAATTGTGAAACAAGGTCCACTGTGTTGTATTGAAGGTCAGAGCCTTTAGGGAAAGTGGTATCTTATTGAGCATGGTGGAAGGGTGTTGCAAGGAAAGAGAGTGGAGTCTCCTTCCGGTTGGAGCCTAAGAACACTTCAGGGTGGTGGGGTGGTGTTAGGTCAAGTCAGAGCCTGCGTAGGGTGTTGGAGCATCCTTTCAGTCAGAGCTGATAAAACCAAGGTGTTGGAGCGTCCTTCTATTTGGAGTTACTAAATCAGGGAGTTGGAGCTTCCTTCATGTCAGAGCTTGTAAACTAGGGTGTTGGAGAATCCTTCCAAATGGAGTTCGTAAACCAAGGCATTTGAGCATCCTTTTAGTTAGAGCTAATAAATTAGGGGGTGGAGCCTCCTTCCAATTGTATACGGAGAACCTTGGAATTTGGAACTTCCCATTGATGTAATATTTAAAATACCTATATTAAGAATCATTTGGAGGTTTTTCTCTTGGAAGGGTTTCCACCTAAAAATATTGTGTCTAATATCTTGGATGTTGTGCATTGTTGAGTGGTGTTGTTATCTGTTTATGCCGTATGATGCTAACATATGTTTTATCTAATTCAAATGATAATTAATACTCTAAGAAGTTAAAATTAACTAATTTAAGGGAAATACTAATTCACCCCCCTCTTAGTATTTCCAAAAAATATTGTGCTACATTTTTCTCCAAATGATTCTTTGTTGTTTTCTTCCAAAATTTAGAGGGTTGACAAAAGGTTTTTTATGAAGGACCCTAGATTTTGGGGCCAGTCTAGCCTCTCTTTTTAACCATGGTTCCCTAATTTTAATCCTCTTTCCATGTCATATTTGGAAACTCTTGTCTGGGTAAGGCTCTCTAACCTTCCCATCCATTTGCCTCATCTTTATGTTTTAGAAGATGTGGGTAGCTTTCATAGGTCCTTACATCAAAATCAACAATGATAGGATGGCTAAAAGAATTATCACGTATGTTCACATATGTTTCAAGGTGGACCTCAGTGAATGATTTCCTAATAAAATCCTCCTCAAATGGAGGGGTAGGTTTTATTTGCAGCCGATTGATAATGAGAACACTACTTTTTTTTGTATGACTTGACAATGGCTTGGACATCTCAAAAATGTTTTCCCCTTTTCACAAGGTTCCTAAACCAAACCAAATCTTAAGAAAAACAATCATGGTTGGAAAATTTGAAGAGGGATAAAAAGGACCTAAGACTAATGTGAATCACAAACAAGATACAACATAGAAAAATAAGTCACCTATGGCCAAAGAAACACATTCAAACTTAGTTGAACCTAATGTAGAAACATCATATCCCTCTAGAGAGGAAGTTCACCCTTTTAAAACACCCAAAAAAGGCTTAGCCATAATTTAGTCTCCATCAATGAGTGAATCAGATCACTTGAATAGTGACAAGGAAACAAAAAATCTACTAGAATCATTGGAAATGGAAGTGTCTTAAGGAAATGATGTCATTATTTCATCTTCTCCAAAAAATCCCTTGGATTGGATAGATGTCCGCAAGAGAAAAGGAAAGAAGGGAAAACCCATGATCAATCCTAGGATCAAATTCTGAGAAGGTAGTTAATGTATCCCTTTGTATTGTGTTTAAGGGATGATGTAATATTTAGAAACTAAAAAACATTTAAGAATTTGGAAATGAGACTTCAAACTTATTAGCCAATGGCATCGATTTAAAATCACTATAAATATTATAAAAAAATAAATTATTTTCTTTTCTTTATGTACACCATTAAAAAACAAATATATATTTAAATTCAGACACTAGCTAATTTATGGTCAATAATCAATCAAATGTTATAGTGTTGACCATTGGTAGGGACTAATTGTTATAAATTAGGACAATGTTGAGAGGGGGAGGTTGAATTAGTATTGTGGGAATTTTAAAGTTTTCTTTCACTAGTAAAAAAATACTATGACACCAATAAAAAATTCACCAACAACTCATATGAGCATCACAAGAATCAACACAAGAAGCACAAATAGAACTCATAGATTATTCAAACTTCTCTCTATTTATTTTCACAAATTTAAGCTTATACTTTTTGTTACAAATTTCTTTGGCTACAACTAGAAGGAATCTACTACTCCCTGATTTATGAACTACTATTGAAAGGAATAAATACCCTTATTTTATCAGCTACCACTAAAAGGAGCTACAACCCCTAATTTATCAACTGATATTGAAAGGAACTCCAATCCTAAATTGTTTACCAGCCACTATTGGAAGGAGATATAACCCCTTATCTACAAGTTGCCACTTGCTTGACCTCCTTGATTCATCTTTCCTTCCATTTTCAAACTCAAATGCGCAAATGAAACCAAGTCCATGTGCTTTAACTTAGCCTCTAGCTATGTATCCCTAGCTAAAATCAATGGTGTGCCTTCATATTTTTGTGGGGTTAATCTTTTGAGATTACGTGTCCCATGAGAACCCACCATGCCACTTGAGTCCTTATGATTGGTCCTCCACTTCCACTATGTATGCCACTTGTGATCCATACTGTCCCAAAGCCTTGTCAGTTAGGAGATAAAATTGTGTGCTCCCTTCGAAACTTCTAGGGAGCCTGGACTTTCGGGGTCTAGTATGATGTGTTCCTGTGGGACCTCTCCTCACACACTTGGTCGACCAATCAGAAAATAATTGAGATGACATGTGTTATAGGGAAAAGTGTCTGTTTAGAACTGCTCTATCCCACTAAGGTGTGACAGCTGCCTTAGAAACAAACAGAGAAAACTACTTTTGTATTTCCTTTATGAACTATAAACAAAGAGGAATAGGATGAACCAACCTGTGTCTTGCGCTAGTTCTTTGATCCAATCTCTCTCCTCTTTGATAGCTTCCAGCTACTTGCTCTCTTACTTGCCCAGCTTCACCAAGTACCTGTAAGATCACAGAAGAAGAAAACTATACGAAGACATGGATTTATATTCATAAATAACTTAGGATCAGATTCAATTTAACCATAAAAATGTAACAAGCATCAATGATACAAAGCATGGAGGAGAAACTCAAATAGTTTTATTGATATACAAGAAGATCCAAGAGGAGATACAACCAATGATTCCTGACCCAGCATCAACCTCCTAGCAAAGAAGCCCCTCTTCACCTCCAACAAAGCATAGATCACCCAATAGTCTGATATGTATCTCAAAACCAACAGCAATTCCTTACAATGTGCAAAATTCCAGCCTTTGGATCTCTGGGATGAGGGATCCATATATAGATGTATGCAAGGAGGATGAGTCAGCTTGTGATTTGATTAGTGGCTTCTCTCTGTCAGTTCTTGCTTCCACTTGGAGACTGAGAGCCTCTTACTCATCCTTGGTCGAACTCAGTGAGGCAAGTGTCATAGGAGAAGATTCTGGAAGCTTCCATTGTCTTTCCACCTCGCGGAATGACACTGCCATTTGTCATTTCCCACTCAACGCACCCTGGTAGTGCATTTAGGTGCGTTGCAACGCACCTAGCTAGTGTATTTAGGTGCTCTGCAACGCACTTGGCTAGTGGAGCAGCTGAAATGATCCTGATTTGACTTGTTCTGAGCAGTTTCTGGTGGAGAACTTCTGGGAGAAGCTGTAATTTGTTGACCTTGTTCCTTTAGGGGTTGGAACAACACTTTTAGGGACTTAGGATCCCTTGGTTTATGGACATTTCATGCTTAGAGTTGTAAGGCACAAAAATGTCTATAACAGTTGCCCCCTAAATTATGAGGCCGTTTATCGGGTGAAATGCTTTATTAGGAGGATCCGAAGTTTTTCAATGCTGGGAGGAGACCTGTAATAAAATACAATACAATAAATTATCTTCATACTATTTTCATGATCTAGTTGAGGCGGGCATTCCCATGCTCAGCTTTATAAATTCATTTTCATGTACATAGGACAGACAACCGTCTGATGGTAGACTGATGATTCTGATAGAGCCATCATCCTTTTGGTAGGATGATTATCTGTGCTGCAATGTTGTACATTTCAATGTCTTTATTTTCCTGAATATATATCGCAGCCCGGATGGATGAAACTAGATCTGGGGTCTTCAATCTCGTCCGATCTTCACTCGAAGTACAAGTCGATCCATGTGAGAAATGTTTTGAAGTCGAACATGGAAAGACATCGCTTGATTACCAGTCAATGATGTAAACTGTTAACAAGCACGAGAGGAATCACCGATAATGATAATGATCCTCAAGGTACTGCAGTACAATTCACATGGTGTGAATAAAGGACTTGGCGTCGAACACCACGCAAAATCTTTCAGTCGAAGGTCATTGATGTAAACATATCGCCGGAAGTGAGAAACTTGCCATTGAGGCATGCAAGCTTCAAAGTACTGAATGGGGTGTTCCTAGATCAGCTTCTTGGATAATGAGCTGATGTCGACAAGAAGTGATCCGTCACAGGAGGGCCTTAATGAATCCCACATCAATGACACGGAACGGAGCAAATGATTTTGATGGAGGTGAAAACAATCTGATGATATATGGTTCAGGGTGGCGGTCATGAAAGAATGGAGTATAATGTATGGTAGTGGGCGGGACACAGGTGGATTCTCTGGATGACTTCTCTTGAACATGTCGGCGACACTGTTGTGATGGATTGGTAGCATTACCCCAAATGTGGATGGTATGGCGTGACCATGGTGATGTGACCGGTGAATGAAACAACCCAACCCGACTCGGGCACGGAGTGGAAGTGTCATGTTCAAGAGCGACTTGCTACCAATAAAGATTCTCTGAGTTTTTCCCCAATTTTTCCCCAGTCATTGCTGACCAGTACCTCTTTATTTTTGTCAAGCTTGAGGAGGATAACATATGCTTGTTCTATAATTTGCCCTTCGGGCAAACCCATCGCTATGTTTTAACGATCCTAGCGATAGTGAAACTCCTTCTCGTCTAAAGACAAGTTTGTCGCTATTAGTCTTTTTAACGAGTTTAACGACAATGATAACTCGGTCCTTTTCATTTTTAGAGAGTCTGAAAAGGTACGTAAAGGTAACTCCAAAATTCCTTTTTCGTCATCTAATCCCTTAAGTCCGAAAAAGTATAAAACAATACAGAAGGGATGAATTTTCGATAACCTTTAACGAGCCGAACAAAACAAGCGCTCGATATTTTTGTGCAATAATCCCTCAGGTCCAAAAAGATTAAAATCTAGAGGAGGGATAGCACTTCCCGTCGCTTTAACGATCTCGAAGGCCAAAACTCGGCAATCTTTTCATATTTTACGAGTCAGTTGAAAAGCGCTTAAAGGAGACTCGTCTTTTGAGGAACGAGTGATAAAAAGGGTAGCAGCTGATTCCAGGTAAGGTTTGGAATTTTCCAATCACGACAGTGTTACAAGGATGGCTAGTGAAATCACTCTTCGCAGCTGTTCCTCAAAATGGGTAAACAATCAAATGGAGGTGAATGATCGGCCAATGGAAAAGTGGAGGTGATGGTGCAAACACGACCAAGGCTTTAATGGCTGAAGTACTACATTCACGGTGGTTATTTACCGGGGAATAGTTCATTTTTTAATGAGCTTAAATGCGGGTGGAAACATTTGCTCGGTCCGGGTTTATTTTTTAACGAGCTTGAACCTCGCGGTAAACACTGCTCGATTAATCTAGTCATATGATAAGAATGTCTCATATAAAATTGGCAACTTTTAGATTTTTTCCCCACATCCTTTCTTTATGCAAGTTAGGAAACGACTAGTCCTACGAGTTTAAAGGGTTAGAGGTCCTATAAATTTAAAAAATAAATAGTCGCTCTTCGCTTGCACTCCAAAAGGTTTGCATGCCCCCAGGTATAAAATATGGTTTCAAGGTTACCCCTCAATTTGCAAACAAAACATTTGTTCTATCGGGAGAGGCCTACCTCTTACAGGTCACCCAAAGATTGCTCTATTCACAGTGTAAATAAAACACTTCTTCGGCGATGTCTACCGAGATAAACAAAGGTAAGTGGCATGGCACGCCAACTCACATAACTTTGACAAAAGAATCTTCTTCTAGAATAACCCCTCTTCTAGCATGGATGGGGTACAGACTAGTCATATTATCCCACGGAAACCTACCCTATACCTGAAGTTTTCCTGCCGAAGCAGACCAGGATGCATGCCCCCTGGGTTTCAGTTGTATCCCTCCGAATTACTCGCGCTCATCGGGAGGACGGACTGGAGATTGAGACATTTCTTGCGCGAAAAGACCATTTAGGGAAGGTATATGACTATTTGTTATGCGTGATCCGGGAAATGAAAGCTGGTCCACGAGCTTGACCACTCTTCCTTCGTGCGGAAAACACATTACTCTAAAGAGTGAGGAGACAATGGCTCCCATGCAATAAATATAGTCTCGTCCAAGGAGTAGGTTATAATCCAAGGGTTCTTGAACTACCATTACGTTCAGGCGAACTGTCTTCCCTCTCAATGTTATGGGCACATCGGGAAGGATCCCTAAAGGTCGACTGGTTCCTTTATCAAAGCCCGTCAGATTTCTCATCTCAGGCAAAAGCGATGGCGAACCAAGCGCTTTCCAAGCAGTCGAGGAAAGGATACTCACAGAAGCCCCCTCATCTATGATGGTACTAGCCATGACCATTCTATATATTTGAACAATAATTCGGAATGGTATGCTTGCTGGTAAATGGGGTCTGCCTAGTTGATTCCAGTCGAAGGAGACAACTAGGTTGCTTGGAGGTGGGACCGAATAGATGACCAGGTACGACTCTGACGAACTTCCTTCCTGCGGTAAAGGAACGGGTATATTGCCCCCATGTTCGTTGGACTCTGTGCTTATGAAAAGAATTTGGACGGTGTCATCCTTATTCTCTTCAGTGACTGTATCATCTGAAAACGGAACTTCTGAAGGCAAGACCGGGTCAACTGCCGCCTCGACCTTTTAACTTTCGTCTGGTATGGATTCAGATGGTTTGTCCTCAATGATAGATGCTTCGGCCGACCACTTGAGCGGGCCAGCCTGATTTTCGACTAGTGACGGACTCGGCAAGAGTTTTTTATATCCAGGAGGAAGTCGTAACGGTGAAACCGGACGATCATCCAAAACTCTTTTAGCTTCGTCTAAGAAGGGACAACGGTGGACAGCATGATTGCCTTCGCACAGTTTACAAGGAAATCTATATTTCCCTTTTTTTCCTTGGGCTTCACTTTCACTAGTCGACGGTGTGTTTTCAACATGATCATCAGAGGTTGACGACACCGGGTTGTGCAAACGAGGAGACCAGTCCCTTAGTATCCGAGGGATGCAAGGACAATCTCTGTGAAAGTGGTCTCCTCTGCAAATGACACATGGCGATTTAGGCCTAGTCGGTGCAGTGTGTGGATTTTCGTTAGACAACGCTTGTTTGCCCCCATTCGCCTTTGGCTCCTTCTTCTTCTTCTCTTTCTTCTTCTTTTCCTTCTTCTCCTTAGGAACTTGACTTTTGGCTTTACCAGCCCCATCAAGCGAAGAGGAAGGAGGAGAGGAAGAGTTAGAGGAAGTAGAAGGTTGGTGGGCAACTTTGGACTCGTCTAGTTGCTGATTCGACTGTTCAGGAATAGTGGTGTGCTAAACGACAGAGGTTGAGAAGAGCCATACAGGCAAACCAATTGTCAGTCCTGGAAGCGACAATGTGGCCATATGGGGTGCACCAACATCTCCCCAAGAGGAGAAGGGACTAGGATTTCCTCCAAGGGGAATTCCTTGGTTGGTAGACTCCATTTTCTCAACCCAAGATCAACGTAGGAAAGGGTAATGAATATTCCGTTTAAAATAAATTTTTAGACACTTTGACACAACTTGTTTTTTCAGTTTTTAAGAGTCGAGAAAAAACAAAAGATGACTCTAGTCTCCTTCGATTTTTAATGAGCCTGAAGTGACAAGTGCTCAGATGGACCTTTTCCGTTAAAGAGTCTGAAAAGGAATGAAAGGGACTGCTCTAGAGATCTAGGTAGAGGGAGTACCAAACCAATCACAAAACTACAGAATACTTTTTACGGTACGGCAGTCAATCTTCCCGAATGCTGTGTTCAGTGCATTGCGATCGATAGGGCGGTCGACACGGCTTCCTATGGATAAAGGATTTAAGCATATAGGGGTCTCCCAATATATACTCGACGGTATGTGGGAGCACAAGTCTGTACTGGCACTTATCATCTCAGAGTGGAGGAATCACCCAACCATCAATGAGGACAACAGTTACCAGGCTTTACGACGCCGGAATACGTCTCTAGCCTAGACCTCTAAATGTTGTGCGTTAAGTTCCAAAGCGTTGTTAGATTCATTGAATTTATTTTAAGTTGATCTTTCTTATGAAGTTTTCCTTTTGGGTTCACCACGATATGTAGATGTAATTCCTAAAATGCAGTCTAAAGATGATAAACAAACTTTTATCTCTTTTCAGCAATGAAAATCCTAGCTACTAGGGAAAAGCAAGACACAATCTTTTCACAAAGAGCAAAGAGCACACTATAAATGCACTTTCCTAAATCAAGCCAAACAGACTGTCTATATGCAAAATGCACGTGCATGTATTTGTTTTTCACTTTCTTAGTATTGATATGCTAAAAAGAAAGTTGATGTACAAATCTGAATTTTGCTCTCAAGCGATAAACACAAACAAGCTTCTTTTCGAAATCAAAAGGTAGAGATGATTACAATACTTTATGATTTTGAAATAAATACTCGTTTCGACACTAGAAAGTCACAAATTCAAACCAAAGGCAATAGTAAAGGTATAATTGACCATCAACAGCAAATAAACTTTCTCCTATGATCAAAATCGACACTTGCGACAGATCTAAATCAAAGGACGACAGTACGACTATAATACTTTTGCAATGGAAAACTGTAAATGATGCAACAAACACACAAAAACATCTACAGTTCTTTTGTACAACTGAGGCGGAATATCAGTAAGGAAAAGGGGTTTGAAATAGTCATACACTGATCACAGGCTGCAAAATTCAAAGACAAAACTGGAAAGAATGAAACACAAGAACCTCAGCTGCACAAGTCTAGTCTGATCAGCGCACCTGTAGCACAGAGAAACTGGATTGCAGCGCAGGTGGCCCTCTCGGGAACTGCGTTGAAATGTATAATCTCTTCACTGTGCCTGCGCTGGGGCAGAAACGAGAATTCTATCCAGGTTCTGGGTCACGGTTTGCAGTTTAATCTTTGGTTTTTGGCCGAGTAAAAGCAATCAGTAATGCACAATCAGGGGTAGATCTAAGGAGGATCTAAGAGCTATCACAGGGGCAATCAGAAAGTTTGTAAACCAGTTGTTTAAATCATAAACAGATCCCAGAGATCAACTGAAGTGGCTTTTATCTACTTTGCATTTGCAGAGCAAATGCAGTTCGAAAGCTACCTGGCACAGCTTCAGACTCCGTCTGTATGTTTATGAAAAAGACAACAAAGAATGATTCACAAACAAACTAATTAGACACGATCCCCAGCGGAGTCGCCATTTTGTTATAGGGAAAAGTGTCTATTTAAAATTGCTCTATCCCACTAAGGTGTGACAGCTGCCTTAGAAACAAACAGAGAAAACTACTTTTGTATTTCCTTTATGAACTATAAACAAAGAGGAATAGGATGAACCAACCTGTGTCTTGCGCTAGTTCTTTGATCCAATCTCTCTCCTCTTTGATAGATTCCAGCTACTTGCTCTCTTAGTTGCCCAGCTTCACCAAGTACCTGTAAGATCACAGAAGAAGAAAACTATACAAAGACAAGGATTTATATTCATAAATAACTTAGGACCAGATTCAAGTTAACCATACAAATGTAACAAGCATCAATGATACAAAGCATGGAGGAGAAACTCAAATAGTTTTATTGATATACAAGAAGATCCAAGAGGAGATACAACCAATGATTCCTGACCCAGCATCAACCTCCTAGCAAAGAAGCCCCTCTTCACCTCCAACAAAGCATAGATCACCCAATAGTCTGATATGTATCTCAAAACCAACAGCAATTCCTTACAATGTGCAAAATTCCAGCCTCTGGATCTCTGGGATGAGGGATCCATATATAGATGTATGCAAGGAGGATGAGTCAGCTTTTGATTTGATTGGTGGCTTCTCTCTGTCAGTTCTTGCTTCCACTTGGAGACTGAGAGCCTCTTACTCATCCTTGGTCGAACTCAGTGAGGCAAGTGTCATAGGAGAAGATTCTGAAAGCTTCCATTGTCTTTCCACCTCGCGGAATGACACTTCCATTTGTCATTTCCCACTCAACGCACCCTGGTAGTGCATTTAGGTGCATTGCAACGCACCTAGCTAGTGTATTTAAGTGCTCTGCAATGCACTTGGCTAGTGGAGCAGCTGAAATGATCCTGATTTGACTTGTTCTGAGCAGTTTTTGGTGGAGAACTTCTGGGAGAAGCTGTAATTTGTTGACCTTGTTCCTTTAGGGGTTGGAACAACACTTTTAGGGACTTATGATCCCTTGGTTTATGGACATTTCATGCTTAGAGTTGTAAGGCACAAAAATGTCTATAACAACATGTCTACACCACCTGGTTATCATGGTGTCTCGGTATTATCTCCCTAGAAATTTTTTCTTTTGTACCCTTCAAATCTTCTGATAACAGTCCTCCAAGGTCATGTGTCATGTCATCCTATCTACCACCTTTGCAAAGATGCCATGCGTCACACGTTGAGTGGTGTCGTGTCACTCATTTTTTGGCACACTTAGGTGCTTAGAAATGCCAAATATACATGTCATGTGTCACACCCTCATTGGTGCCATGTCATGTTGATGTCATCATGCCACTATGTCTCCACATCACCTCTGTCGTCTAATGAAAATGTGTCATGTGTCTTATTTTTATTTGTCCATATGGTGAAGGTTATAGTGGAAGAGGGGTCATTGGCCTATTATTTTCCACAACAGTTTTATTTAATTTTTTTGGATCCCTTTGAATTTTTCAAGGAAGGGCCTCCAGGGTGATGTATCCCATGGGATCCTCCCTACACCAATTTGTGCTAATTACTCACCTCTTCATGTAGCCACGTCCTCCAAGATCCATCATTCCCATAACTTTACCATGTGCATGCCCTTGTTCTTATGGGGTCAATATTCTAGGGTAATGTGGATAGTTACCTCCTCTGTTGTTGTCGTGCACTAATTATATCCCATTCTACCTACCATGCATTTTGTTGCATCAGTCCTCCACCATGTCACTCCACTTACTGTTGTGGTTCAACGCATATCCCCCCATGTGATTTTGTGGTAAATGGGGAGAGGTTCCCACTTTTAACATGGGTCATCAATCCCCTAATCGGTGGTATGGGATATATTGCCCAACATGGGGCTCCCCTATTGTTTAATTAATGAGTGAGCATGAGCCCTCGCAATTTCACAACGAGTTTGAGGGGGATGTGTGGAATGTGATCCACCTTCGTACATGCCCAGGGTATTATGGTCTCCCTCGACCAGTTGCTCCACCATGTTTGGTCAAACTACAAATTAGCACCAACTAAAAAACCATCACCAACTTTAGCTCTACAACTTTGACCCCTTTTAGCCTCTGAGATTTGACCTATAATAACTTTTGATCTAGATGGTCATATGTTGACTTCCATATACCATTCAAAATCTATATCTGATCTTTATCCATCTTAGTAGTTTCCAAGTGGACTTGAGATGATTTTTTATACTAAAAGTTGCTGCCAAGCCTTTACACCCATATTTTGCTTTTCCATCAATGAAAACTTATATCTAACATTATCCCCCTTTTGGAATTGATGGCAACGCCAAAAACATAAGCAAAAAATCAAAATGTACTTCTCTTACTTCTCCCCTTTTGGGCACTGCTCCCCCTTTGGTGCAATTCTCCCCCTTTCGTGTGCTTCTCTTAATTCTCCCCCTTTGACATCAATGGCAAAGAAAATTATATTATCTCCTTGCAAACAATTTCCCCTTGTCTTGCAAATCATATGGACCTGGCAGCTTCCCTTTATATATGTTGACTACTTACTAGCTACCTCTATTCCTCTTGAGGAAGATCTAATGGAGGGAGGTATGAGTAGCTACTCCCAATATTTTCCTTAAGTACTCAAATTGATCTCTTGGGATAGGTTTGGTGAATATATCAGCTACTTTATTTGTTGTAGATACATACTCCAACTTGATAACATGATTTGCAAATTTCTCTCTTAGGAAATCGTACTTGATTGGAACATGCTTTCTCTTTGAATGAAAAACAAGGTTCTTGGACATCCTGATTACACTTGAATTATCAAATATGATATGGATAGGCTGACTATATAATACTTATATGTGTTATGGAGAAAGACTATCTTCGAAAAGCAAAGGGAGCAAGACGATCAGAGAGCGATGGAGGCGGTTTTTGGTCTTAGGGTTTCAGAAAACTTTCTCTGCGCCGCCACGGATCTGAAAACTCTGATCTGCCTCGGATCGGATAGAGGATTGGCCGATGGTTTCTCTGAGCTCGGAGCCCCCATTGAGAACCGAATTGTATTAGCGGATGGCAAGGAGTTACACGCATCAAACCTTAGCAATCTGCGCTCCCCCGCCTTCAGGGTGCAGACAGTCTTCACGGCGGCTTCAGAAATTTTTTGTTCGGCCCCAAAACAAATAGATTTTACCCTGACGCGACTTGATTCGCCAACGTGCAGGTATGGAAAATCTGATAGCGGGTATGAAAAGAAAGGACAGCTGTTAACTTTCATGGGCCATCCAGGAATCCTGGGGATTCGATCTGTCGTCCAAGGTCGATTCTTAGAAGGAAAAGATGCAGATCAGGCTAAGGATGGGAGTAGGACCCTGGAACCACGGCGTATGGAAACTTTAATGGCCCCTGCAGCGCAGATCTGGGCATATATCACATCGTTGCAGCAATACATGCTCAGGTATGGGAAATATGTTTGGCAGGCTGTTCCTATACCCCCTCCCGGAGAGCAGCGAGCCCGATCTATCACATTCTGGCAGCCCACAATTAATTTGATTGCAGATCAAACATGGGACGAGACCTTGGCTTTGGATCCCCTGCGAGACACAGTACTCGGACTCAGATCGGGACATAAACTTCCAGATCTAGACCTCTGTAGAGCAGATCTAACCCCATGCAGATCAGATCTGGAAACACACCCAACGGAAAAGAAGATTCAGGGCAAAAAAAGCCCTCTCTTTATCAGATCTATGGGAGGGCACACAATATGCATTGAAATAGGGCTATGGGAGGCAACAGAAATCCTCAAACAGAGGATACATGAAAAGACGGGAATCCCACCATGCAAACAACTCCTCCTCTACGCAGGGAAGGTAATGCAGGAGGGGTTTAAACTAATGGATTACGGTATAGCAAAAGACTCTACAATCTGTCTCAGCTCAAGATTGCGCGGAGGCTGCCCCGGCTCAAGTTCAAAAGGACCTGTTTCCTTCAAAGATGCAGTCAAAGGGAAGATGGAATCACAAAAGAAACCAGAACAGCAAGATACAGCACCAGGGGCATACATTGTTGAGCAGACAACACAGAACCCTGCATTAGTAATCTCCATACCAGAGGTAAATGAAATACAATCTGATTATTTGACTAAAGCAGTGATATGCAGGTTCAATGGATTTTGGCCCAAACCGGAAGCCCTTCGTCAATGGATCTACTCCATATGGACAGAAAACTGTGATATCCATCTCTGTTCAAAGGGATTCTTTATTGTCAAATTTGACACCATAAAGGACAAAGATTATGCTTTGAACGAAGGGCCATGGTTCTGGGGTAACGCTGGCCTTTTCGTGAAATCTTGGTTCCCGGATTTCGATCCAAACAGCATGGTGGTCACCAAAATGCCAGTATGGGTAAAACTGTTTAATCTTCCTATACACTTCTGGCACTACAAAGTACTGGAAGGAATAGGCAATACCCTGGGATCCTTTTTAAAAGCAGATCATGAGCGCCTATCTAAGGATATCTACACATTCGCCAGGATATGTGTGGAGGTAGACCTCAGTCAAGGTCTACCAGAGCACAATATCCTAATTCACAATGGAAAACAATGGGCACAGCCATTGGATTATGAAAACACCGCCTTCCGTTGCCGCATATGTCGACAAACAGGTCATCTACAGAGTACATGCCCACAAAACAAAAAAGACAGGAAAAGGAGACAACCACCGAAACCGAAAGGATGGCAATTTTCAGCCACATGGACAGAGGATGCAGAAGAGGAAAAAGAAGAGGAAAGGAATGAGGGAACCAACAGCAATATACAAGAAGATGAAGACGGAAAGATAAATACAGAAATCAGCAATGCAAGCTATCCACACCACATACAGAACAACGAATATCTGATCGAAGGAGCAATAGACACAAATGCAGGTAACCCACAGCAGCAAGATGAGAACACCAGGCAGGAAATTGGAGGCAGCAAGCGTGCTTACTCGCCAACAAGTACAGATTCTGAAAAGGATATCATGGCTGCCACAAATGAAACACAAATGATTATTGTAACTGCTCCGCCTAACAATGAAGGTTGGCGGAAAGTGGAAAAAAAGAAGGGTAGGAAAGTCTAGATTAGCTAGTTTTTTGACATTAGCTCCTGATTAACAGGACAAGTTTTGATATTATGAACATTACAGCAATGCCAAGGGCATCTACTATATGTAATTTTCTAATTTTAATGAAAATTACTGATTTTTCCAGTGGGAAAAAATACTTATATGTGTTATAAATTCTATTATATCCATAAGAGTTGAGTCCAATAAGAATTTGTTGCTAGATATTTTGCTTCAACATTAGATAAAAGTTGAAACTTGATTCTTTCTCAACCATGAAACAAGACATGCACCAAGAAAGAAAGAAACACCACTAGTGCTTTCTCGATCATCTAAATCACCTGCCCAATCAGCATTGGTAAAATATTCAGTGAAAATTATTTACTTCTAGGGCACCAAAGCCCATAGTTCATTCTAGCTCTCAGATATCCAAGAATCCTCTTTGTCATCAGTGGGTTTCTTGAAATATTCCAACAATACCTACTGCATGCATCATGTCTTATCTTAAGGTTGTCAAATATAAGAGACTACCAATAATAGATCTATATAAAGTTTGATTCGCCTTTGGTGATTCATGTCTTGCTGAGTTTGCATCCTGTAACCATTAGAGTGCTCACTAAAGAACATTCCTCAATGCCAAATTTCTTCAAAACTTCCTTGAGATACTTTCTTTGTGAGATAAAAATTCCTTTTTAATATTGTGCAATCTTCAAACCAAGGGAATATAAAAATTCTCCAGGCATAAACATCTCAAATTTGGGCTTCATATCAGCTACAAATTGGCAAGTTAGTGAATATGCAACCACCACTAACGATTTTTCATCATTAGATTTCACATACAAGTTACTATCATGTGTGCCTCTTTTAAAACTACACTTGGGAAAATAATTATCCCACTTGGACGTGGGGCTTGCTTAAGACCATACAAGGCCTTTTTCAACTTGTAAATATAATATGGCTTATCTAACAATTGAAAACCATTAGGATAATCAATGTAGTCTTCTTGCAATTCTCCATTTAGAAAGGCAAATTTGACATCCATCTGGTATATCTTGAATTTCTTGAAACTAGCAAAATCCAAGAACATGTGAATTTCCTCTAATCGAGAAACAAGTGCAAACGTCTCATCAAAATCTAAACCTTCAATTTGTGCATAGCCTTTACAAACTAACCTTACTTTTTTTTCTTAACACTTCACCATTTTATTCAATTTGTTCCAAAATACCCACTTCATGCCAATAACATTATTATTCGTTAGTCTTGGAACAAGCTCCCATCCCTGAATTTTTTTTATCTGATCAAGCTCTTCATTTATGGCCTTTAACCAATTTTCATCTTGGCTGGCTTGAGAAAAATCCTTTGGTTCTATCATAGATAACAGAGCTACATGAACGTGAGTAGGTGGATTTAACAGTCTTCTTCTAGCTTGCACACATGTATTGTAATCACCAACAATTTGGTTATCTAGATGGTTTTTTTTCACATACCTTGCAAGATATTTGGATTGTGGAATGAGAGATTATTCAATCTCTTCATTTGTAAATGGTTCATCATCCTTCTCATCATTGTTGACTAGATTATTGGAGCTGATATTTATTATCTCATTGTCTTCAATCTCAATGTGCTCATCAACTTTAACATCAATGCAATCAACTATTCTCTTTCTATTCTTATTGTAGCATCTATAGCTCTTGTTATTCTAAGAGTATCCAAGAAAAATACCTTCATTAGCTCTTGGATTGAACATTCCAAGAATTTCATTGTTCTTCTTAATATAGCACTTGCTTCCAAACACTCTAAAATTCTTAACTATAGAAAATATACCATAGCAAAGGTTATATGTAGTTTTATCACTATTTGATCTAAAGTATGCCTTGTTTAGAACAATCATTGTTGTGTTAATGGATTCGGCCCAAAATATCTGTTGAATATTCCTTTCTCTCATCATGGCTCTAGCCAACTGCTGAACTAATGTATTGGATCTCTTTGCTACACCATTTTGTTGTGGAGTCTCTGCTATGGTAAACTACCTTTTGATGCCATGTTGCTTGCAAAAATAATCAAACCCTTTTGAAGTAAACTCACCTCCATTATTAGATATTATGCACTTTATTTTACACTAGTCTCATTTGCAGCTATGGCCTTAAAGTCCTTAAGATTTTCAAAGGCTTCTAATTTTTCTCTTAAAAATGCCACCCATGTCATTTTACTATAATCATCAATGATAAGCATGAAATAAAATTTACCTGAGGGTGTTTGAGTTCTTGAAGGACCACACAATTCCATATGTATTAATTGCAATGTCTTGGTGGATGAGTTATCCTTAGACTTAAATGGTACTCTAACTTGTTTTCCAATATGACAAGACTTCTAAAAAGAATTCTATGGGTTTGAAATATCTAGCAGATCTCTAACAATGTTCTTCTTTCCCAACTTTACAATTTGATCAAAATATTGGTGTCCAAGTCTTTTATGCCACAACTAGCTCTCATCAATATTTGACAAAAAACACCTCTTTGTCTTCTCTTTTAGCACATAGACATTATTATTTTTTCTTATAGCTTTAGATACTATCTCTCTTGTTTTTAGGTGTTCTCATCCTTTAATTTCTTCTTCGTGGCCTGATCTATATAAATGAAAAAATCACCATGCAATTGGCTTCTTTGTGCCCATAATTTGTGCAAGTAAAATAGTAACCTAGAGAAATATCTTCATGCCTTAGAGAAATTGATTTTATAAAAATTTGTTTGATTTACTTCTCCTACATTATTTGGCTTTTGTTGAATCAAAATTATCCTTTTGTTTTGTACTAACTGAACTCTCTTTGGTTGCAAATTGGATGGTGTGTTCCCTTTTTCTCTTTGTTGTTGGGCACGGGATCCCCCAAGGAAATTTTTGGGGCTAAAAGCCCAGATTTTGGTCATAGATTGTATCTTTGATGTAAAGAATCTGCATTTTGTGGGCGCATAGCGCATAGCTTGTAAATGAGTCATAGGGTTGTTCACCATTAATTTTGTAATGTAATGTCGGCTATAGAGATCTACCCATGGTCCGCGGACCATGGGATTCTACAAATAGAGCGAGGCTCTAAGTGTAAATCAGAAATGAAATAAATCAATTAATGATCATGGAATAGAAGCGTAGTGGAAGATATAAGGGTAAAGTCGAGTCTCTGGGTCGTAGAGTAGGGGAAGGCTTTGCAACTGAGTGCGCAGAGGCCAAGTAGTTCACATCTGAGTGCATGGACCCCTGCAGCTGAGTGCGCATGGCGAGTCGAGTTTGTAACAATTGGAAGTATTAATAAAGAGAAGTTTTATATCATTCCTGTGTATTTATCTCTTGTTTTCTACATTAAATGTATTGGGTATGAATTGCATTTCCACTATTTATATGATGTGTTAACATATGTGACTGTGTTAATTAAGTGAATGCGAGATAAAGTATCCGATTACGCGAATTTAACTAAGATCTTCAAGAAGATAAGTAAGATATGCAGTGTAATTTGGGGAAATAGCGCAGGACTCTGCCATAGCAGCACGAAAGAACCTCAACCTCGGGTTAGGGTTGCACGAAAGGTGATTAGAATAGATCACGGAGGTATTGAAGGTCAGAATAGTGCATGAAGTAACCTGCACGAAGGTAGGTACAGTTGGACTAAATAGACACCTCAGACATCTCAAAGGTGCGGAAACTTGGTTCCAGCATCCCCCCATACTACTTAGGGTGAGATTTCAACCGTGCTCCGTGTGCTGATGCCGAAAGGGCCAGTAGTGTAGGGATTTGTTTGGCTAATTAACTCTAAACCTGGGTCAAGCCCCATCAAGCCAACAAATGGTTCCGTTTCCAGGACCAGAATCTGCATAGAAATGTCTAATGTCATTTCATTGGAATCCAACTAAGAAGGAAATTGAAGGTTGGTTGGACAGAAGAATCTATGAGTTCACGGTGCAGGAGAACAGGAATTCGTGACTATCAAAAGAAGAGTGGTTAGACTGCTACCTATACATAGATATCCATGAAATATTCTTCACGTCTTTCCCTACTGAGTTGTACGAGTGGATTGCAAAGCTAGCAGATAGCCAAGGAAGGTGGAAATTGATAGTCCTATTGTGTGGACCCCAAAGTTAGTGCGAATATTGGAAGCATTGGAGGATAATATAGTATGCATTGTTGATCATTGGCTTGATCGGATTATAGGAGGATTCATTATTGAGTTCGCGGTTGACACCTCAGTCAACTATAGTGAGGCAGAGCGACGCTTTATCAAAGGACCACGAGATAAGTACATAAAGTCTCTAAATACTTGGATTAAAATGCTACTGTGTGAAAAGAGGGTTATGAAATTACCTTGATGTTCGGAGCTAACCAAAGTGGAAAATCTTACAGGAACGAAGGAAGTAAGGGACCAGAAAATAGCCCCTTGATTTCACCTCTGCGAGGGGATGAGGAAGAGCTAGGGAAGGTCTCGCCATGAAGTGTGATCCATCTGATAAGGCCAAGAATTCTGTGAATACCACTCCCACCCACACCACTACCAGCTTCACCGCCATCACCTCCATCCTCACCCATACCACCTCTGCCACCACCGCGATTTAATATGGCAAGCACGATAAAGTTGCCTGTGTTCAAGGGATTGGGAAATGAGGATCCAGACCAATTTTGGTTCATTGTAAGAGTCGTATGGGAAGAACAGGGAGTTATGAATGAAACTATAAAGAAAGTGACACTCGTTAGCGCCATGCAGGATCGCGCAGTGACCTGGTATATTAAGCACTCTAATGATAATCCAAATGCGGGAATTGCGGATATCCAAATTGTGCTAAATAAGGAATTTAGCAGGTCGAATTCTGAAGCACAGTCGATCATTGGATTCAAAGAGATTACAATGCTACCAGGCGAGACTCCTTGGGAGCTAGATTAGAGGCTAAAGTGTATGATTCACAAAGCTAACATGAATTTTATGGATGGACAACACCGCGAGTGGTTTGTAGCGTCGCTAACACCACATTTGAAGAGCGCACTATCACAGCAGAAGCTAGCGACTCAGGTTGAGGCCTTATAGATCACAATGAGGCTGTATGATACCCCAATGCAGGATCCTAACTTAGGAGTTCAGCAGATCCATGTGCAGCTAAATAATTTATGCCTTGAAATGCAGAGTCTGAAATAGGACAGCTCAACCAAAAGTGCGCAAAGAGGTGTGGTGCGTAAAATGTAAGGGTCAGAGTCATGATAAGGACCTCATGGGAGGAGGGTCGATGTCGTTAAGTTCGAAAGCATAAGCAGGACCTAGCGCAGCACCTGCTTTGTGGTGTGTGATTTTTCAAATAGGAGGAAAACATGCTACGGACAACTATCATTTGTTACAGAAGTATACACAAAATTCGCAGCAATTGTTCTATAACTTTTGTAGGTCGGTGGGACACGATGAGCACACTTATAGAATCTATGAGTTGATGATGGATAGAACTCCCACCTAAAAAGTTGAGGTTGAATCATGGCCCCTAGACCAGAATGAAGTAGTGGCGCGAACAGGATTTCAGGGGCGCGAACGAGGCCGAGGTGGAGGAGGATCTAGAACAGGTCGCAGACAGTTGATATGCTACAATTGTGGAGGGTCAAGACATTATGCCCGCGATTGTATGAATCGAACATGCCCGTCATGTTTGTATTGCAACTTGTTTGATCATGAGACCGAATATTTTCCTACGCTGGTAGCTAGGATACACGACAAAGGAGCGCTACCACCTCCCCCAACTCAGAACCTATAGATGATGAGGTCTGAGTCGTGTGAGGAAGATCCAAATGTAAATATTGTGCTCCGAAGTGGAATCACAATGGGAGATGACAAAGGCAAACAACCAGAGGATAGTACTTGGGTTCGCAAATCTCTGGTGAAAGAAGCGGAGTTTGATTTGGAGCGCACCCGGGAAACTTTCATGGAAGCTAAGAAGAGTTTCGCTGATGCCTCCACTTCAGGAAGCAAAGATAGACTGGAGCGGGAGATGGACCCATCTATGCTCACGACATTCCTAGAAACATGTATGCAGTTACTGCACGACAGTAAGGCTATAAAAGGATTACAGTAACTCATTAACAGATGAACTGGGACCGCTCCAGGAGAACCGCGCATAGTCAGGAAGATTGGAAAGCATAAGACAAGGATGGGAAGAGAAATGAGGCTAACCGTGAAAATTGGAGAATATGAAATGGACCAAGTAATTCTGGATTTAGGGTCGAATGCGAATGTTCTGCCAAAGCAGACATGGGATATAATGGGGAGACCTATGCTACAATGGTCTCTTATTGAGCTGCAAATGGAGAACCAACAGAAGATAATACCCATGGGGAATTTGTATGGAATCACCGTGGATATTGAGGGAGCGAGCACACTAGCAAACTTTGAAGTGATAGAGATTGTTGATGAAATAAATCCCTACCCAGTGCTCTTAGGAATTTATTGGGCCACTGACATGAAAAGGGTGATTAATTTGAAGAAGCGCAAGATGATTTTCTAGAAGAAGTCACTACGTGTAGTTATACCCCTGGACCCTGCTGAAGGATCCCGCTATACAGAGCCAGTGTGTGACTATGAAAGTGATGATGACTTAAACTGCATCTACAAGATAACAGCACGAGAGCAAGACTGGGTAAATCCCAACGCGGATGGGCGAATTTCATGGTAGCGCGAGAGCTCCTGTACTTCGGATTCAGACGAGGAGACGGAGCGATGGTAGAATCAGTTACATGAGGTAATTACACTGAATTGTAATATGATGACAAGGTCATTTCACTACGTATCGACAGAAGTAAGAGACCTACCTACTTATGATGGCCTAAGTGAGGTAAACACCTTCTTGAATAAATTTGAAAGGGAGGTGTCGGAAAAGCAATGCTTCCAGCCCTTGGATCGGGTACTACACGCTACGCCCGTGAGGTGGTGGGGTACACACAAGGGGAGCTTTGAAAACTAGCATGAGTGTAGGGGAATGATGCACTTATGATTTGGGAAGCCTAGGGTGCAACTGACCGATAAGTACAATGGGCAAGATGATCCGTGCATGCATCTGGCCAAATGTACGCAGGCCTATGGGGAAAGCCACAGCCTGAGTGGGTACACCTGTTTTGTCATACCTTGGATGTTATACCAATGAAATGGTATATAGAAACAAAGCTCTGCCATGGGATAGGTGAATGGCATATTCTACGTGAAGGGTTCGTGATGACCTTCAGTTTTGAGGATGAGTGGGACAGTATTGATGAAGCGCTACAAGAGGTAAAAGCAGCCATCTTTAGGATACCACAGGAGCCAGTAGAATCAATTCAACCTGAATGGGCTACTTAGCTGAGCTGCGCATTGGAATGTTATAATGTAATTGCCGAAGAAGAAGACAAAGATCCACGGAAAATTAACATTCCAGAGATGGAAGGCCACCACGAGGTTCAGGGACCACAGATTGAGAATTCTGACATAACCGCGCTGATGAAGACTAAGCATGTGAATATTGGTATGGAGGCGGAACCTAAAATTGCAAAGGTTGGAGAGTATTGGGAGGGCTCGACGGTGGATAAGGTCATTCATTTACTCCGCGAATATCAGGACTTATTCCCGACCAAGTTTACGGATTTGAAGGGAATAGTTGGAGATTTATGGGTAATGAAGATCACGTTAAAACCCAATGAGAAGCCAATTAAGCAGAGGTCATATCGCTTAAATCTCGAAGTACAAGGAGAAGGTTTGCGTAGAACTAGATAAGATTCTCACAGCAGGCATCATTGAGACTATGGAGGAATCCGATTGGGTAAGCCCAATGGTGGTACAAGAGAAGAAGCAATTGAAAGAAATAAGAATATGCGTGGATCTAAAAAAGTTGAACGACACATGTGTACATGATCCATTCCCAACTCCATTCACAGATGAGGTGTTGGACAATGTGGGCAGTTAGGAAGTGTATTATTTCACTGATGGGTTCTCAGGGTACCACCAAATCAAAATTGCGCCAGAGGATAAGAGAAAGACAACCTTCGTGACTGAATGGGGTTGTTTTCAATATACCGTCATGCCATTTGGATTAAAGAATACCCCTACTATATTTTCGACCGTAGTTGTTGCAAAATTTAGGGAATATATTCATAAGTTCTTGGAGGTCTATTTTGATGACTAGACTATAGTTAGGCTGGTTAGGTGCCATGTAGCGAACCTGCGCTTGATGCTAGATACATGCCGAAGATACCAAATGGCGCTCAACCTCAAGAACTGTATGTTTCTCATTCCTTTTGGGAACTTGTTGGGGCATGTGGTTTGTAGACAAGGGTTGGTGGTAGACCCCATGAAAATCGCGGAGATTCTAAATTTGCAAGCACCGTGGAGTGCGAAACAGTTGCACTCTACTCTGGGGCATACGAGGTACTATAGGAAATTCATCAAAAGCTATGCCTAGATCACTGCACCGATGGAAAACTACACCAATGGAAAAGCTATTGAAAAAGGATGTCACGTTCTTCTGGAACAATGACTGTAAGAAAAGCCTGGATGTATTGAAAGAAAAGATGGTCACTGCACCAATTTTGGTCTTCTCGAACTAGAAGAAAGAGTTTCATGTCCATGTTGACGTGTCAAGCATAGAACTAGGGTCAGTACTAACACAAGAGGGTGGGGAAGGCTTGGATCACCCCTTCGCATTCACCAGGCACAGATTATCTAAAGCAGAAAACAATTATTCCACCACTGAACGCGAGCGACTGGCTATGGTGTATGTGCTCCAAAAGTATCAACACTACTTGCTAAGGGGACCCTTCAAGATGTATATATATCACTCCGCACTAAAATGCTTGGTCAATAAGCCTTTGTTTGGGGGGCTCATATGCAGATGGCTTTTATTGTTCCAAGAATATGATTTTGAAGTTGTTATGAAGCCTGGACAATTGAACGCGAGACTAGATCACCTGTCACACATTGAGACAGAAGAGGAACCTACTAGTCTGGAGGTAGGATTACCTAACGCACAAATCTTTGTTGTGCATGTAGCGGATGGAAATTTTGAATATATAATTCACTTTATCATGACTGGAACTGTGCCGAGAGGGTACTCTGTCCAACAGAAGAAGGAACTAGTGGTGCGCGTGTCAGATTTCTCTGTCATTACGAGGAACCTATATAAGATGGGAAATGATGAGATACTGCGAAGGTATGTGCCCAAGTTTGAATGAAGCAGCATCCTCAAGGACGCTCATGGGGGCGCTACGGGAGGACACTATGCAGGGAGAGCAACCACGCAGAAGATTCTTTGCACAGGGTTGTGGTGGCCGACCCTTCATCAGGATTCAAAAGCACATTGCAAAGCCTATGATGTATGTCAAAGAATGGGTAAACCCTCGTGAAGGGACAAGATGCCTTTGAATCTACAAATGACATTGCAGCCCTTTGAAAAGTGGGTGATCGAATTTGTAGGACCTATCAAACCTCAAGGAAAGATGCGTGCGAGATATATTATCACCGCGACATAGTACTTGACTCGTTGGGCAGAAGTGCAGCCGGTAAAGGATTGCACAGCCGCGACAGCCGTGAAGTGTATGTTTGAACATGTACTGACACGATTCAGATGTCCAAATATCTTGATGAGTGATCGTGGTACACATTTCCTGAACGAGACGATCAGCGTGCTGATGGAAGAGTTTCAGGTGTATCATAAGAAAAACACACCGTATCACCCATAGGCTAACGATTCTGTAGAATCATTTAACAAAGTACTGGAGACCACGCTGGTAAAGGTATGTAATGCACAGCGAAGTGATTGGGACCAGCACATACCCGCAATATTATGGGCTTATAGGACGACATGCAGGAAACTGACGAAATAGACACCTTTCCTGCTTGTCTATGGAGTGGAAGTTATAATTCCTATGGAATACATCATGCCTATTCTACACATAGCAGTGCTCATAGGTATGACAGATCATAGAGCCCTGGAAGAGAGCCTTGTGCAGTTGGAGGGGCTCGAAGAAGAACAGTTTTTGGCTGGATTCCACCAGTAGGTGCAAAAGCAACGCGAAAAGGCCTAGCATGATCGACATATTAAGTTGCGCACCTTCAAGGTGAATGATTTGGTGTTGTTGTATGATAGTAAGTTTGATAAATTCCCAGGGAAGCTCAGAATACATTGGATGGGATCGTATGTTATTAAGGAGATCACAGATGGTGGTGCGGTGCAGTAGGTGAAATTAAATGGAGAACTCTTCCCAGGAAAAGTCAATGGTAGTTGTTTGAAGCTATACACAGGTGGCCCGGCCATCGGACTAGCTGCAGAAAGCATAGTCTTAGTGCTCCAGGTAGCTAAAAGGAGGCGCGGGACTATAAACTACTCTACCCGAGATCTGTACAATGTCAGGACTGCGCACAATAGCGAAGTGTCATAGGGTCCGCGACAGTGTGAGGGTAGCTGCGCTACCGCGCAGGTTAGATGGAAAGTGATCATTGCAGTTACTATTCACGATGTGATACTTGGTTTGAGACCAAATGGAGCGGGTGGCAAGCATTCAAGGTGAACTTTATGGGTTAGATTTGGGAAAATCTGCCACCAAGGGAGCATTAATGGACCGAATGTGGGGGAATGGGCGGATTCAAATTCAAAAGGCACTATAAATTGCAAAGGGTTGCCCAGCAAACAACACTTGGCCATTTGAGAATTGAGCTGTTTCACACCCAGAGATTCATGAACCCAGATTTGTTTAATCTTTTGAAGCCGAAGTCGTTGTTTGAGCACTTACCCAAGCCGTTGAGAGAATTGTGGAATAGCAGTATAGCAGTGCTTGAGGAAGCCATGGATACAAGAGAAATGACCACTTAGGAGGCCATGCAGGCCCTGAGAGTAAGTGAAGCCCCAGAAAGTGTCGGGATAGTTGCAGAAATCCCTAAATCTCTGCGCATCCTGAGACCCAATAAAGACAAGCATCCTATGGTACTGGTGCGCGTACCCCCCAGAAACCCACTAAGAACTAGGCTTACTATGGAATAAAAGGGGAATGCTATCAACTTGGAAGCCGATGGGGAGGAGGAAGACTTTGAAGAAATCCTGGTAGAGGAGGAAGAGGATATAGAGATGGAGGTGGAAACCTAGGGTGCAGACCCTCTGACCAGGCTTCCCGTGTATGTTCCTGTATGAAAATGGAAAGAAAGGGTGCCCAAGGACCTAGATGAGAGCAAGATCTCTCTACAGACCCCGCTGCTCCCCGACGACATCATTTTTTATGGAGCGCACTTCGGACGAGTGCCATTATTAAAATTTGAAGACTGGGATCTCGCAGACCATGAGAAATTCCCACATTTGGCAACCACCCAGCTCATGCACCAAAAGAAAAAAACACCACCAGGATTTATAGAGTTTGAGCCGCGCCAATGGTTGCAAGGTGTAGAGAAAGTAGGATTGTTAAACCTGGTTTGGATGTCGCATTACCATTGTGCCCCTTTGACTATTTTCATCATCAGGTAGCTGCTTTGCCTAGTGCATGATGGGTGCTTGTGGCTGGAGGAGCCCATCCCCATTAGGGATCATCTGATTCATAGAATTACCTGGCTCCCTTGCAAAGGCGAGGTCCCAACAAACATCTCTAAGGGTAAAAGTGATGATTTGACCATCGCGGAAGCCATGAAGGAAAAGTTCAAGCTGGAAAAGAAGAAGAGAGGGTGCGTGATTTCTAGCATCAACAACGTTGCGGTCAAATTCATGACGTAGATATTGGCCGAGAAAGTTATGCAGAAGTGTCGTGTGGATGAGGTGTTGCGTCAGTGGTTACACTTGATGCGTAATGCGCAGAAGGGGTCCAGTTTAACTGGGTAGGCTACTTGTGCAGAGAGTTCCTATAGAACTACTGTGAGGCACAAGAGCAGGGGAATACTTTCCACTATGCATGGATTCTGCTATCCATAGTGTTGGTGGCTTGGGAATTTCCCAAGGACAGCTAGTTCCCAACAATTGCACAGGATCTTCCAGAGGCAGCGAAGTATGCTTCGTTGTGGGCAACTAAAGATGCGCAGAGAATTAGGGACAGTAAGATATTCTAGGTGTTCATGGAGATGAACATCAGAATGGGGATTAATCGCAAGCCATGGTTATTGCCCACTATTTATAATAGTCTGTAGAGCTTCACAGAGTTCAAGGCGGACTTCCACCGTTTTTATATCAGGGCACAGAAGGACCCCGCGAAGACGTGGCACAATCTACGTTACCTGGCAATGGATGATGTCATATTCGTTGTGTTTGAGTCGTGGTCACCGGAGTGGCGCGCTCCAGCCAGCTCCATGGTGGAAGTAGAGAAGTATGTCGCACAGAAGAAAAAGGACGAGGCAAAACTGTGAATGGCGTAGTTAGTAGAGAGGAGAAGGAATGAAGCAGTAGCAGTCAAGGCGTAGGAGGCGCGTAATGCTACAAAGGCTACAGAAGAGCAGCAAAAGGCAGTAGAGAAGGAGCACAAAGGCCAAAAGTTTCCTTTGCCTGGACAGGAAACAGATCTGGAGGAAGGTGGTGCGAACTCGCAGACAACGTCCACACAGTTGAAACAACAGCAACCAAGAGAGCAGGTGGAGCCACATAAGAAGTCGAAGGCCTCAAAGACTTCTTTCGACCTGATCACCCTCACTGAGGGGGATCTACATGACATTGGGGAGATGGTGAGGGACGTCACCGCGGAGGCCCTCCAGCAGTTTACGGAGGAACACCAGACGGTGTTGGGGGCTCTCCGAGCATAGATATAAGAGTTGCAGGTGCGCACTCCACAAGTTGGTACTGTGTCAACCAACCTCGCACTAGGCACGACCGTGGTCGAGGAAATGTTATGCACCCGAGTGACTAACACTATAGTGTTGCTAGAGGGAGAACTGGTTATAGAAAATGAGGTTGACAGGCCTATGGTCAGTGCATTGAAGGGAGTTGGGATAAATATGGTTGCGATCCCTTGGGAGACACTCTATTTTTTCTAGGACGGAGTTACTACAGAACTGCGAGCTAGGGAGGGTTGTGTGCTCCAAGCCATGAGTGAGAAGTGCATCAACATCGAACAATTGAGCCTGCAACACATCAAAGTAGTGGTACAAAACCAGCAGATTGTGCAGGCAGTCGACGAAGTTTGCTACATGGTCCTGGAGCTGGCCATCCAAGCAGGGGAACCAATAGAGGTGCGCATCTGGAAACTAGCAGTAGGAGTGCATGAGGTGAAGGAAGAGATGGCCAAGGTTCAACTGGAGCTGAACCTTTAGATAGTCGAGCTACAATTGAAGGCGCAGCCTTCAACACTACTGGAGGTTAAGGAACAGTGCACCACCGTGGTTATAGTGGCCATACCAGAGGTCAATAACATAGTGAAAGACTGCACCAAGCTATTTGAAGAGTCGTTCGACGTTGTCACCACTCTGCAGGAGGACCTGAACATATAGCGCTTAGAAACAGAGGCACGTGAGCTACAGCAGAAATATGATGAGATAAAAGGGACCATGCAGATGGTTTCCCTTACACAGATACTCATGCGGACGCAGCAGGAAAAAGCGCTCAAGGAGTAGGTGGATGCTTCTCGACACAAGGAATCAGTTTTGAAGGTGTGTGTACAACCATGGATTGATGAGGCATTCTTCATTATAGCCTCTATTGAAGCAAAGATCGCACAGATGCGGGCACACAAGAAAAGGTTCAGGGAAGCATTTTAGCTACAGTGGTTTTTGAACAACACGTCCAGGAAGTGCAGCAGACAGCTGCTCAGTGCGTTGCCGATCTTGCAGCAGTCCAGGCATAATTGGAAGGTCTTCACACAAAGATATCCACACCAACAAAGTGACTCGAGGGTGAGTCACGATGTTTATGTTGGGGGCCTGATGGGCGCAGGATCCCCCAAGGGAAGTTTTGGGGCTAAAAGCCCAGATTTTGGTCATAAATTGTATCTTTGATGTAAAGACTCTGCATATTGTGGGCCCGGAGCACGTAGTTTGTAAATGAGTCATAGGGTTGTCTGCCCTTAATTTTGTAATGTAATGTTGGCTATAGAGATCTACCCATGGTCCGCGAACCATGGGATTGTATAAATAGAGCGAGGCTCTAAGTGTAAATCAAAAATGAGAAAAATCAATTAATGATCATGGAATAGAAGCATAGCGGAAGATCTAAGGGTAAAGTCGAGTCTTTGGGTCGTAGAGTAGGGGAAGGCTCTACAGCTGAGTTTGCAGAGGCCTGGTAGTCTACAGCTGAGTGCACGAACCCCTGCAGCTAAGTGGGTAGGGCGAGTCGAGTCTATAACAGTTGGAAGTATTAATAAAGAGAAGTTTTATATCATTCCTGTGTATTTATTTCCTATTTTCTGCATTAAATGTATTGGGTATGAATTGCATTTCTATTGTTTATATGATGTGCAAACATATGTGACTTTGTTAATTAAGTGAATGTGGGATAAAGTATCTATTTACACAAAGTTAACTAATATCTTCAAGAAGATAAGTAACATACGCAGTGTAATTTGGGGAAATAGCATAGTACGCTGCCATAGTAGCGTGAAAGCACCTCAACCCTGGGTTAGGGCTGCACGAAATGCGATTAGAACAGATCGTGGAGGTATTGAAGGTGAGAATAGTGTGTGAAGTAACCTACGCAAAGGTAGGCACAGTTTGACTAAATCGACACCTCAAACATCTCAAGGGTGCAGAAACTTGGTTCCAGCATCCCCCCATACTGCTTCGGGTGAGACTTCAATCCGCGCTCCGTAGGATGATGCTGAAAGGGCTAGTAGTGTAGGGATTTTTTTGGCTAATTAACTCTAATCTTGGGTCAAGCCCCATCAAGACAACAAGTTTCATTTCTAGTTGTTGTGTCATTTCCAATTTTCGCTGCAAAGGCAATGGCTTTCTTTCCCTTCACATTAGTTTCTCAGCTTAACTCGACCTCAAATCCAAGGCAATTTTTTTTATTGGAGACTCTATGTGCTTTAATAAGTTCATTCAAACTTCCAGTCCCTTTTTCAAATTTCTCATTAAATCTCAACTGAGTTTTAGATTTTTCAAGTTCTTTCCTCAAAAATACAATTTCCCTTTCACACCTTTGGCACACTTGGTTTTTGTCATCGAGTTATTGATTTAGAGTTTCGATAATCTTATTACCTTCTTCAATTTGTAGGAGAAGAGGTTCAATAGTTTCACTTTGTCTTTGATCCATAATTATTTATGTGTTTTATTTTTTTTCTCATCCTTTGAATTGCTTCAAGAGCACTGACTAGTGCTCCTTCTAAGTCAACTTCAACGTCTTCTCCATCATAATCAATAGCTTCTACTTATATATTATCTATGGCCATGAGAATAAATTCCTTTGATATTTCATAGGTCCTATGGTCATCTAAATATTTCTTGTCTTCACTTTCAGAGGAGCAGGAATCTTGGGTGTAGAATATTTTTTTCTTAGAATTATTTTTATCCCTTTGCACTTTTCTAAATTTCTCTCTAGGGTTGTATTCATTCTTCTTCTTTTCTAGACACTTGGAAGCATAGTGACCTGCTTTACCATAGTTAAAGCATTTGAAAGGTAGCATACGTTTGTACTTGTCTAAGCCTCACTTGAGCTTCCTCAAAAACTTATCTTCCTCTTCATTTGATTCAAAACATGAATCATTAGGTTCTTCCTTGGGCTTTTTATCCGCTTTGAAGGTTGACTCCTTTGTGGTTGACTTGCCATTGGAAATTCTCATCTAATAGGTAGGAAGTGTGCCAATTAGATGGTCCAAAGTGAGAGTTAAAATATTTCATCTCCTAAATGGTTGAGAATTTAGGATTAAATCTCTCATGGAGAGATCTCAACACCTTTTGAACCACTACAGGTTCTTTTAACTCTTCATCAAGACCTCTTATTGTATTCTCAACCTCTTCAACTCTAAGAAAGTATTTAGAAATATTTTCATCATCATGCATCTTCAATGACTCAAATATAATTCTAAAACTTTGAAGTTTGGCTTGCTTTACCATCTTGTAACCTTCATAGAAACTACTCATCTTGTCCCAAATAGCTTCTGCAGTAGTGCAATTCATGACCTTGCCTAGTTTTGATTCAAGTAGGCCAGAAAGTAGGGA
Organism: Pinus tabuliformis; assembly: GCA_031772625.1. Lineage (NCBI taxonomy): Eukaryota > Viridiplantae > Streptophyta > Pinopsida > Pinales > Pinaceae > Pinus > Pinus tabuliformis. The sequence continues at coordinate 820,439,399 of CM062816.1, read as the reverse complement.
ATTCATAGCTTTATAATTAGATATAAATTCCATATTATAATATCTAGTAATCAAGGCTTGAGCATTTTGATATTATTATTCCACTGCATCCCACACATTATTACCAAGTGATTGAATATAGATTTTCATTCTTACCTTCCAAAAAATGTAGTTCAATTGGACATAGTTTCCTTGTTGGTGTATTCTCCTTCCTTCTTTTCCATTGTCCTTGATATTTTATCTAGTTATTAAACTGATCCTAAGGTAACCTAGTTTCTATAAGACCAATTGTTAACAACTGGGACAATACTTAGAGGGGGGGTCGGTGAATCAGTATTGTGGGAATTTTAGAACTTTCTTTCACTAGTAAAAAGTATTAGGATACCAATAAACACTTTAGCAACAATTCATATGAGCATCACAAGAATCAACAAAAGAAGCACAAATAGAACACATATATTCTTCAAACTTCTCTTCAATTATTTTCACAAAGGAAATCTTCTACTCGGTGTTACAAAGTTCTCTAGCTACAACTAGAATGAAGCTACCACTCCCTAATTTATCAATGACTATTGAAAGAATCAATGACCCCTAATTTATCAGCTACCACTAAAAGGAGCTACAACCCCTAGTTTATCAGTTTCTACTAAAAGGAACATCAATCCCTAACTATTTTCCAGCCATTATTGGAAGGAGATACAACCCCTAATCTGCAAGTTGCCACTTGCTTGACCTCCTTAATTCATCTTTCGTTCCATTTTCAAAATCAAATCATGAAGGCAACTTCCTTTCATAAAACAAACAAATTTTCACCTCAATCACTTACCCTAATCACTACCAAATCACTTTCAACAATCTATGATCACTAATCAATCCACCATACACACCAGCAATGTCAACACCATTTACCTCTTAACTATTATCCTTCTTGCAAATTCAATTCTCCTTATATAGAATTATAGTTGATATTTTTATTTTTTGAAAATTTATTTAAGTTCAGATATTTTTATGCATAACTTCTTATTTTTTTCTTATATCCCAATTTTGTCAAGTCTTTTGAATGTGTTGTTAAACTATTCAGTCTGTAATATATTGTCCATGGGTGAAACTCTCACTTAAACTGTCCAAATTTTCTATTCTAGAAAAATATCAGGGTTTAACTGTAAATTTCTAAATTTGGTTGACTCCAAATTTGGCCAAACTATCAAATAACCTTCTAAATATGTTCATGCCACCAAATATGCTTCCAACTCATTCATGTTGTGTTTTATTAATTTTAACGCACTACTAGTTATGGTGAAATTCACCAAATATGGCCCAATAATGCCAAATTAATAGTTTTCGGACCATTTATGCATTAGGCCCTTAGTTTAGGCCCATAGGGGCTTAAAATCATGACGGTAGAAATTTTTTAGGCCCAGGCACTTTACACTGCAAACCTTTGCAAATAACCACTGATTGGGCCCCATCATTCTAAGCCCTGAGGGCTTATCGACCATTCATCATCCTTCAATGCCCTTCATCGCAATGTGCAAATGAAACCAAGTCTAGGTGCTTTACCTAAGCCCCCGACTCTTTATCCTTGACTAAAATCAATCGTGCACCTTCATATTTTTCTAGGGTTAATCCTTCAAGATTACATGCCCCATGAGAACCCACCAAGCCACTTGCGTCCTTCTTATTGGTCTTTCACTTTCATTGCATATGCCACCTGTGATCCATAGTGTCCTGAAACCTCATTAGCCAAGAGATAAAACCTTGTGCTCCTTTTGAAACTTATGGGGATCTCAGACTTCCGAGGTCTGGGATGATGTGTCCTTGTGGAATCTCTCCCCGCACACTAGGACCAATCGCAAAACATTTAAGATGACCTATCTACACCAGTGGGTTTCTATGGTGTCCCAGCATTATCTCCCTGTAGCTTTTTTCGTGTGCAGCCTTCAAATCTTCTGGGAGCATCCCTCCAAGGTCACATGTCCTAGCAGCCCATCTAGCACCTCTACAAAGATTCCATGTGCCACACATTGAGTGGTGCCACATGTCACTCATTCTCAACCCACTTAGGGACCTAAAAATACCAAACCTACACACCATGTGTCACACACTCATTGGTTCCATGTCATGTTGATGTCATCATGCCACTATGTCTCCACATCACCTCTATCATCCAATGAAAAAGTTTCATGTGCCTTCTTTTGATTTTTCCATGTGGCTAGGGGTACGAAGAAATAGGGGTTACAACCTTTGATTTTCTGCAACTTCTTCACTAAATTTTTGTAGTCCCCTTGGAATTTTCTAGGGAAGGACCTCTGGGGTGATGTGTTCTATGGGGTCCTCCCCGTGCCAATATTTTTTAACCGCTCAACAATTTCATTTAGCCACATCCTCCTAGATCCATTGTCCCCAAAACTTTACCTTTTGCATGTCGTTGGATCTTCTAGGGTAATGTGGCTAGTGGGCTCCTTCGTTGTTGTCATGCACCAATCATGGCCCATTATGTCTACCATGCATTTTTCTATGTATGTCCTCTACCACACCACTCCGCTTACTATCATGATTTAACATAAACCCCCCTTTTCAGTTTTGTGGTAAATAGGGGGGGGGGTCCAGCTTTTAACATGGATCATCGGTCTCCTGAGGTGGTATGGGAAATACCACCCAACTCGGGGCTCCCCTCTCATTTAACTAACGAGTGAGCATGGGCCCCAAAAATTTCACGATGAGTTTGAGGGGGAAGCATGGCACATGATACACCTTTGTACATGTCTAGGGTATTATGGTCAGCCTCTTCTAGTTGCTTCACCATATTTTACTAAACACCAAACTAGCACCAACTAAAAACCCATCACCAACTTTAGCTCTGTAGCTTTGACCCCTATTGGCCTCTCAGCTTTGACCTACAATAGATTTTGATCCAGAAGTCCATTTGTTGACTTCCATATACCATTGGAAAGTTATTTCCGAAACTCTATCCATTTGACTAGTTTCCAAATGGACTTCACTTATCACTAATAACTAGTAACTAGTATACAAAATCCTTCATGAAACAAGTCTTCATAGTAGCATTACATTTTTTAGTTGCAAGTCGTTATAGTATCATTATGCATTTTATATTAAGTAAATTTAGCAAGAAGTAATGGATTCAACGTATCCAGGCATCTAAACTCATCCAAGGTGCATTCACTTATCACAATTGATATGGGTGGATGTCGAGTTGTCCATATTATCCAGATATATGGGTCCCCTGCAAATATCTAGGCATCTGGGTATATAGGGTTTCCCAAGAAAACCACTTAAGAAAAAGGCCAAGTATTGGATTTCTCAAGTGGGTGGAACCTAAATAGGTGGCAGAATGAAGTGTAAATACATGTGGTAGTTCAATGACATGGAAACCAGAGAACAAGACATATGGCATGATGATGTTGTAGTCAAAGGATAGGACACTTAGCATGATGATGTGATAGCCGAGATAGTGGCACATGGCACCCATTTTTTACAATTTTGGGTGTCCAATTAGACAGATGGTAGGTGACATGTGGCAAGTATCAAACACATGGCAGTAGCAAGGAACACCACATGTCAATGTGTCTATTTGGCATATGAAATCGCAGTGACATGGAATCCTATGTGGAAATCTCAAGATTTGCACCATGGCAGTGGTTTGGCGAAGGTTTTCCAATGTATTTCAATTTAGTGAAAATGAAAAGGAAAAATGAAATTGCATCAAAAATATAAGAAGCATTAAATTACAGTGGTACCCTTATCAAGTTACCTGGATATCTGGGAGTGTGTAGAGTCATCTGAGAATCAGGGGGTGTAACAAGGAAACCACCAAGTAAATTATCTGGATCTAAATTCAAAATGAAGGTGTTCAAGTCAAAGTTCCACATGGAGAAAAACTTATCTAGAATCTGACCATTTGGGTGTGGAGCAAGTATGCTCGTTTGCAAGGTCTTAGATCTGGATTCAGTCATGAATCGACTAGTCATGGTTTCGTGTTAATTCAATATTTCAAGCAAAAAAAAGTGATCTAACCATCCAGGGGTGAGCAAGGTAAACACTCAACAATAAGACTAGACCTTGAATTTGGAAGAAAAGGTATTTAAGGCTGAGGTTCCAGCCCCAAGTCTTGAGGTGAAAAGAAGTTAAGCACTTGACACTGAAGAAAGGTTAAAAATGATATTTGGGCATTCGAGATCCTCTTGTTATAAATTTTGGTTGCAAATGAAATGATTGGATACCAAATTTGGTTGGAAACCACAAATTAGCCTGTGGTCTCGTATATTGTTATATGAGTAATGTGGTAAAGAAAAAGGAGCTCAAGCACTCTCATTCCATTAATGAATAAAACATTGTTAAATAAGTTTGTAGCATTTTGAACATAGATTACGCAATCAGAGCATGAGATGGGCATAATTAATGTAAAATTTGCAATGATTATTTATTTATATATATATATATATAGGTACAATTATAGATGTGTGAACATCATGTGACGCATTGATATAGTCAAGAAGATTGCATGATTTGGTCAAATGACAAATCTCATAGGTAAATACAATGGATAGATGCCCATAGTAAATAAAGGGCCAAAACTATAAAAGAAGAAAAAGGTGTAAGAAGGGTGGGGCTGAATGAAAATAAACACATGTAACCCATGTAAACTCTCAAAACATTCCAATTAACAAGGTAGAATATGAAGGAGTTGTGTTGTAGAGTAATTAATGAAATTTAGAATCAAATCTAAGAAATTGGAGTGTTGAGCATGCAAGAGTCAAGTTGTGCAATGGTAGATATTGAAATGTTTTAGGATCTAGAGTCATTTTGTTCGTAAGAGAAAAAATGCAAATCTGGAGAATTATATCAGATTGCATGAAGAGGATGTGAATGGAAAAGGATGGTACCTGTGCATACGTGAAGAATGGATGACTCAAATGTAGTGACTAAGTGAGATGATTAAGTGTAGGTACCAAAAAGAAGAGGTATATAGTAGATCTAAATGTTATGATCAGATCTGAGGTAGACTAGAAGAGATACAGAGCAGACCAAAACATATTTGAATAAAAATATGAGTTACAACTAACCTGAGAGAAAAAGAAAGTATGAGTGATTTTAACAACTTAGATGTGGACTAGAGATGACGTAGTGTAGAATAGAGAAGAGTTTTGTATAGCATATGAGAAGGTTAAGCTAAGAATGAGAAGTGCGAGATTAGATTTATTAAAGAGAAGAATAGAATAAATCAGTTTGCAAAACAGAGATTCGGTTGAAGCAGAGGAAGTATGAGCATATTATAGAGTGAAGTGTGATTACAATGAGATGAATAGAGTGTGAAATGTACAAGTTTTATAATAGTGAAGAGAATATCAAATATTAAAGAATTTTGAATATGTAAATATAATGAGCATGTGGATTTGAGTTTGAAAATGTAATGAAAAAGATACATATGTTAGGAAAATCAAGTTGGTGCCTACAAATCAAGGGATAGGAGTCGCCTTCATGTTAGTGCTTGTAAAGTTCAAGGGGTTCATGCCTCCTATAGGTTGATGTCTATAAATCAAGGGATAGGTGTCTTCATCAGGTTGGTGCCTATAAAATTCAAGGGATTGGTGCCTCCTACATGTTTATGCCTACTAATGAATGGATGCGTGCATTAGAGAAATGTTGAGGTAAAAAATGGGCCTCAAAACCAAAATGTACAACAAAAATAAACTTTATAAGAACCAATAGGATTCAGTATGATGATTTCAATCATTGAGGATTATTCACCATTTTTGGAGTAAAAAGATTAAAAAAAAAAAAAAAATATAAAAAGAAAACTACTTTTCAGCTCATATTTTCAACTTATCTCCCTAAGATTTTAATCAAATTTCAATTGGGAGCACTCGTTGGATGCATAAATCAATTTTTCATCCAAAAAGTACCCATGTTGCAATACAAAAAATGTGAAATACATGAAAACGTGTGATTGCAATGACATTTTTTCATGTATTTCATATTTTTTGTGTAGTAGGGTCCATGGAAAGTATGCAACATGGGTACTCCTTGGATGAAAAATTAAATCTTTCATCCAACGAGTGCTCTCGCTTGAAATTTGAGTAAAAATGTAGGAATATAAGTTGAAAATATGAGTTGAAAAATGGTTTTTTCTTTTTTCAATTCCCTCCAAAACTTGATGAGGTAATCTAATATTATTTTATTATTTCCAATATTATTTTATAATATTCCTTAGGAGGCCCATTTTAGACCTCAAAATTTCTCTAATGGTCTTGAGACATCCCCTGTGGGTTAATTCCCCGTGGGATATTTCCTTGTAATTATGAAACCATAAATTAAAATGGTTGAGAGAAAGGAACATAGATTCCATTACTTGAGGGGGATATTGCTTGAAGAATTGGTTATTTTAAATATAATTCATATCTTGACTGTGGTTTTAATGGGTTGAATGTGTATTAAATTTGCTTTGAAAAATATATGACAAGTCCATGAGTCTATTGGAGAAAAATGTAATCCAAAAAAGTACAGAAAAAAGGAGAGTGTAACATGCCACCCCACACATTTACCCACTTTTACAAACCCTCTGGGTAAATGTGAATCTGAGTACTACTATGACATGACCCGACTTCCAAGTTCTAGTTAAGGAAGTGGACCCTACAATTGAGACTCACTAACCTTCCTCGGGAACCACAAATCACTCAGAGGTTGAACAACCACCTTAGGTGACCAATCTCTGAGTTGGAACCATTTTTATATGACCTAGACCCATAATTGCACCCTTGACACTGATTGCGTGCGATTGTGAGCCTCCAACTACAGTTTCATGCGTTGCTCCATGCAGTTATGAACTTAAATCTCCAATTATGTGCTTGTCGTTCTGGAATCTAAGCCACTTTTTTAGGCTAATCTCTAGACCACTTCCCAAAATTACCTGCAACTTTCCAGAATTATGATTAAGGCAATGGCAATGCCAAACATTCAAACTTAAAGCTAGAACTTGACCTAGACAACCTAGAACACACTAGACATTTCATCAAACATATGGTAATCATGCAAGCTATAGGTCATGAATACATATCTCAGTGTAAATATTTGAACTTCATCTGAAAATCACCAATAAGGTCTAATGCCCTCTCATAATAGCTGAAGTAACACTTGTTATCCCATGCATTGATCAAATCTTTTAAATCTATTGATCCAACCTTCTCCTTGCTTTCCTTGGTTTTCCTTGCTTGTCCTCTTCTTTCCTTTGCTTTCCTTTACTTTATTTCTTACTTCCTCCTCTTGGATCTCTCTCTCTCTCTCTCACTATTCTCAAGCCAAAACTTACAAAATTTGTGAACTAATTCTTTGATGCCTTTGTATTATTGATGTCTCCATTTTCTTCATTTTCCTTAATTTTCCTCTGATTTCCTTAACTTGCAAATATGTATCTCTTCACCTCCCTTTTCTCCTATTTTCCTTTATTTTCATAATTAAATGTCAATTATTGCCTATTTACCTTTTCCAATGTCTTTACCAATTTCCATATCCATTAATAAACCAAAATTGATGCCCACTATAGTGTTTTTCCCAACATTCATCTTGGAATACATGTCTTATGACTTGGTCTTATTTTGCCTTTATTAACCTTTATTACATGAACTTTTAACCCGAGTTTGTTACAAATCCCTCCCCCTTGGCGTAACACTATCCTCAGTGTTCTATGACACCTATGACTAGCAACCCGTTGAAAACAAAACATACTTCCTATGGAGATTTATAACATAGATAGATACAATGTTTACAATCGGACATCCTACTGAAAGAAAAAAAAAAACATACCACTTATTGGAGCTTTATAACACAACTCATATATATATATATATATATATATATATATATATATATATATATATATATATATATATATAGATACCAAAAATCATTTGCTCGAACTAGAAAATAATGAAGGATACAAAGCTCACATATGGTCAGCCATCTCCCATGTAGCTTCATCAAGCCCAAAATGTTTCCACTGCACTTAACTTGCTCAATTGCTCATTTTTGAAGAATGAGTTGTTTCTGCTACAATATGCATTGAGATTTTGGTTGGAATTCTCCCTCTGGTTCCATGTGCAACGCAAACTAGTCAATCACGTGATCAACATCCTGCACATATCTCTTAAATAATGAAACATTGAAAACATAATGGAATTTCACTGTCGGAGGCAATGCAAGTCTGTAGACCACTGATCCAATCCTCTCAAGGATCTCAAAAGCATATTGTAACTCTTTTCTTGGTTGTTGTAGCCAACTGCACCAACCAAGACTTTACATGAACTTCTTTACTCAAGCCAACCTTATCCACTAGGTTAGGATTAACATAACTATAATTAGATCCAGGATCAATCAAAATGGAAACAACTTGATCGCATAGCTTACCTTCCATCTCAAAAATGGATGCCTAGTGATATGCCTTCTTATTATCAAATGTTTCATAAATCTGAGGAATGCTCTTATCAACATCTACAATTGTCTACACCTCCTAGGCATTGTAGTTCTGAGGTCTTCCACCTTGGTACAACGGACAATCCTTCTTACGATGATCTTTGCCACAAATCCGACACTACAATAGTTCCTTTCCATTACCTTTATTTTGTTACTCTCTAGGCTGAGGTCCATGTCCCTTCCTAGCTGCATTGAACTTCTTATAACGAGCCACATTTTCTTTCGCAAATGAAGCTTGAGGTCTTTCCCGCTTTGGAGGCCATTTTCCTTTCATCTTGTCATTACTTTTCCAATCATGCTTAGGCTCAAACTTATGCTTTGACTGCTCATAACAGTGCTTCAACTTCCCAATGACTTCCTCCAATGATTGAGGCTCATCATACTCAATCTGATCCTTGAATGCTAATGGCAGTCCATTGATGAACCTCTAAACCTTCATCTTCTCATCCTTAATATATGGCGCATTCCTTAACAAATCTAGGAACTTAATCATGCACTCTTCAGCTGTCATAGAACCCATATTCAACTCATAGAAATCCTTGGTATTTCCATCATAGTATCTCTCTAACAAGTACTTCTTTCTGAAGAGTCTCTTAAACTCATGCCATCTCAACTCCCCTATCCCGATGGCTCTAACATGCTTCACTTCCTTCCACAAAATATTTTTCTTTCCTTTGAGACTAAAAATAGCTATCCTAGCTTTCATATTCTCTGTATAATCATGCAACTCGAAGAACTTCTTCATCCCAAGCAGCCATGCTTTTGCATCTTCTGGTTTCTTCAACTCTCCATCAAATGTAGGAGGCTTGGATTTCTTGAAATCGTCTAGAAATTACCCCCTCTCACTCCTCCTATAAAAATGATAATGAGGATGACCATGATATCTATCAAAACCAGAACTAGAATAGAACCCATAACCACTACCTCTCCCATCAAGTGTATCCATCCATATGCCACGTTTGACTGTGTCATCTCTGTCCAACATGTGCCTTGATCGAGACTTGCTACCATATGCCCCTTTAGTCCTTTCCTCTTGTCCATAATTGATCCTTGGTTTTCCCTATCTCTGCAAATCTGATAAACTCTTAAGGATAACTACATTGACCTCTACTTGATTTTCTTAAGCTCTGAAAATACTTTCCTATGACTGAATTATCGTTTCATTATCTGCCTTGCAACTTTTGATTTATGCCTTCTGACTTCTCAAGGTATCTTTTGTGTCAGGATAGTACTCTTCTCCTTTCTACTCAGATGATCTATAAGGAGAGTCAAGTGAACTGTAATCCACCATTTTTCTCATCATCTTTGACATTCTGCAAACATACCATGTCAGATAACCAAATACAAACATAATCAAACATACCTTAATGAAGTTCAGGGGAGGCTATCTCGTCTACACAATTCAGCCCATATTAGCACTATATCTATATATATATATATAATGACACCAATCATGTCAACCTATCAACATCATGCATTGTAACACTGACTATATACATGAAAACCATAGCCACTACAATGCATGCATATGACTGACATGCATATATAATAATCACATCCCTCCCATCCAATCCAATTTTTTGATCCTGGGAGCTGTAATACCAATTTGTAACATGCTACCCCACACATTTACCCACTTTTACAATCCCTCTATGTAAATGTGAAGTGAAGTGCTACTACGACATGACCCGATCTCCAAGTTTCAGTTAAAGAAGTGGGGCCTACAACTAAGACTTACTAATCTTCCTTAAGAACCAAAAATCACGTAGAGGTTGAACAACCACCCAAGGTGACCAATCCCTAAGGTGGAACCCTTTTTCTCTAACCTAGACTCATAATCGCACCCTTGACACCACTTTCATGTGGATGTGAGCCTCCAACCGCACTCACAAACCTTACTCCATGAGGTTATGACCTCATATATCCAATTATGTGCCTACAGTTCAGGAACCTAATCTGATTTTCTATGTTATTCTCCAAAACATTGCCCAAAACTGCCTGCAACTTTCTAGAATCATGATTAAGATAATGATAATTTTGAACATTCAAAATTGAAGCATGAACTTGACCTATACAACCTAGAACACACTAGACATTTCATCAAACATATGGTAAACATGTAAGCTATAGGTCATGAATGCATATCAGAGTATAAATCTCTAAAATTCATCTTAAAATCCCTAACAAGGTCTGATTCACTCTCATAATAGCTACAATAACACTTGTTAGCCGCTACATTCACCAATGATCCATTAGCATATCAATTCATGAACAAGAGTGATAGCTAGAACGTATTATAGAACCTTGCTTATAACCAACATATAACCAGAATATTAACCATGGGGGAATAGTCATCAAATCCATATAATAACAAGTATAAGTTTCCATATACTACAATAGGAAAATATATCTTATTAACATATGCACAATCCAACCAAATCAGGGACTTCCACATGCCACCCGACCATAGATTGAGTTGAACCAAATCTTTGTTTCACCCAATCACCCCCATGCAATATTCCAAGCAGGAATGTGGGATCTCATGGGATAAACCAAGACATAAACAACCAAGGGAATCCAGAGGTTAAACTACCTCCACCCTAAAACTATTGTGATCTCACCTAAACCAGTCCCGAGATCACAAAACCAAACCAAGATTGTATGCCTCAAAATTCCTTCACCATACCTTGAGGAATTTTCTTGTCTCCACCCACCTATCGAGGGCTTCCCAGGGAAAACCATATCCTCCTGCAACCCTTGGGAATTTTCCTAAGACCACCTCATTCGGTTACAAAACCTTCCAGCAATCCAAATCCTAACCAAGAAATGAATCCAATCACACCATGGTCATCCATGAATTGCAAAGGATAGGTTGAAACTAATGTCAAACCCAACAAAACTCATGCCAATGACAACAAATGAACCAAATAAACAAATTCATGTACCATACATTCACACCTTCGATATGAAATCACAAATGCAACATGTTACCTACAAAATCCTTCAATTGAAGTTGTTGATCCAACCTTCTCCTTTCTTTCCTTTTCATTCTTCGTTTGTCTTCTTCCTTCCTTTGCTTTCCTTTACTTTCTTGCTTGCTTCCTCCTCTTGGAGCTCTCTCTCTCTCTCTCTCTTTCTCTCTCTCTTTCACACTATTCTCAAGCCAAAACTAACAAAAGTTGTCAACTGGTTCTCTAAAGCCTTTTTATTATTGATGTCTTTATTTTCTTCATTTTCTTTCATTTTCCTCTAATTTCCTTAGCATGCAAATTTGTGTCTCTTCACCTCGCTTTTCTCTTATTTTCCTTTATTTTCATAATTAAATGTTAATTATTGCCTCTTTTCCTTTGCTAATTCATTTTCCAAATTCCATATCCATTAATAAACCAAAATCGATGCCTACTATAGTGCTTTTCCCAACATTCAACTTGGAATACTTGTCACATGACCTTGGTCTTATTTTTCCTTTATTAACCTTTATTACATGAAATTTTAACCCGAGGTTGTTATAGAGAGTATGGGTTGCATTGTCCAAGGGGAGCTTGGTCCATGTGGGGCATGCAAAGGAACAAAACCAACATGATTGAGTTGAGAGGTGGGAAATGGGACGTACATCCCCCCACATGCAACCTAGAAGACAGTTGCATGATGTTAGAAAAAGACGAGAAAATAAGGAATAAGAGGAGCCAAGAGTCCTTGTAACATTCGATTATTGCGTTCAGGAAATCCAGGATTCAGCTAAGAAAAAAGAGAGGGGAAACAAAGAGAGTTGCTTAAGAATAAACTAGCTGAAGAAGCCCAAGAGGGATTTTTGTTTGAGGAATGTGAGCAATGTTTTTCTTAGGCTGAAGAAACCAACATGTGTGTCTTTGCTTAGGAATAAAGAAACCACTATGAGTTTTGTGGATTGATGAAGCTACTTGCCAAGAGATAGAGATACTCGGATACTTATGGTTACTGAGGAAATACTAGTTGTGTCCTTGGACTAGGAATGTTGGTGCTTACACTTTACGAATAAATACCTAATAAGGGTGATATCTATGCTCCCATGATAGTTTATCTAGCTTGGGAACCTTCCCATATTAAGCTCACCTCCTCATGAAATTAAGAAGTGGCTTGCCTAAAGGCTAGTGAAACCACCAAAAGTGACTTGCCTTCGGACTGAAGAAACCACTAAGAAGCTTGTGGTCTGAAGAACCTTCCACTGTCATAATAAGATTACTCTCCTGGTTTAGAGATATGATTCTTTTGGAAATAATGGACCCATATGATAAAATTTGACTGAGTTAAAGTTACTAATATTGAGTAATGATTTTCTTAAGTTTGAAGAATTCCATTGGGAAGCTTATGTTCTGAAGAACCTATTGATTTATCAATAGCTTTCCATTGAGGAACATTCCCACACAATAATCAAATTATGCTCTTAGACTAGATATGTCAACCTCTATGTTTATAAAGACCCTTGTTATGAGGCTAACCAATATTAGGCCTCATGACCTGATAGTGTGAAATTGTTGAGAACAATTGAGGGATTATCATGTCCCTGTTTATTGGGTTAATTCAATGGTGTATTGATAATGTTGAGTGATGTTTCCTGCATTAATGAGGGATATCAACTTATTGTGTAAATATTTTAAGGAATTATTCATTTCCTATGGATATTCTAAGCTTGAAGTTAACCTAATACTGCCTGAGCATGAAGAGATGGAAATATTTGTTAATGTATAATTACTTGCACTATCTTGTTGGTATATATGGTCATTGTGTTGATAACTTGCTCATGTTAACCATAATAAATGTGAATTCCTGTGTAAAAGTGCACCTGAATGTTTTCCTTAGGTAATGGTTTATTTCTTATATATATCTTGAGTCTACAAATTTGCCTAAACAGATGTGTATGAAGAGTAGACTCAACCTCTTTTAATTAATTGAATGATTGTATGAAAATGATGAGGCCAGTAGGCCTTGGTTTATAAATTGTAAGCGCATAACATACAAATTTTTATGCAGGCTCTTCCAGGATATTCCTCTTGGACTTTGTGAAGGCACGCAACCCAATTCGACCTGTCACGTGCAAAGCAAAGATATGTGTGTGTGTGTGTGTGTGTGTGTGTGTGTGTGTGTGTGTGTGTGTGTGTGTGTGTGTGTGTATCTTTTCTTTGCATGCGACAGGTCGAATTGGGTTGAGTGCCTTCATAAAACCTAAGAGGAATAGCCTGGAAGAGCCTACGTATACCTTTGTATGTTAGGGACTATGTATTGGAGGCATGGGAAAAGGTCCTTATACATTCACTAGTGGTCACTAAGCATGAGGATGGAAACCTTAAGTCTGAATTTCATGACTTCAAAAGGGATTGTTGTAAACCCTCTTCTAATTTGTGACCAAGTTCAATGAACAATTGGTTAAACAAGAGAAATTTGGGCCTTCGAAGGATAAGCACTTATGGCCATTGGATAACCCCAGAGGTTACTGAGGGAGAAATAAAATGGAATTCCTAGGATTTAAAATACATGAATGATGTGGTAGTGGGGTCATTGTCAATAGGATGGAATTTTATGTGAGGAGATAATGAAATAGGATGGAATCACCCCTATTGTTTAATACCAACGATGTCACCCCAAACATTAGATATTTTGGGTGGAGGGAACAATAGAATGTCAAGGATTTAAGCCATGCGGTGACTTGGCATGTGGAGCTCATTTAGTGGGGATGAGTGTTGCATGGCATAAATTCTTTTACACATATATCAAGGGCAGGTGTCTAACTTTATCATAGGTGTATATGCCACACAACCTCGAAAGGTTGTTCCTCTACAATTTTAGCAGGAGCAGTATTGGAACTCGTGATTTATTCTTAGGGTGATGTGGCCTTGGGGGCCTCACTTGGCTTATTATAGCATGGAATGGTGATGTGTACAAAGAGTTATAACTTAATAATATTGTTAGATATGAAGTGGCCCATGGAAAATGGGGGACACCAGGAGTATTGGAAAAAGAAATGAATGGGTCAACAACAAATAATGTTATGACTTGGAGGGTCACATGGGCACCATGTAGGGACCACATCAGAGCCACATGGCCAACCTTGATAACATGGAAAGTGGCTAACGTTTGAGTCTTTGAAGGTTCCTATATTTTTATCTAGAGGTCATATTGTGATTAAATTTATATCATTGGAAAGGCCTCAACAAGACGAATAGAACAGTGTTATCCAATTTAGGTTTTGAAGAGTTTGAAAAAGTTCAAAATTGTAGACCCCATTTCCATAATTGGAACCTTGGAGGTAGATTCATCAGAGTAACTACTCCTTCTACCCTTATTAGGGGCTATGAATAGTTGGGGTGTGTTACAGAGAGGTATCATAGCCAAGTTCAATACTTGGACTGGGTGGGCTCTATTGTAGAATAAATACAGAGCAAATATTTAACATTGGACCTTTGGAAACCAAGTGAGGCTTTAAAGCCTCATGATAAGCATTAGAAACCTGATTTTTTTGTGTAATGATTATATGTGCTTCTTGTTAGAGAATCTAGGGCAAAGTAGTGTAAAGTGATTCTTCGTTGCTTAATAGCAATTTGTGATGTGTTTTTACAATTTATATTCTTATTCTTGTTAATGTGTGTGTTCCATCAAACTGCTACCAAAAAAAAATAACAAGAACACAAATTTTGGCTATCTACCAGGGACAAACACTCTCCACTCTTGAGAGGAAAACCCTTTGTAATATTTATCTTATTGAAGTTTCTTATTTGAAAAATTACCAAACCCTAGACCCTTGACTAGGATATCCTCCAAGCATAAGTCAAATCCTTATTTCTACATTGTCACTTCCACCACTTCTTCTAGAACTTTGTCTTCCGGCACTTTGTCTTCCAATTAGAGTCCTTTTCACCTTAGAGAGATGGAATCCTTCACTAAGCTTGTGAGTCTTTGGAGGCTTGATCTTTCACCCAAACACAAAAATTGTCTGTTGTCATACCCTTGCTGCACCTCACAAGTGTGACGGGTTAACCCTAGAAATAGTCCTTCTTACATTCAATTTGTTGCTTCCTTACTTCACTAGAGAAACCTTCTTCTTCACTGGAATAGGAGGCCTTTGTAGGCCTAGTTACTATCCCAAACCCTAAATAATATATCATTGTAACTTTACTGTTGATCTGGCAACAATTTGTCCTTTATTCCTCCACACATGTGGTTGTAGCTGCTTTAGAAATCGTCTCCTTACCTTCATTAGGGGAATTTTGAGGTCTAAAATGGGCCTCCTAAGAAAAATGTACAACCAAAATAAACTTTACAAGAACCAACGGGATTCAAGATGATGATGTCAACCATGGGGGATGATTCACCATTTTTGGAGTAAAAAAGTAAAAATAATAAAAAATAATAAAACTACCTTTTGAACTCGTATTTTCAACTTATCTCCCTAATTTTTTACTCAAATTTCGAGTGGGAGTACTATTTGGATTCAAAATTTAATTCATCATCCAAGGAGCACCCATGTTGCATACTTTTGATGGACACTACTACACAAAAAATGAGAAATACATGAAAAAATGTGATTGCAATCACATTTTTCATGTATTTCTCATTTTTCATATAGTAGGGTCCATCGAAAGTATGCAACATGGGTACTCCTTCAATGAGGAATCAAATTTTTCATTCAATGAGTGTTTTTGCTTGAAATTTGAGTAAAGCCATAGGGAGATAAGTTGAAAGTACGAGTTGAAAAAATAGTTTTTATTTTTTCCCTCTATAATTTGATGATGTAATCTAATATTATTTTATTATTTCCATTATTATTTTATAATTTAATTAGGAGGCCCATTTTAGACCTCAAAATTCCCCTAGTGCCTTAACTCGATGTCTTTGTTACCCTTTTTCCGCCCTTGTCTTCGTCTTTTTAGCCCTCCTCTAGTATGTGGATTTCAGAGTGAAGTTTGTGTCATATTTTGGAGTGGACAACCTCTATAAATAGAGGATTTTCCGTCCAATTAGGCCGACATGACATTCTTAAAGTTGACTTGACAATTTTGCTCTATAATTCAATTTTACCCATCGTTTTGTTGCTTGTAGACTTCATTGCTGCTAGGAGAGGATTTGACCATTCTTGGAGGTGTTCCCATGACCTTGTATGATAACTTACATGATGTATCGTGCCCTCAAAGGGCCTTATCATAATTAAATTTTGACTTTGACTCTCTAGAAGCACTTCAAAATGTGCTTGACCTATTTTCAATGAGAAAGTAACTCATTGACAAATAATACAAAAATAATTTATCTTTTCTTGAATAAGTACAAATATCAAAATTACATCTATGAAGGCCGAACCTAGTTACATTTTCTCCAACACTCCCTCTTAACTAGGGAGTTATTCATACAACATTATAAGGTGTTTGGAAATTTTCAGTCTTGAAGAATTCACATAATAGAAACCAGATTAGCAATCCACTTGTTATAGCATCATATCCATCAGCATTGTCATAGTGTAAAGCCTTGACTAATAGCTCCATCTATTTATGAGACCATAAGTTACAATGATGGTGAGATCAATGATTTATAGACACCTTCATCATTGTCTCTCAAGGTATATACCCAACCGGGTGTTCTCTGAGTATGACCTTCTAGGACTATTCTTATCTTGGGTTCCCAGCCCTCAAAGAATATCAGTCCTCTTGCCTACTCTTGCCTTGGATGCCCTACACATCCTCAAAGAGTATCAGATTATAGATGATTATCTAATCCTCCCATTCTTTCTTCCCAAGTGAATACAAAAATGTTGTGTCTATCTTGTGTCTAGATTTCCATTCATGGCCTTCATCTAGACTTAAGGATGTTAGTCCTGGTCTAATACATGACCCATGTAATGGAAAACACAATTTTCACTTCTTTGTAATCAGGGGTGATCCAAAAACTCCCTCTTGATCAAGGACCTATCAGAGCTCCCTCTTAACTGGGGACTCTTTCCTTCATTAGCAGCTTCTTCTTTGTGGGTCCTTCAGCTTGCTTGATCTTCTTCCTTTCTTGATGTCATTAAGTCTTCGATTGAGCTTCTTCTCAATAGGGCACCATCCATCGATCACTTTTTTTTCATGTCATTGCTTCATGGAAAGTGACTATCAAGTTTGTCATCTTGTCCATGCTCTAGAATACTCTCCTCGTGGATGCTTCATAGTACTTTCTAGGTTACATGTTTTGACCTGGTAGCCGATCATGACTTCATCCTGATATTGCTTCAACATTTCTTTTTCTTTTGTTGGATGGCTTCTTCATCACAACATCTCTGTAGAGTAGAATCAGTTATCTGCATCTTTTGTAGCTCCAAGGCCTTCAAAGGTGTCAAGGGTCCTTTCTTCTTTTATCATAGTTTTCCTACCTTCTTTTGAGAGATGTCTTATCAAGGAATTTTGTTAGATAGTGATCCTTGGTGATCATGGTGTTCTTCACATGCTTGATCTCTTTCTTCATTTTCTTCTCCTCGGATAGATAGGTCAACTATCTAATTATTCTTGTGAGAGCATTCCTTCATTTTTTTCTTTATGAACTTGTCATCATTTCTTCTTGCTTCTTAGTCAGCAATCTTATGCTCCTTATGTGAGTATATTATTTTGATGACCTTCATCACATTGTGGTACATTCCTTCGAGCATGTTCTTAGTGAAAGAGATTCTTTCATGCTTGATCATGTTATAGAACTATACCCATGACTTTAATAATATAAATGACTTTAAACTTTTATGCATACATACCTCATCTTGATTCTCATTTGATCATCCTTTGGTGTGGCCCTTCTTGCTTCATATTTGCATATCATTCTTTTCTTGAAATCCATGGATGGGATTCCCAATGAGACATCTGCTTTGGTCCATGAACCTTCTTTTGAAGGTTCCATCATAGGATCTTAAATATCCTTGTCTTGCAAATGTTTCCTTTGTTTTGATGATGTAGGTCTTCTAACATTATTATCATGATTAATTTTTATTTCATCATGAATGAGTTCATATACTAAGTATGCTTCTTCTATCTGAATATCTTGAACTATATCTGCCATGCTCCTATATTCTAGAAGATATTTCTATTTATGCATTTTTGTTCTTATCATAGATGCTACATCCACATGAGTGTCTAAAACTCTTATTTACATCATGTTGCTAGATTCTAGAGGGTGATTTTGGCCATGCAATTTAATTTATTCCTACATGCTCCTATTCTACTCAAAGCTTTGAAAGAAGTTTAGAAGAAAATATTTTTACCTAGTCATAGTAGAGACCTAGAGGATCTTCCTTCTTTTGCGTCTTTCCTTCTTCTTTCATCTCTTGAGTTACGTGATCTTCTTCCCTCTTCCTTTTCTCATTTTTGTCCTTCTTAAGCTTAGGGCAATTCCTTTTGTAGTGTCCATATTCTTAGCTTCCAAAACATTGGATCTTGGACATGTCTTTGTTGTTTGTTCTTCGTGGACCAAACTTGCAAAATTTACCCTTTCTTTTGGCCATGGTAAAAAATGCTTGCTCCTTTGATCCCATATCTTATTTTTCCTTAAGTTTGGTTTCCTTTGTTCTACATATAGAAGACATTTCACTGATATTGGTTGCTTCTTTCTTGGCATATATGTTGGATGTGAAGTTTCACCACTCCTCAGGTAGAGGATTGAGGACAATACTTGTCATCTATTAGTCAGACATGACTTCCCCAAGATCTTGAAGTTGATCTCTCATTTCAGAGATTTTCATGAAGTATGGAGCTATTTCTTCCTTTGTTATTCATCCTGTATAATTCATTCCTTAGATATATTACTTCTCCAATTGTGGATACTGCGGATATCTCTACTCGCTTATCATAAATTTCTTTTGATGTCTCAAACTTGGAGACATGTGGAATGAGAGAGTCTTTGATTGGTTCTATCATAATCCTTTGAGCGCTTGCCTAATCCCTATTGTACTTGGCTAAGGCTTTAGTCTGTTCCTTAGCAAGTATAGTGATGTTCCCTTTGACATATTCTAGGAGTTCATTCTCCTTGAGAAGTATATTAGACCTCTTGTTCCATGCAAGAAAGTTATTGGTCCCTACCAATTTATCGATTTCCTTGCAAAAATACATTGATGTATATTCAGAAGGGGACATGTACCTACTTGATATGTTTTGAGATGTAATGGAATTTCTTCCTCCTTGCAGGCTTGGTGGCTTCTCTTTCCTGAATCTTGATTCTCTTCAAGTTGCATTTTTCAAGTGGACTTGCTTAATGATGAGATTTGCTTGATGACTTGTAGCTTGATGTAGGTCTTGCTCCAATCTTCTCTTCTTTGTAGGTGCCTTTATATAAGGCTCTTCTTCTAGGTTTGTATACCTCCTTGGTGAATGATGGATTATAGACGCTTCTTTTCCTTGAAGTGATTTGAGACTTCTAGGCTTCATGCCTCAACTTTGTAATTTTTTCTCCTTGATGAGTGTTCTTGAGTTGCCCTTTCCTTGATGTGTCACCTTAGCTCTGAAACCATGTTAGATAATGTAGGGCAAAGTAGTGTAAAGTGATTCTCCATTTCTTTATAGAAATTTGTGATGTGTTTTTACAATTTATCTTCTTCTTATTATTAATGTGTGTGTTTCATCAAACTGCTACCAAAACAAAATAACAAGAACACAAAGTTTGGCTCTTTTCCAGGGAGAAACCCTCTCTACTCTTGAGAGGAAAAACCTTTATAAGATTTCTCTTATTGAAGCTTCTTATTTGAGCAACTGCCAAACCCTAGAACCTTAACTGGGATATCCTCCAAGCATAAGTCAAATCCTTCTTTTTGCACTGTCACTTCTGACACATCTTCCACCACTTTGTCTTCCAATTAGAGTCCTTTTCATCTTAGAGAGATGGACTTCTTCACTAATCTTGTGAGTCTTCAGAGGCTTGATCTTTCACCAAAACAAAAAAATTGTTTATTGTCATACCCTTGCTGCACCTCTCATGTGTGACTCTTTAGCCCTAGAAACAGTCCTTCATACATTCAATTTATTGCTTTGTTACTTCGTTGGAGATCCCTTCTTCCTCTCTAGAATAGGAGGCCTTTGTAGGCCTAACTACTAGTCCAAACCCTAAAGAATATATCACTCTAACTTTATTGATGATCTGGCTATAGTCTGTCCTTTATTCCTCCACGCGTGTGGTAATAGTTGCTTTAGAAATGGTCTCCTTACCTTCGTTGTTCTATCTCCTTAACTTGATGTCTTAATTACCCTTTTTCTGCCCTTGTCTTCATCTTTTTAGCCCTCCTCTAGTATGTAGGTTTCAAAGTGAAGTTGTGTGTCATATTTTGGAGTGGAAGCCTCTATAAATAGAGGATTTTTCCTCCAATTAGGCTGACATGACAGTCTTAAAGTTGACTTGACAGTTTTGCTCTATAATTCAATTTTACCCATCGTTTTCCTGCTTTTAGACTTCATTGTTGCTAGGATAGGATTTGACCATGCTTGGAGGTGTTCTCATGACCTTGTATGATGACTAACATGATGTAACATGCCCTGAAAGGGTCTTATCATAATTATATTTTGACTTTGACTCTCTAGAAGCACTTCAAAATGTTCTTGACCTATTTTAAATGATCAAGAAACTCATTGACAAATATTACAAAAATAAATTCTCTTTTCTTGAATAAGTACAAATATCAAAATTACATATATGAAGACCGAACCTAGTTACATTTTCTCCAACACTTCTTGGTGTATTTTATTGTGATATATACATGTAGCATAGCACTAATTATTTGGCATAATTTCATTAAGATTAATGTGCTAACTTGAAATTCCTTGTTTCGACTGGCCTCATATCGACAACCTCCAAGAAAAATCAAGGTAATGATCTCATGCTGCACTTATGTGTGTTTAAAACTAATAGTTATGGGTGTACATGACAACACATCAAGGTCAAATATGACATGAACAACAAAGGATGGTACAATATAGAATTAAAGGACAAAGGAATGAATAGTAGGGTGGTACAGTATAGTTCTGACTAGTCATGGCATGGGAAGGAAGAAAGATCGGTTGAAAAAGGAGGAGGGGCAAATTCTCCTAACTTAATGGACACATTGAGGAGTTTAAGGGATGAGATAAAGAGCTATAAATGTGAAAATAAGAGGATTGTCAGGGACAATGGAAAGCTTTTCAGAGCATAGGAGAGGCAAGAAAAATTCAATGAAATCATACTACTAAGCTTGTTAGACTTACAAAGGTAGAGGAAGCATGCATTAGGGACTAGTCACAGGGGTGGGAAGAGCCCCTTGGGACAAGAAGAAATAACTGATGGGATAGATAGCAACAAATCCAAGAAAAGGTACAAACACTCAAGTGAGAACATAGTAAAGGGAAATACTCCATTGTATACTCTAGAGATAAAGACAAGCACCCATGAGCAGCAATATGAGGACACCCACAAAAGACATCACCATTATCAACATAATCATGGTAAAACAAGGGAAAAAGAATATGTACCAGAGGAATTTAAGAAAGAAAAGCCTCTTACATTTGATGGTGAGGTAAATACGGAAAAATATGTCAAAGCATGGATGCTAGGGATGAAAAAGTTCTTCAAATTTCATAACTACTTAGAGAATATGAAAGAAAAGGTGGCTAACTTCAGCCTAAAAAACAAGAGTGATATCTAGAGGGAGGATTTAAAGAATGTACAAGGCATAAGAGAAGAGAAAATATCATGGAAATAATTTGAGGAATAGTTTATGGAAATACACTTGTCCAAAAGGTATTTTGATAGCAAGATCAAAGAGTTATCAGTTAACTCAAAATGGAGCAGATGTCTGATGAGGAGCATGTTACTAAATTCTTGGAGTTGTTTTAGTATGTGCCTTACCTCGAGGAAAAGAATATTTATAAGTGGGTTGTCACATATTTCAAAAACATAATCAAATTTGATGAGCCACTAACCCTGGAGGATGAATTTAGAAATTTAAATCATTTCTACAAGAAATCCAAGTGCAGGCTAGAGCTTAAGGTTGATTTGAAGGCAAAAGGAAATTTTGACTCGATAAGAAACAAGTAGAGAAATTTGGGTTAGCAAGCTGGGAAAAAGACAAGTGTCACCACCAACAAATATGAAAATCAACAGAAGTTCAACATTTCTAATGAAATTCGACCTACTCAAGTTGTAGGAGAAGAGGAAAAAGGTTATGGAAGAGGACCCTTCAAGTGCTAGACTTGTAGAGAGAAATGTTGGAAATAATACTGAGGGGGGTGAATCAGTATTATCAAATTCTTTTCAATATGCCTTCCAGATTTATACTTTAATTTATTCTTCAGATATTGATAATTAATTTGTATGTCAGTGCCATATAATAATGAACAAGAACAAGAAAAATAGATAAGCACACCAAAGAACACCAGATATAAGGTAGAAACCCAATGTGGGTGAAAACCACCTACTGCAATATGTCTATATCTTCTTTCAATTATAAACTTCTTTTACAAGGATTTTGTACTGGTGTAGTCCTTTACCAATACGCAGGCTGCAACCTGCAGAGAGCTACAACTCTCTCTCGTTTTCCAGTCTCTTCTGGAAGGGAGTTACAACCCCCTTTGCTCTTCTACTTCTTTAAGGACCACGTTTCATTAATTTTCAGACTGGATCCAAGAAGATCAAATAATCATCAAGTACATGCAAATCATCCAATCTCCTTATACAATCAACCAATGAATCACCCAACTTCTCAGAATGCTGTAAACAGAAAAGTAATACTAGAATCTAAACCCAGAACTTTGTAGCAATAGATAAAAGACAGCCAACAATGTTTCAAGACAGGTTCGCAGCTTCACCGATATAAACCTGCGGATATCCGCATTCTTTCTGTGCCTGAACTACGCAGATCCGCACCGTATCCTTCTGTTGCTCTGCGTACCACCGCACTTTTGCCTTCTGCTGAATTGCGTACCTCAACTCAGAGACGCACTTCACTGTCTGTCAGACCGCGTACCTCCGCACTGTTCCTTCTGTGCCTCTGCGTATCTCCGCACCGTGCTTTCTTCTGCGCTGCGTACCTCGCACTGCGCCTTCTGTTGCGTTGCGTACCCCCGCACTGCGTCTTCTCCTACACTACATACCCCCGCACTTACGCCGTGGATCGCCTACAAACCTCTGATTAGGGCCAAATTAACAGTCCTCCAATGTGCCACAGTCAGTCAGATCCACAGATCTGATCATGCGCCCGAGAGATCACGACTTATCAATAGATTCGCCTTAAATTTTCTCCTTGATTTAGATCTAGCTTTTAAAACCAATCACCCAAACTTTCAGATCTTAAGATATTCAAATTTCACAAGTGTTTAGCCAAGTGATCTCCTTCCCCTTTTTATAGTCAATCCCTTATTCACACCATGGGACAAAACCATCAAACACCAATACAAGGGATCCAAACCAGGGTTCAACAATTTAGATCCTATACCACGGGCCAAAACCATAGGATCATGAATCGATGGGCTAAATACCAAGGGCCAAACATAAGAAACCCCACGTGAGCGCGCTTCTCTGCATTGGAGAGAGTGAACTGGGGGACCGCACCTTATGAACGGAGAACCTGCGGGTATGTTCGCACTTCTTGGACGGCGAACCTGCGGGTCCGCACCTTTTGAACGATGCACCTGCGAACCTCTTATTTTCCATCATTTTGAGAGCCTGAACAAAGTTTTCCCACTTGAGTGAGTTGCCATCAAGTACAACACCTGAAACATAGAGCCAAACCAGAATCATAATGCCAACAAGAAATACCTAAGAAAGGATTGTCCATAATGAAAGAATGATGGCTCAAGATTTTACAACATTCAGGAAGTCGAGACAATCTAGCAGGTGGCTTAAATCATGCCGAAAACCTACATGCCCATGGAAAATAAGCATGTTGGTCACCTAGAATTAATGGTATAGATGGTGTATTAGATGTGGACAGCATATACATTTTGTTGTGGAAGCAATGTAACTAAATTATAAATACATTATATAGACGTTGAGTTTAATTTTTGCGGTTGGTATTGATAAAGAGACTAAATGAAACCATAAAAAGGGCTCGAGTTGATATTTCACTCATGAAATGTTGAGAAATATCGAAACTTATGGGAATGGATTTTTGTGATTGTGGATTGCCATGTGCTTTACGATTGATTTTATGCTTGATTTGTAATTTTAACTATTCATTTTTGCATGGCCATGATACCTTATTTTATGTTTTGTATTGTTGTTATGAATTGTTATGCATTCTCTTTTTCCTTTCTTTTTTCCTTCTATGTCTTTGTTCCTAGGAAATTCATTATGGGAGTAAGATAATGGAGCCATGGGAATGAGTTAAGTGGAATACAACAAGTAGACATGAATAAAGTCCAATGTATGAGTTAAGGGTAGTTGAAGGTAGGAGGAAGAGTATGATAGCTAATTGAGATAGCTGGATCCATGAGAATAAATGGACAGTGATAGAAAACAATGGGAGTGATGTAAAAAGGAAGGTTTCCTAAAACCTTGAAACTGCATTACCAATATGTATGCACGGAAAGGCATCCTTGTATTTGAAATAGTGAGAAGGAACAAAATTGTTGTCTAGCATGATAGGCTTGGTTGAGAATCATCATAGTAGTAGGGTTTGTAGCAAGCAGGGATAAAGGAATTGGATAATAAATTCCTTGGCCAAACCTTGGGACCATTGATCCCAATCCCATGCATGCTTTACATGGATACAAGAGGTTCACTCAACCTTGACCTTATTTGCATATGTGATATGTTTATGATCATGCCAATGTTTATATACATATATGAATGCCATTGTGATTGATAAATCATTACAAATGCTCACCTTTTTTAAAGAATGATGGATCATATTTCTAAGTCATATTGCAGATATTAGACTCGTGGAGGGATCAATTCATAAGGGTGTGTTTTGATTTCATTTTAATTCCCTCTACAGTGAATCTCATTATGCATTGTATGTTGTGATACAAGAAATTGGACTTCCTAGTTTGGGTAAATGAAGCTCATTGAAAAGAGGAACAACAGCAACTTGAAGATATCATAATACACAAAAAGGAAGCCACAAGACTCTAAAAGAGTCATTGAAGGATGGCTAATTTAATGGGTATATACATCCATTGCATTGTTGTACAAGAAACTGTGTATGTAAAAAATGAATGTAAATGAGTTGTAAATATAAATCTCATTGTCATTATGCTTGGGTTAAGCATGTTTATTTTGTGTTTAAGAATGAGAACACTGAGGAAAGTGTTCTTATAAGCAAGTGGGATTTGTGACATCCCCTATGGGTTGATTCCCCTTATGATATTTTCTTGATATTATGTAACCATGAATTAAAATGGTTGAAGGAAAAGGACACGGATTACATTGCTTGAGGAGGGAGATTTCTTGAAGAATTGGTTATTTTAAATATCAGTCATAGGTTGATTGAGTGGTTTTAATGGGTTGATTGAGTGGTTTTAATGGGTTGATTGTGTACTAAATTTAGCTAGAAAAAATATAGGATATGCCCATGTGTCTTTTGGAGAAAAAGGTAAGCCAAGAGAGGACAAAAAAATAAAATAAGGGGAGAGTATGGGTTGTGTTGTCAGGGGGGTTGGTTCGCGTGGTTCATGCAAAGAAACAAAGCCACCATGGTCAAGCTGAGAGGGGGGAAACAAGACGTGCATGCCCCAACATGAAACCAAGAAGATGATTGTAGCACATTAGCAAAAGACAAGCAGAGAAGGAAAGAAGAGGAGGTTGAGAGGCTCCTCATAACATTTGATTCTTCCATTCAGGAAGGCCAAGAGTCAGCTAAGGAAAAAGAGAGGGGGAACGGAGAGAGTTTCTCAGGAATAAACCAACTGAAGAAGCCCAAGAGGTATTGTTGGTGGAGGAATGAGAGAAGTGACTTGTCTAAGGCTGAAGAAAACACCATGTGTGACTTTCCTTAGGACTGAAGAAACCATTGGGAAGTTTGTGGATTGATGAATCTATTGGCCAAGAGACAAAGATACGCAATTACTTGGGGTGGATAAAGAAACACCGAGTGTGCCCTTGGACTGGGAACACCAGTGTTTTCACTCTTTGAATAAATACCTAACAAGGGTGATCTTTGTGCTTCCATGGTAGTTTATCCAATTTAGGAACCTTCCCATATTTAGCTCCCATCCTTATGAAATTGAGCAGTAGTTTTCCTAAGGGTTGATGAAACCACCAAGAGTGGCTTGCCTTACTACTGAAGAAACCACTGGGAAGCTTGTGGCTCAAACAACCAATTGATTAATTAGTAGATTGTTACTTAATAACCTTCCCATGTCATAATAAGGTTACTCTCCTAGTTGAGAGATGTGATTCTCTGTGAAACAATGGATCTTTGTTATAAAAACTGACTTAGCTAAAGTTACTAAGATTGAGCAATGGTTTTCTTAAGGCTGCAGAATACCACTGGGAAGCTTGTGGTCTAAAGAACATACTAATTTATCAGTATCATGCCATTGAGGAACCTTCCTAGACAATAACGAAATTATTCTCTATGACTAGAGATGTTAGTCTTTGTGTTTACAAAGTCCCTTGTGATGAAGCTAACTGAGATCAGGTCATATAACATGAAAGTGGGAAACTATTGAGAATAGTTGAGGAAAGTGAGTCATTGTGCATTTGGTTATATAATTAGTTGGTAGGAAAAGGTGGGTTACCTTTGGAGTCCATGTTTCAACTAGAAGCATTGATGTTTTAGTGTTAAGCACTACTCTTAAAGCTTTAGAACCTAGCTCAAGGGATACTACTGCAAGAAAGGCTTGGTTGTAGTGTGTCTAAGGTTTGTTCGAGAGTTATTGTCCCAATCTCAGTTGCCAAATATCTTTATAAGATAATTATTCTCTTATTCCTTCGTTCATGTGATTATAATATCCTTATTTATTGTGTTGAAACAATGTCATGATAATGTCAATGAGTGATGTTTCCTGCATGAATGAGAGATATCAATATCTTATGTAAATATTTTAAGGAATTGTTCATTTCTTGTGGATATTATGAGATTCAAATTAACCTAAGACTGACTGAGCATGAAGAGATGGAAATATTTGTTAATGAATAATTAGTTTCACTGACCTGTTGGTATATTTGGTCATTATGTTCATAACTTTATCATATTAATAATAAGGAATGTGAATTCCATGTAGAAGTTCTCATGAATGTTTTCCTTAGGAATTGGCTTATTCTTGTATATATCATGAGTTTGTGAATTGGTCTATATGACATGTGTTTGAAGAGGTAGAAAACATTTATTAATTAATTGAATGACTATATGAAAATGATGAGGCTGATAGGCCTTGGTTTATAAATTGTAAAGTCAATGTGCAACAACAATATTATCCAATTTAAGTTTTGAAAAGTTTGAAAAAGGTCAAATTTTTAGACCCTATTTCCATAAATGGAACCTTCGAGGCGAAGTCATCTGAGTAATTACGTCCTTATACCCTTAGTAGGGGCTAAGAATAGTAAGGGGTGTGTTAAAGAGGAATCAAAGTCAGGCTCAACACTTGGATTGGATGGGCTCTATCATAGAGGAAACACAAAGTAAAGGTTTAACACTAGACCTTTAGAGACCAAGTGAGGCTTTAAAGCCTCGTGATAAGCATTAAAATCTTGATTGTTTTTTGTATTCATTATGTGTTTCTTGGTATATTTTATTGTGATATATACATGTAGCATAGTAATGATGATTTGGCATGAGTTCATTCATATTAATGTGCAAACTTGAAATGACTTGTTTCGACTAGTCTCATACTAGCAGCTTCCAAGAAAAATTAAGGTAATGAGCTACATGATGCACTTACGTATGTTTAAAACTAATAGTTATGTGTGTGCATGGTAGCATATGAATTTCAAAGACCCCATGAACAGGATGCAGTTACATATGTTTAAAACTAATAGTTATGTGTGTGCATGGTAGCATATGAAGTTCAAAGGCCACATGAATGGCAAAGGATTGTACAGTATAGAACTGAAGGACCAAGGAATGAATAGCATGGTGGTATAGTATAGTTCTGACCAGACACGGCATTGGTAGGAAGAAAGATCGATCGAACAAGGAGGAGGGGTAGATTTTCATGACTTAAAATTAGAGAAATTTTAAATTCTAAAATGGGCCTCCTAAGGAATATTATAAAATAATAGTGGAAATAATAAAATAAGATTAGATTACATCAACAAATTTTAGAGGGGAAAAAGAAAGACGTAAATCTTCAACTCATATTCTCAATTTATCTCCCTACTTATTTTACTCAAATTTCAAGTGGGAACACTTGTTGGATGCAGAATTTAATTCCTCATCCAAGGAGTACCCATGTTGCATACTTTCGATGGACCCCGTTATACGAAAAATGAGAAAAAAAAACATGAAAAACATGATTGCAATCATGTTTTTCATGTATTTCTCATTTTTTGTGTAGTGAGGTCCATCTAAAGTATACAACATGGGTACCCCTTGGATGAGGAGTTAAATTCCGCATCCAACGAGTGCTCCCGCTCGAAATTTGAGTAAAATAGTAGGGAGATAAGTTGAAAATACAAGTTCAAAAAGTAGTTTTTTATTTTTATGTTTTTTAATCCTTTTGCCTTTTTACTACAAAAATGGTGAATCATCCCCCATGGTTGACATCATCATCTTTAACCCTATTCATTCTTATAAAGTTGATTTTGGTGTACATTTTTGTTTTGAGGCCCATTTTAGACCTCAAAATTTCTCTAATGTGGACACATTAATTTTAAGGGTTGAGATCAAGAGCTATAAATCTGACAACGAGAGGCTTGTCAAGGACAATGAAAAACTTGTTGGAGCATAGGAGAGGCAAGCATAAGTCAATGCAATCATACTACAAATTCTATCAAAGTTACAAAGGTAGAGGAAGCGTGAGTTGGGGATTATTCATAGGGGTAGGCAGAGCCCTTTAGGACAAGAAGAAAGAACTAATGGGACATGTCGTAGTGGATCCAAGAAAAGGCACAAACACTCAACTGAGAAAACAATAAAGGGAAATACTCCATTGTGTACTCTAGAAATAAAGACAAGTACCCATGAGTAGCAATATGAGGACACCCATATAAGACATCATCATCATCATCATGTTAAAAGGAGGGAAAAGGAATGTGTACTAGAGGAATTTAAGAAAGCAAAGCCTCCTACATTTGATGGTGAGGTAAAAAAATCCAAAGATGACAAAGCATGGCTACTAGGGATGAAAATTTCTTTAGAGATCATAACTACTTTGAGAATATGAAAGCAAAGGTTGTTACCTTCAGCCTAAAAGGAAAGGTTGATATCTAAGTGGGAGGATTTAAAGAATGTACGAGGCATAAGAGAAGAGAAGTTGGCATGGAAAGAATTTGAGGGATATTTTATGTAAATATACCTCTTCGAAATGTATTTTGACAACAAGGTGAATGAGTTATATGAACTCAAAATGGGGCAGATGTCTGAGAAGGAGTATGTTACTAAATTCCTAGAGTTGTTGTAGTATGTGCCTTAACTCAAGGAGGAAAAGGCAAGATTTCAAAGATTTATTAGTGGGTTTCCACAGTCTTTCCAAGGCAGAATCAAATTTGATGAGCCACAGACCCTGGAGGATGTCGTCATAAATTTAAAGCATTGTTATGAGCAATCCAGGAGCAGACCAAAGCTTAAGGTCAATTTGAAGTAAAAAAGGAAATTTCAACTCTAAAAGAAACAAGAAAAGGAAATTCAGGTTAGAAACCTAGGAAATGGACAAGAAGTATCACCACCAACAAATATGAAACTCATTAGAAGTTCAACATTGGTAATGAAAGTCAACCTACTTAGGCTGCAGGAGAAGAGGCCAAAGGCTATGGAAGATGATCCTTCAAACGTTGGACTTGCAAAGAGAAACACCTAAGAAAGGATTTTCCACAACACAAGAACGATGGCTCAAGGTTGCCCAACATTCAGGAAGCTGAGACAGTCTAGAAGGTGGATTAGATCATGCCAAGAACTTACATGACCATGGAAAATAGGCATGCTAGTCACCTAGCATTAATGGTCTAGATGGTTGATTAGATGTGAACAACATATACATTTTGCGGTTGTGGAAGCAATGTAATTAGATTATAAATAAGTTGTACAAAGGTTGAGTTTAATTGTTGTGGTTAGTCTTGGTAAAAAGACTGAATGAAACCGCGAAGAGGGCTCGG
The DNA here is from genome assembly GCA_031772625.1 of Pinus tabuliformis. Classification (NCBI taxonomy): domain Eukaryota; kingdom Viridiplantae; phylum Streptophyta; class Pinopsida; order Pinales; family Pinaceae; genus Pinus; species Pinus tabuliformis. The sequence goes on along the minus strand of CM062816.1, from coordinate 820,408,736 downwards.
GTTGAGCTTTCACTCATGAAATGTTAAGAAATATCGAAACTTACGATAATTGATTGTTTCAATTGTGGACTACCATGTAATTTGTGCTTTACAATTGATTTTATGCTTGATTTTACATTTTGACTATTGATTTGTGCATGGCCATGATACCTTGCTTACCTTTTGTATTGTTGTTATGAACTATTATGAATTCTCTTTTTCATTTCATTTTTCCTTCTATGTCTTGGGACCTAGGAAATTCTTTGGGTGTGGAAGTAAGATAATGGATCCTTGGGAAAGAGCTAAGTGGAATCCAACAAATAGACCCGAATAAAGCCCGATGTATGAGTGAGGAGTTGTTGAAGGCAAGAGGACGAGTATGACAGCTAATTGTGCAAGTTGGATCCATGAGAATAAACGGACAACGATAGAGCATCATGATGGGAGTGGCATAAAAAGGGAGGTTTCCTAAAACCTTGAAACTACATAATCGATATATATGCACGGAAAGGCATCCTTGTATATGATAGAGTGAGAAGGAACAAAGTTGTTGTCTAGCATGACAAGGTTGGCTGAGAATCATCATAGTAGCATGGGTTGTAGCAAGAAAGGATAAATGAATTGGATAATCAATTCCTTGGCCAAACCTTGGGACCATTGATCCCAATCCCATGCATGATTTGCATGGATATAGGAGGTTCACTCAACCTTGACCTTATTTGCATATGTGATATGTTTATGATCATGATAATTTTTATATAGATATCTGAATGCCATTGTGATTGATAAATCCTTATCAATGCTCACCCTTGTGAAAGAATCATTGATCATATTTATAAGTCGTATTGAAGGGATTAGCCTCATGGAGGGATCAATTCGTAAGTGTATGTTTTGATTCCATTGTAATTCCTTCTACAATGAATCTCACGAGGCATTGTACGTTGTGATGCAGGACATTGTACGGCCAGGTAAATGAAGTTGACTGAAAAGAGGAACATCAACAACTTGAAGAAATCAAAGTGTGCAACAAAAGCACCAAAAGATTGTAAAAGAGCCACTGAAGGATGGTCGATTTAAAGGGTGTATATATCCATCGCTTTGTTGGACAAGCAACAATATATGTAAAATATGAATGTAAATGAGTTGTAAATACAAATCTCATTGTCAGTATGCTTTCGTTAAGCATGTTTTCTTCTGTGTTTGGGAATGTTAACATCGAGGACAGTGTTCCTCCAAGTGGTTGGGGTTTGTGACATCCCCTATGGGTTAATTCCCCCTGTGATATTTTCTTGTAATTATGTAACCATGAATGAAAATGTTTAACAGAACGGGACATTGATTCCATTGCTTGAGGAAGGAGGTTGCTTCAACAATTGGTTATTTTAACTATCAGACATATGATGATTGGGTAGTTTTAATGGGTTGATTGTGTACTAAATTCATCTGGAAAAATATAGGACAGGCCCATGTGTCTTTTGGAGAAAAACGTAATCCAAGAAAGCAAAATAAAATAAAATAAAGGGAGAGTATGGGTTGCGTTGTCCAGGGGGGTTGGTCTATGTGGGCCACACAAAGGAACAGAACACCCATGGTCGAACTGAAAGGTAGGCAACAGGACGTGCATGCCCCCACACACAACCAAGAAGACAGTAACATCATACTAGCAAAAGATGAGCAGAGAGGCTCCTAGTAACATTCGATTCTTCCATTCAGGAAGGTTGAGAGTAAACTAAGGAAAAAGAGAGGGGGAACGAAGAGAGATGCTCAAGAATAAACTAGCTGAAGAAGCCCAAGAAAGATTGTTGGTTGAGGAATGAGAGAAGTGGCTTGTCTAAAGCTGAAGAAACCACCATGTGTGGCTTATCTTAGGATTGAAGAAACCACTAGGAAGTTTGTGGATTGATAAAGTTAATGGCCAGAAGACAGATATACTCAAGTACTTTGAGTGGCTGAGGAAACACTAGGTGTGGCCCTAAACTAGGAACACTAATGCTTGCACTCTGAAGAAATACCTAACAAGGGTGATCTTTGTGCTTCCATGCCAGTTTATAAAGTTGAGGAACATTCCCATATTGAGCTCCCCTCATGAAATTGTGTAGGGGCTTGCCTAAAGGCTTATGAAACCACAAAGAATGGCTTTCCTTAGGAATGAAGAAACCACTGGGAAGCTTGTGGTCTAAAGAACCTACTAATTCATCAGTATATTTCTACTAAAGAACCTTCCCATGTCATAATAAGATTACAATCTTGGTTTAGAGATGTGATTCTATGTGAAACAATGGTCCCGTGTGATAAAAATTGACTAAGTTAAAGTTATTGAGATTGAGCGGTGGTTTGCTTAAGGCTGCTAAATACCATTGTGAAGCTTGCGGTCTAAAGAACATATTGATTTATCAGTAGCTTACCACTGAGGAACCTTCCAAAACAGTGATGAAATTATTCTCTATGGATAGAGATGTTAGTCTATGTGTTTATAAAGACCCTTGTGATGAGGCTAACCAAAATCAAGCCTTGTGACATGATAGTGGGACATTGTTGAGAATAATTGAGGGAAGTGAGTCACATTGCATTTGGATATCTGATTGGATGGTAAGAAAAGGTGGGTTACCTTTGGAGGCCATGTTTCAACTATAAACATTGATTTTACAGTGTTAAATACTACTCCTCAAACTTTGGAATCTGGATCGAAGGAGACTATTGCAAGAAAGTCTTGGCTATAATGTGTATAAGGTTGGGTGGAGAGTTGTTGTTCCAATCTTAGTTGAAAAATATCTTTATAAGATAAGTATTCTCTTATGTCTTCATACATGTGATTATCATGTCCTTGTTTACTGTGTTGAAAGAATGTCCTGAAAATGTTGAGTGACGTTTCCTACATGAATGAGAGATATCAATATATTGTGTAAAGATTTTAAGGAATTGTTCCTTTCTTATGGATATTCTGAGCTTCAAATTAACCTGAGACTACCTGAGCATGAAGAGATGGAAATCTATGTTAACAAATAATTAGTCGCACTGCCTTGTGGGCATATCTAGTCATTGTGTTGATAACTTGATCATACTAACAATAAGAAATGTGAATTCTTGTGTAGAAGTGATCTTGAATGTTTTCCTTAGGAAATGGCTTATTCATGTATCTATCCTAAGTTTGAAAATTGGTCTAAATGACATGTATGAAGAGGTAGACAACCTCTGTTAATTAATTGAATGATTGTATGAAAATGATGAGGCTTGTAGGCCTTGGTTTATAAATTGTAAGCTCAAGAGGAATCACACAACTATATATATCTTTGTTTTGTAGGCAACAGACCAAATTGGGTTGAGTACCTTCATAAAGCTCAAGAGGGATAGCCCGAAAGAGCTTGTGTATACCCTTGTTTATTATGGAATCTTTATACTAAGCTTGGGAGGAGGCCCTTATACATTCATTAGTGGTCACTAAGTGCAAGCCTAGAAACCCTAAGTCTGGAGCTCATGACTTCATTAGGGATTGGTGTAAGCCCTCTTTGAACTTGTTACTAGGCACAATGAACAAGTGATTAAACAAGAGAAATATGGATCGTCGAAGGATAAACCCTTATGACTATTGAATAACCAAGGGGTTTGGTATCCTGGATGTTACTGTTATGAAACTAGCTCACAAAAAGATAGAAAAGATAGATCAACGCCTTAGAATTCAGCCTCTTCAAGGAGGCAACCTCCTTTACATTACACAAATGAATGATTCTTTGATGATTAAAATGACAAAACCTCCTTTCTATATATAGGAGTCTAAGGAGTCACAATATAACCCAACCAACCTAACAATAATAATAGAAAGGCACAAAAATAACAACAGAGGGATTCTATGGGGCATAGTAATAACAATATGGCGACAATAGGGGCACAACAATATTAATAAGGGGTATAACTACAATAGTAATGGGATAATCACTAGTATTAATGGGACCTAACATGCCCCTCTCCTTCAAAAAAGTGTTGTCCTCAACGCTTGAGTAGTTATGGATGCTTCTGTATAAAATTATCATCCTCCCATGTGGAATCTTCAGTGGATAAGTTCTTCCACTTGATGAGATACTCTGAAATTGATCGATTTCGTAGCTGTCGAGTTCTTGTTTCTGTGACTGCTTCCGGTTCCAATATAATTTTTCCTTCCTCGTCAAGTTCTGGCAATATTGTTTGAATTGGGAGTTTGTCACCTATAACCTTCTTTAAACATGAAACATGGAAAACTGGGTGCACTCGAGAAGCTACAGGAAGCTCCAATTTGTATGCCATAGTACCAATCTTTTGCAACACCTTGTATGGACCATAATGCTTTGGTGATAATTTATTATCCTTATTAGCTTGCTTGAGGGAAATTTGTTTATATGGTTGTAGCCGTAGGAATACCCAATCACCTACATAAAAACTTCTTTTGCTACGATGTTGATTTTCCTGTTGTTTCATTCTATTCTGTGCCAACACAAGGCTATCTAAGAGTTGGAGGACTTGTTGTTGGTGCTCAATGTGATGTTCCACTGCTTGAACCTTAGAATTTTCTCTTAAATATGATGTGGTGGATGGTGGATGATATCCATAAAGTGCCATAAATGGGGTCATTTTTGTTGCTATATGGAAGGAAGTGTTATACCACCATTCAACCAGAGGCAACCATTTGACCCATTGTGTCTGTTTATCAGATACAAAGCAACGAAGATATCCTTCCAAACATTTGTTTACTATCTCAGTTTTCCCATCAGATTGAGTATGATAAGATGAGCTATGAGCTAACTGAGTACCGAGACAAGAAAATAATTATGTCCAAAAAATTCCAGTGAAAATGGGATCTCTGTCACTTACAATAATCTTTGGGTTTCCATGTAGCTTTTGAATTGCTTCCATAAATGTAGTAGAAACTTTACTGGCTTTAAATGGATGTGATAATGCACAAAAGTCTGCATACTTGATAAGTCTGTCAATTACCACCATGATGACACTCTTTCCCTCAGACTTGGGTAAATCTGTGATAAAATCCATTGAAACCTCCTCCCAATGTTGGCTTGGAATGGAGAAAGGTTGTAATAGACCCGGGGTCTTAATTGTTTCAAGTTTATTTTGTTGGCAAACCAAACATTCTTCCACAAACTTTTGAATATCCGATTTAAGGCCATCCCAAAAAAAATCCTTCTTCACCCTGTGGTAAGTTTTTAAAAATCCTGAGTGCCCTCCTAAGGGAGAAGTGTGCAATTCCATAAGAATCTTTTGTTTGAGTTGGGAATTCTTATAGAGGTATAAGCGATCTTTGTACCATAACGAATCATTTTTCCAACTAAATGTATCAGATGTACTGGAATCTTGTTGTAACTTTTGAATAAGTTCCCACACTTCTTCATCATTCTTCCATTCCTCCCTTGCTTCGTTTGTCCAATCTGGTTGGATAATAGAAATGGCGCACAACAATGCTTCCACATCCTCATCCTTTCTTGAGAGTGCATCTACCACCACATTTTGCTTCCCTTTTTTGTAGATGATTTCAAAATCATAACCCAACATCTTTGTGACCCACTTTTGTTGCTCTTCAGAGGATAATCTTTCTTCTAAAGTATTTAAGGCTATCGTGATCCGTTTTTACCTTGAAGTGTCTTCCCATTAGGTAGGGTCGCCATTTTTTAAGTGCATGTAGTATTGCCAACATTTCCTTCTCATAAATGGCTTTGTGTAAAACCTTTCCCTTGATTGGACGACTTTCAAAAGCAGTGGATCTTTCATCTTGCATTAAAACAGCACCAATTCCATTTCCTGAAGCATCACATTCCACAATAAAGGCTTTTGTGAAGTCCAGTGTAGCTAAGACCGGTGCTTGGCACATTGCCTCTTTAAGATGTTCGAAGGCCTTTGTTGCTTCTGGAATCCATGAAAATGCATCTTTCTTCAATAATGTTGTTAGAGGTGCTGCTATTCTCCCATAATTTTTAACAAACTTGCGATAATACCCTGTCAACCCGAGAAATCCTCGCAGATGCTTTATGGATGTGGGGATTTGCCATTCCTTAATGGCTTTAATTTTGCTAGGGTCTACCTTTACTCCTTCATGAGATACAATATGACCCAGTTATTCCACCTCTTGTACTCCAAAGAAACATTTGGATCTTTTTGCATATAATTGTTTCTTCTCCAATAGTTGTAGCACCCTGTCAACATGTTCAACATGATCCTTCCAAGACTTGTTGTAGATTAGTATATCATCAAAAAATACTAACACAAATTTTCTAAGGAATGGTTTGAGAATGGAATTTATCAAACCTTGAAATGTAGAAGGTGTATTGGTAAGGCCAAAAGGCATGACCAAAAATTCATAATGGCCCTCATGAGTTCTAAATGTTGTTTTCGGAATGTCTTCAGTCTTCATTCTGATTTGATGATATCCTGAACGAAGATCCAACTTGGTGAAGTAAATTGATCCATGCAATTCATCCAGTGATTCATCAATGACATGAATGGGAAACTTATCTTTAATAGTGAGCTTGTTGGGCTCCCTATAATCTGGACACATGCACCATGATCCATCCTTTTTGTGCACCAACACTATCAGAGCAGAGAAAGAACTTTGACTAGGTTGAATTATACCAGCCTCTAGCATTTCTGCAACCATACGTTCAATTTCACTCTTTTGGGCATAGGGATATCTGTACAGCCTGATGTTTGGAGGAACACTTCTTGGAATCAGATGAATAGTATGATCATGATCATGAATAGGTGGGAGACCTTTGGGAGTCTCAAATACCTTGGAATGATTGTCCAAGAATTTTTGGAGATCTAGAGAAATAGATGATTTTGATTTGGAAACATCTAGCAAACACAATTGTGAAATTACACCTCTTTGTTCCTTTTTTAGAAGTGTTGTCATACCGTTAGAGCTGATTATCTTTCCTGATTTCCCTACAATACCCCTTAATTCAACTTCCTTTCCTTTCGCAGAAAATTTCATGAAATGTTCTTGAAAATTAAAAGCTATTGTACCCAAGGATTGTAGCCATTGGATTCTTAGTACAACATCAGCACCTCCCATTGGAATGGAAAGCATTGGGCTAGTCAATACATATTCTCCCATGGATAGCTTGATATTATGGCACTTTCCAGAGCAATTTATTGTTCCGCCATTTGCAACCATCACTTGACACTCTGGTGCTGGATATAGGAAGCAATTCAATTCTTTTGCTACCTTACAATAAATAAAATTGTGGGTACTTCTTGAATCATTCAACGCTATTACCTTTTTCTTCTTGATTTGTCCTTCTATCTTGATGTTTTGAGGAGTGGTAATTCTCGCCAATGCATTACAAGATATGGTCGGATTCAATTTTTCTTTATCCAGGCTTTGTTCCTGGAGTATATCCTCTTCTTTTGACCTTTCTTGCTCATTTTCTTCTTCCTCTTCAGAATCTATGTAGAATAATTTCTTCGCAGCACACTTATGACCTTTAGTGTATTTGCTATCACAATTGTAACAAAGCCCTTTTGCTCTTTTTTCTTCCAATTGTTGTGGTGTCAACCATTATAGGTTGTGGAAGATTAGGGGCAACAAAGCTTCCATCTTTATAATTGTGAGTGGTATGCTTCCTAGTTGCCATAATTTTGTTTTCCATTTTTCTTGCTAAGCTGAATGCCTTCTCTAATGAATTAGGTTCCCAAAGGCGAACATCATGTTGAATATTATCCTTTAAAGTCCCTATGAACACATCAATCCTATGCTCCTCTAGAATATTTTTTACCCTTATGTTCAATTTTTGGAACTCTTCAATGTGCTCCATTATTGAACCCTTTTGTTTGAGACTTATCAATTGGCTAAAAAAAGTGTTGCTTTTTGTATCCCCATAATGTGCAGTCAATTCTTTCGTAAAAATTGCCCAAGTGATAATTTGTTTACGAAAGAAAAGCCATTGATACCATACAAACTGATTTGGTTCCAAATATAAAGTTGCAATATGTACCTTTTGTGTGTTTTGTACATTATTGAGATCAAAAAATTGCTCCATCTATAATATCCATGTTGCGGGATCCTTGCCATCAAACTTCCTCATATCGATTTTTGGAATATGGTGGGTCTTCGATTCAACATTAGAGTCTATGAAATCATGATTAACATTTCTTTTGTTCGCATCATGAGTTTACTTTACTACACTTTCGCCATTTGTAAGTATTTCTTGTAGAAAATTTGTCAATTCTGTCTTCAAATCTGCCATGTTTGTTTTCAAATATGTCTTCCAATCTACCATGTCTCTCTTCAAATCTTTCTTCAAATCTATATTCAAATCATCCATCTTAGCTTCCACACCATTCATCTTAGCTTCCACACCCTTTATCTTAGGTTCCACACCATTTATCTTAGCTTCTGTTAGCTTTTGTGAGAGTGACATTTGTTGCACTTGGTCTTGTAATTTTGATATATCATGTAGCATTTCTTCCTCTTCTTCATGAGTCATGCCAGAGCTTTCAGGTTGCTTACTAGGTTTTTTCATTTTCTTTCCTCGGGGCATCAGTTACTGATAATAATGCTATACTATTCCCTTTGAATTCCTTCAAAATAATTTTTCAAACCAAGCTTAAGCCAAAAGTTAAAAAAATCTACACACCTTTTTTCACTTTGTAGGAGCTCGATATTGCCTCTGATGTATCTCTGTAATTTCAGATCATCTAGTTCTAAAATTGCAACCTGCATTAGCCCTCTATGTCCTCTATCTAATTCCACCAGTCTGATCCAAATTGGACTCTCCAAGGAAGAGTTATGCCAAATCTCCCACAGTGGCCTGATTATAGACTAGTTCAGTATAGCGAACTTGTATGACATGCCATGTGTCCCTGTTTCGACCTTTGGCTCTAAAAAATATATACAAAAAACTATAGTCCATCCTCTTTATGTACCTTCTTACGAAACTTCAATCTGGTGCTCAGAGATAAAGTTATGACTATTTTCCCCAGGTCACCTGTTTGGAATGTAATTCGGGAGTCCGCAAAAAGACCAACTTCCTCAGATCATATCTCCGCAAATATAGCACAAAAAGCTGTGAAATTTGGACCCAAGGTTCAATGTGATTTCCTCTCAAATGGATTTTTTTTTTGCTTCTCAAACATCGCAGAAAAAAGTTATAGTCAAAATTCCACGATGACCTACTTGGAGCAGAAAAACCCTAGAATCCAAATCTCTGATACCAAATGTTGTGAAACCAGCGCACAAAAAGATAGAAAAGATAGATCAACGCCTTAGAATTCAGCCTCTTCGAGGGGGCAACCTTCTTTACATTACACAAATGAATGATTCTTTGATGATTCAAATGGAAAAACCTCCTTTCTATATATAGGATTCTAAGGAGTCACAATATAACCCAGCCGACCTAACAATAATAATATAAAGGCACAAAAATAACAATAGAGGGATTCTATGGGGCATAGTAATAACAATATGGCGACAATAGGGGCACAACAATATTAATAAGGGATATAACTACAATAGTAATGGGGTAATCACTAGTATTAATGGGACCTAACAGTTACTAAGGGAGACCGTAAATGGAACTCTCGAGATTTAAAATCCTCGAGATGATGTGGCAGTGGGGCAACTATCAACGCTCATTAAAGACTATGGAAAACGACGAGAATTATGCAATTCGCAAAGGACCTAGAGCCTTCAATTTGACCCATAGTTACATGGTATTTGACATGGCGAGGTTGAGACAGGGGATGACATCACCCTCAACGTTTAGGACTTGTGGCATCACTCTGGACCCTGGACCCCAGAGATTTTGGGTGGAGAGCAGAGTAGAATGCCTGGATTTAAACCCCGAGATGACTTGGTGTGTGGGGCTCGTTCAATGGGGATGAAAGTCGCAAGGCATAGATGCTTTTATGCGTAGATCAAGGGGGATGGCTAACTTTATCGCAGGTGTATATGCCACACAACCCAAGATGGATTTTCCCTACCAATTTCAATGAGGAGCAATATTGGAACCTACTAGGATTTATACCTGATGTGGCATGGGCTTGAGGGCCCCCCTTGGCTTATTATAGCATGGAAATGGTAATGTTCGAGAAGGGTTATAACGTAATATTATTGTTATATATCAAGTGGACCATGGAAAATGGGGGGATCCCATGAGCATTAGAAAAGGACATGAATGAACTGAAAACAAATAATGTTATGACTTGGGGGGTCATGTAAGCACCATGTAGTGACCACATGGGAGCCACATGCCCAGTCTTGATGACATGGAAAATGGCTAATGGTCGAGTCTTTGAAGGTTCCTATCTTTTGATCTATATTTCAGATCGTGATGAAATTTATATTGTTGGAAAGGTCTTGACAAGACAAACATAATGATGCTATCCAATTTAAGTTTTGAAGAGTTTGAAAAAGATCAAAAATGTAGACCCCATTTCCATAATTGGAATCTTGGAGGTTGGGTCATCCAAGTAACTCCCCCCTTCTACCCTTAGTAAGGGCTAAGAATAGTAGGGGTGTGTTACATGTCTTCCTCAAGTTGGTGCTTGTAAAGTTCAAGGTGTTGGTGCCTCCTGCAAGTTGGTGTCTACAAATCAGTGATAGGTGTCTTTCTCACATTGATGGTTATAAAGAAAGGGGGTTGGTTCCTCTTGCGAGTTGGTGCTCACAAATCAAGGGAGTGTCACTTCCTTCTTTGTCATGCCCCTACCTTGGCAGTAGTCTTTCAACCGCTCATAGGAGGGTGCAGCACCACCACCCGTTTTCTTTTCAACAATACTTACAAGCGTGGACTACGCCTAACATTCCATTCTTAGTTTATTTTTCACTTTCTAAGTATTACATTCATATACATAGTGGAAACACTCAATTAATCATCTTCGTCATTATTACCGTTTACACATATGCACAGCAGAAATCTTTAACGGAAGGGGAAACTCCCTGAATATGAGTCTGCCCACAATGATAACATAAATCTTTCATAAAATATATAAATACGGTCTTTGAGAGGAAACCCCAAATTTCCCCTTTTCAATTTCTATCCAAAACCGTGAAACTCAGCCTGCACCGTTTGGTCCACCTAAACCACCATTCGGAGCACCCGCCCTTGCCAGGTCGGGTTGCCTAGCTTGTCGGGCAGAGGCGCCCACCCCCGGGCCGCCCTCCGCACCAACTCACCGTCTCCCGATTCTACTATCTGTTACATCGTTCAACAATTCATGTCATTCGGCACAGCTCATGCCTCTGTTCGGACCTTCCCCAGCGTGTCACCCACCTGGCGACCACCCACAGCTCTGCCTTCCATTTCGCACTTGCCCACACTTCCATTTGCCTTTCCACAGTTACGACCATAGACCACCATGACTGCAGTCCTATTCCATTGTCGCATCGCACCGTCGTGTGTCTTTACCCTGTCGCAACTTGCTGTCATGCAGCTCTATCACAGATCGCCCACCAACCTGTTCACCGCACTGCAGACTTGTTATGCACTGTCGACCTATCGGTCGTTCAGTCCAACTCACCCACCGGGCAGAGTGCCCACCCTATGCCTGCGATAACCATTTCTACGACTTCGGCTCCTCAATTCGGTGTTGCGGTCAAGAGATGCCTGCATCTTACCTTGTTTGCTCGCCCACCTCCTCGGCTCATCCAATTCCTTGGCACTTCACACTTGGTGGCTGAACTTATGAACTCCAAAACTTGATGCTCTTCCTCTCCATGCATTTGCCTATGTATATGCCTCTGCATGAATATGTCATGGGTCGGCCTGCCCAGGCTGACCTGCCAGTGCAACGAATTGCCCCCCATCGTTACGTCTGTTTGCCCATGTCGTCACCCCGCTAGGTCCACATGCCCAACTTCGCACGATATAAGTCCACCTTCGTAACTTTGCACACTTAGCTGAATTTCAGTTTTTCGACCCTCTGTTGGCTCATCACGCTCGTGCCCCAGGCACATTTAACTGACCGCCCCAGCTCGTCACACTTCTCCAACTCGTCCCATCATCACAACCTTTAGTTGCAACCAACTCGCCCGCTCACCGACTCGTCGCACGCCCGGCTCGTCGTGTTTAACTGGGAGCATGCCCACCCAACTCGTTGCACGCCAACTGCCGACTCGTGGGCTTGACATACTCCCCACTCTAAATGGTTGTCGTCCTCGACAACACCATCATACGACATCACAAAGTGTCTCTAGCTCCAACATCCAAAATTTCCATGCTGCCCACCACCACTCTGTCATCACACAAACCATAAAGGCTCATGTCTCCATGAATCGGAAAGTCTCCTCAATCCATGATCATCAACCACCTTCGTCGCAATCCCCACATGTTGCCCCATCATGGAAAGTTGGTCCCTCCGACTCAAGCTACATGCTCACTGCAACATATCATGTTGACCCCATCATATATCATCATCATGTGAACTACTGCCATGATACTCCAACTCAATGCTAACACATCTCAGTACACTGCTCGAGCCCCATGATCTAAACTAGTCGGGTAGCTAATCCAACTGTCATGCTCAAACCATGAGAATGCACCTCCTCATGCCATCATCAGTCATTTCTCTCAGCATCCTGTCACAACATCAACTCGATCAAGAATCCATCTCCATCTCCATCAAAATGTAAGCCAGCCATGCCCAAGTCCATGAAGTAACCTCCATCTCATCCGCAACATGTTGTCCATGATGTGGGTGTCAATGTGTTGTATGTCAATTAGTCTCATCTATCCCAACGTCATCATCCATATATGTGTAAGATCCATCTCCTCAAAATGAAGAGATCCTCTCATCCAACTGACTCTCAATGTGCCACACCCAGGTTCATGAGGCAACCTCCACCATATCTACAATGTGCCATCCCTCAAGTCTACCAAAGAAACAAGTATTTACTTGTCTCATCATCCATGTGTTGCGCATGGTTAGAAACCAATCATCTCCCATGCCTCAAAAGTGATTAAATCTTGGTTCAACCCATGCCCAAGTGTTGCCACCAAGGCATCCTCAATGCTGCAACTCCATCAACTCCAAAGTGTCTCATGACGATCCTCCACATCAAGTCACTCTTCCAAGCACACCCATAAATGTCCTCAAAAGTATGCACCCCATTCTGCATCAAAGTCACTGACCTCAGCTCCTCAATGTATCAAACCCTCCAAGTCCACTATAATATGAAGTCCCCAAAAGCTACAACAATCTCATGTCATCATAAGCTCCATGAATCATCTCCAACCAACATCCTAGCAAGCATACATGTCTCAGCCCCAAAGGTCTTTGCAAGATGCCTCAACTCTCCATGTAGTAGGAATGCTCCATAGTCTACTCACAAATCCAACCAAGTCCATGGCCTTGTTGTACAAAAGTGCACAACCTCTCCATCGGCTCATAAGTAAAAGTCTCCATGTCACACCAGCAAATCCATCCGCACAACATCACTGCCTTGGCACTCCTCATTGGATGCCCATAAGTGACATCTCTACAAGTGCTCCTGCATAAGACTGCCATGCTCCATCTATCCAACTCAATGTCCATGACTCAAGTTGCCCATGTTGTCCAACTAAGTAGACCCATCACAATAATCGGTCATCTTCATCCAAGTCTGCAACCAGGTCTAGTGCCCATAGTCACCCAAACCACATATATCATCATCAATTCATATGAGTCCCTTCCACCATAGCTCCCCCACTAAAGGTTCCACCAAGACTTCCTCTTGGTCTCGGCCATGAGAAGTCCACCCAAGTATCATCAAAACCCAAATGTGTGCCCTTTCCAATCATTCCATGAGTCATGTCGGGCACTTTGCCAATTCTCTATATGGCTAAAGCATGAACCATCCTCTGCAATGATCATCATGTTCCTCCCTTGTCATGGGCATTTTCACCTTCTGCCATAAGGTCACAAACAGCCCCAACAAGCTCTGCAACAGTCAATGGTCCTTGCTTCTCCATACAAGGTCTCATCATAGACATCCATGGTAAGATCTTCCACTGCATCAGCAAATTGACTTTGCCCTTCCCTGCATATGGCCCATCCTCCAAAAGCTCTAATGAAACACAAGTAATAATAGGAATACTTACTTCATCATGAGGCTCCTCCATGTGAGTATCCTCATCCACCAATGTCTGCAAAATGCGTGATCCTGGTCGAACTTGAGCAATTTCAAATTCCTCTTCCATCGTTGTCATATTTGCAACATCCTCATACATCATGGCTTCCTCTTCTTCATCATCACAATCTGCAGCTACATCTTGCTCCATTGCCCAACCAAGTTGAAGAAGTTTGTCTTCAACATTCCTTTCCAAGACTTCAAGTTCATCTCGAATTTGTGGGTTCTCTTCTTTCATCCGCTTCAACCTATATAAGGTCAGCAAGATCCTCCCTTGGCATTCTTCCAAACCTACCATGTCTTGTTGTTCAACTTGGCCCAAGCAGAAGGCTTCACCTCTGCTAAACCTATCACGAAGTGTAACACTTCACGTGTAAGCCTGGTTCAATTGAATCAACCTCTGATACCAACTGTCATGCCCCTACCTTGGCAGTAATCTTTCAACCGCTCGTAAGAGGGTGCGGCACCACCACCTGTTTTCTTTTCAACAATACTTACAAGTGTGGACTACACCTAACATTCCATACTTAGTTTATTTTTCACTTTCTAAGTATTACATTCATATACACAGCGGGAACATTCAATTAACCTTCTTCATTATTATTACCATTTACACATATGCACAGCGGAAATCTTTAATGGGAGGGGCAACTCCCTGAATATGAGTCTGCCCAAAATGATAATATCAATCTTTCATAAAATATATAAATACAGTGTTTGAGAGGAAACCCCAAATTTCCCCTTTTCAATTTCTGTCCAAAACCATGCAACTCGACCTGCACCATTCGATCCACCCGAACCACCGTTCGGAGCACCTGCCCTTGCCGAGTCGGGTCACCCAGCTCTTCGCGCAGAGGTACCCACCCTCGGGCCGCCCTTCACACCAACTCACCGTCCACGGGTTCCACCGTCTGTCACACTGTTCAACAATTCATGATCATTTAGCGCAACTCGTGTCTCCATTCGGACCTGCCCACGACATGCCACCCACCCGGCGACCACCTGCAGCTTAGCCTTCCGTTCTGCACTTGCCCGCACTTTCGTTCACCCTTCTGTAGTTACGACCGCAGACCACCATGACCACAGTCCTGTTGCACCGCACCATCATGTGCCTTTACCCGGTCGCAGCTCACCGTCGTGCAGCTCTACCACCAGAGAAAATTTTAAGAACCACCCTAAATTTATATGTATAATAAATGGACTAATCCCCATGATACATAGGAAAAATGGGAGGCGATTTTATCAATAATATAATATGTATATATATAATTTTTTTGGCGAATCCCTCACCAGATTATATTATCTTGTACAGTGATGGAGAATCTTTCACTGAATTATAAAATCTTGTAAGATCTTGGCAAATCTTTTATTGAATAATAAAACATTGTGAAGTCTTGGCGAATGTTGTGTTAAAGTATGAAAACATATATGATAATAAGAAAACATATTCATTAAACTGTAATATACTAACATACATGTTTGGAAAAAGAAACATAATTTTCTCTTCCTACAAACAATGTTTCAAGTTTCAGTGGTTGTGTTTGTCAAGGTTCTTATAATACACTCTTTCATATCCTTCTATTAGTTTTGATAACATTCCACAACAAAGTTCTTGTAGGTGTTGATATTGATAATGAGTTCTGTCAAGGTAGGAGAGATTAATCTTTTCTCTACGACTTTTGTCAAGCTACCACTTTTTTCAAGTTATCAAATTTCTTTCTTATTCCATAGAATCCAACTGCGAGATAAAAAAAACAAAAAAACAAAAAAAAACAAAAACAAAAACAAAAACAAAACACATCAAGTTTGTTTACCCCAACACGCCAACAAGTAGCAAGCCCCAACTATATTATATAAGAAAATATTAGGTATCCCAAGGGCTTGAAGGGGATCTAATTGAAAGAAGTGACCATTGTGAGAATCCTTCCAATCAATACATGAATATATAAATATAAATTTATTATTATTTTAATTGGAAATCTTCAATTAAATAATAAAATTTAATTATGTCTCTTCCAATCTATATTGCTTATTAGCATAATTCACTACCCTCATAGGTCTCGCATTTTTTAACAACATTGTAACGTGTAGATTAATTTCTTTTTTGGTGAACAATCTCTACCTTTTAGGAAAATATGGTGCAGTGGCTCCAACCCCTACAGATCATAAGGACAAACTAAGAATAGCACAGAAGATGAAAGGTTGTACAAACCAACTTATTTTTCAAACAACTAATCCAACATCAGTACCTAAACTTTTTCATGAAGATATCATATTGAGAATGTTTGAAAATGGTGAGAAATCTTCTGCAAGGGTGATGCGGAAAGAGTGATAAGGTTTCATTGTTTTGAATTTTCTTTTGTTATATCATAAAAAGTTAAAAACCAATATTAATGCAGATATTGGTATTTTTTACTAAATTTTGTGAAGTGACTAAATGTAGCTTTAACCATTCACCTTAAGATGTTTTTACAATATAATTTCCTAAGTCTGTTTAATATCTTCATTATTATAAAAACCAACTTATATCCATCTTAACTCCACATCTACCACTCTTAGGGGGATGAAATATATTTATCCCTCTGAGCACTTGGTAGACCCAGAATTAAGATGGATCTAAGATGATAGAATTTCCCCTTTAAATAGTCTATGCTCACATGAATACCATGGTATTACCATGGGTTATCATAAACCTGAAGCTTAAAAATTACTATTATTAATTTATAAAAATTAATAAAATTAATAATTGATTTTTATTTTATTTTTTATTTTAACCAAGTTAAAATGTTTAACATACATTAAATTACAACATCCATTTTTACTCTTGATCCACCAAGGCCCGAGAGGGATCAAATATTTTTTCACTCTATTCTAGTTTGCATATCACGATATTTGATACCTCTCGGGGCTTAGTAGATCCAGAGTAAAGATGGATCTATGCTAGTTTAATTCCCCCATTTAAATAGGCTACATTCCATGTGAATACTATGGGTCAATACCATATGCCATTTTATGGAGCAAATATAAAAAAACATTTTATTTGTTTACCATACATCTAGTTTATTTATAATTTTATTAATTTACCATACCTTTTTTACAAATATGGTATTTGGCCCATAGGATTCACTTAAATAAAACCTCTTTTTTGAACCTTCATAAATAGAAAGAGGATTATGGACTAAATATAAAAAGAGGTTTTATTTATTTACCATACGTCTAGTTTATTTATATTTTTATTTATTTACCATACCTTTTGAGTAAGTATAAAAAGAGGTTTTATTTATTTACCATACCTCCACTTTACTTTTATTTTTATTTTTATTTGTTTACACCCATGCATGTATATAAGGTGACTTATGGAGTAAATATAAAAAAATGTTTTATTTATTTACCATACCTCTCATTCATTTATATTTTTATTAATTTACCATACCTCTTTTATAAATATGGTATTTGGCCCATAGGATTCACTTAAATAAAACCTATTGTTGAAAATTAGGGCGAGTGGAAGGTTGTAACTCTTAATTTCAAGCGCTATATTTACCTTCTTTATCCTCTCCCTTAAAATAAGGTGGGCTATTTGAGGCGATTTGTAAAAATGTACTATGATACAAAATATTCGCCCACTAAAAATTTAAAACCCCTTAATTTCACCAAAAGTCAAACATTCGCCCCTGAAATTTTCCGTGTCTACCACAGACCCCCTGCCAACCTGTTCACCGCACCGCAGAACCACCCAACTGCACCACAGACTTGTTCCGCACTGTCGACCCTTCGATCATTCAGTGCAACTCGCCCGTCGAGCAGAGTGCCCACCTTGTGCCTGCGATAACTATTTCTGCGACTTCGGCTCCTTGGTTTAGTGTTGCGGTCAAGAGCCGCCTGCACCTTACCTTGTTCACCTGCCCACCTCCTCATCTCGTCCAATTCCTTGGCACTTCGCACTTGGTGGTTGAACTTATGAACTCCAAAACTTGATTCTCTTCATCTCCATGCGTTTGCTTTTGTATATGCCTCCGCACGAATATGCCCTAGGTTGGCCTGCCTAGGCCGACCTACCAGTTCAGCCAACCGCATCCCATCGTTACGTTGGCTCGCCCATGTCGCCGCCCCACTAGTCCACATGCCCAACTTCGCATGATATAATTCCATCGTCATAACTTCGCACACTTAGCCGAATTTCGATTTTTCGACCCTCCGTTGGCTCGTCGCGCTCATGCTTCGGGCGCCTTTAACCGACCACTTCAACTCGTCGCACTTCTCCAACTCGTCCCATCGTCACAACCGACTCGCCCGCTCACCAACTCATCACACACCAGGCTTGTTGCGTTTAACCGGGAGAGCGCCCACCCAACTCGTCGCAACCAACTCGCCCGCTTACTAACTCATCGCACACCCGGCTCGTCACGCTTAACCGGGGGCGCGCCCACCCAACTCATCGCACACCAACCACCAACTCGTGGGCTTGACACTCTTTGTGCTAGTCAAGTTGATGTAACAATAGGGTGAAGCTTACAACAATATTCTGACATAAGTTTTGTAGTTTTCTCTCTTCATGGGTTTCCACATACATTCGGTGTTCCTATATGTGGCTTACGTGATTAATTGTTGAATGGTTTGAATTGTTGTATACTTTTAATAATTGTTAAAATATACCATTATAGTGATTCCTCTCCACATCCCCGACCCCTCAATATAATCAAAATTCTACTTCTAATAGTTGTGCTACCATTGTTCACTTTATTTTGTTGTTTTAAACCAGGGAAGTCACTTAGGTATTTCAGAATTGCAAAAGAACATATTTTTAGATATATGCAAATTCTATCTTTGAATATTATTTGGAGCATAAAACTCTAGCTTGTGATTATGTTGATAGTGATTCAATTTTGCTACAAAGCATGACTTTTTGATATATTTTGGAAAACATACATATTTTTGGTATAGTTCAACTTATAATAACAAGACCTTTGCCATGTCAAATAGTTTGAATATGTCAAATAGTTTGAATAGGAATTTATAGAGAAATGTCAAGGATTTGGTAAAAGAATAAATTGTTTATTATGGTTGAGAGTTCACATCCTCATTGTAATTCATTACATTGGAATAAACTGACATCTTTCAAATGTGGCCTGCCGCCTTTTCTATAGCATGTTAATTATTGCATTTTTTAAAGCAAGCTCTTCCTATCAGATTCTAAATTACAATTGTAATTTTGAAAAAATTGTCCTATATTCTTCTGAAATGGTTTACCTTTCAATGTGAGTCTAATGGATCCCATGATCTATCACATTTTGCAAAAGCAAAGGCAATTTCAAGGTAACACTGCATTAGCCTCCATTTATTCACATTTTGCAAAAGCAAAGGCAATTTCAAGGCAACATTGCATTAGCCTCCATGTATTCTTCTTCTTTGACTTCACAAATTAAATGTTGTAACTATTAAAACACGAGTATAATATAATAATTAACTAACTATTAATTAATTAACTAATTGATTTCTTTTAGATTTAAAAATATAATAATTAGGAAAAAAAATTAATTATATAAATCTATTCAATTAATTAATTACATCATCTGATATAAAATCTATTAATAACAATAAAATTAAAAACAATTTATTAAAAGATTATAATAAAAGCCTTTAACCTTGTTAATAATTATTATAAATAAAAATAAAAAATTTAATTATATAAAATCTATTCAATTACCCCTGATCGGGGTGTGACAGAGAAGAGGAGGTGGGCCAGCAGCGATGGGAAGTGGAGATGTCAAGGACCATCCACTCGAGCGCAAGGACAGAGAACACATCGGGATGCGGAGGAAGAGGACAACAGGAAGGGCAGGTAGAAGGACAGGGCAGGGAGGGAGAAAGCCCCGAAAGAAGACAGGTGTGGTTGCGAAGGGAAGGCAGAGAGGAAGGCATGGGAGCCAGCGAGAGAGCGGGCAGATTGATGCCAGCAAGTGGCAGGAATATAGAGAAGAACCCACGGCAGGAGCAGCCAAAGGCACGAGGGAGTTAATGAGGGACAGAGCTGGAAGTGACAGAGGGCCATCATTCCGAGGAGTAGGAATGAGGAAAAGGGCGGCGAGAAAATTAGGAGGACAGGTGGGAGGTGTGACGAAAGGCAGCAGGGACAGCGAGTTAAAACAAAAGGTAAGAGAGAAAGAAGATGGTTGCATGCAGAAAGAGAGAGCGAGGGTAAGAGCAGCGAAAGGTGGTGGACGCAGGACGAGGATGCAGGTCGGTGGATGCAACTGCGTCAACTCAAGTCGACGGTATGTATTCCTCCATTTCCTTAACATCAAAATTACAGTAATGCCAAATTCAATGGTACTAGGGAAAGAGACCTGGGAAAGTCAGGACTCAGAAAGAGTCAGAACCAGGGTCTCCTAGAACACTATCTAGGTCAGGAACGAGGATGAAAGGGAGAGAGAAGCAAAAGATAAAGAAACACCCTTGAAGAAAGTGCAGAGAGGGAAGGAGGGAGGCCAGGGAGAGAAGAGAGAACTTGGTAAGGAAGAAGGCAAAAGGAATATAACTCCGGCCAGGTGGCTCCTGAGGCACGGAGGGGATAATTTAGGTAGCTGGTATAGAGAGGAAACTACCCTGGAGGCCACAGTAGCTAAGACAAGGGACACCTGGGCCGCTGAGAAACCTAACTGGAATATCCAGAGTAAAACTGAGAGGATAACTAGGGGCTCAATTAGAGCGAAGACTTTCGAGAGGTGAATGAAAAAACCTCGTGCAGTTTAGAAGAAGGACATGGTCTCCCTTTGTAGACTCCCCGATAGGTCTTCTAAGGTAAACCATCTGAGTGAGGGTAAACGGGGAGAGATGAATCTGAGAGAAGAAGAATTGAGAGGCTGCAAAAAGCTAACCCAAGCACTGTCAAAGGGGAATCTTGGGGAAATGAAAAAAAAAACTCAAGCCGTCAAGACTTAAGCGAGAGACCAAACACGAAACACTTAAATACAAGACAGAATGGGAAGTATACCTTCAGACTACTGATACTTCTTATGGTATTGTTTTAGGTTTAATTATAATCTGCGTCCAGTATAGTGTGAAGGCAAGCAAGCACACAGAGGAAAGCGAATTGGGCGAAGAAAACTGCAACCGAGACAACGCAAGAATGGCGAGAGACGGAAAAAAAGTGGCTAAGAAGAGCAACAGAGGAGCAGGCAAAGTAGGGAAACAAACCGTCGAGGGGGTGGGAACCTCCAGCAGAGACCAACACAAGAGAGGCAGAAATACGGGACAGGAACATATAAAGACCCTTATCGATGCGTACATGGCAAGTAATCCACTCGAGGTCAAAGCGCAAATAGCAGGTTGGGAGAGAGAACTAAATGACAGTATCAACGACCAAGATATTTCCACAAAAGAATGGGAAGACATGGTACAAGACCCGGGAACACCCGCAACCGCCACACTCTATTCAGACAAACGATCCAGCGATACTGAGTCATGAAAAATGTAGTGGCCAGAGCCATGACTCCTAACAAAGAACAGGGAGTAAACAAAGAACAGGTGGCACAAGAGGAAACCAAAGTGTAAGAACCCAACAGAGCATATCTCCTCAGAGAGATAACAGCAATTCAGATTCAAACATATCGAAACAACCTAGCACTAAGCAAAATCGAGCAAAGTCTACAAAACATGGAGAGAAGTGATACGCTGGGATCCAGTGCTAAAGCCCCAACCCCCGTGGAGTCCTCAGACAAGGAGTAAAACAAGAGTTACAAATAAGTTTTTGTTTTCATACGGAGTAGCTTTTACTTTTCAAAGATGATATTCAGTATAGATAAAATAGACAATGTTGTAAGGATGATAGAAAAAGACTTATTTAAATTTTGGACAGCTTTTAACACTGACAGGTGGCCAACCTGGTTTCCTACGAGCAGGTTGAGTCCACCTGTTACTATTGGAAAAACTTGATTATGGTTAGCTAATATAAATAGAGAAAGTACTACCAAGTTTACAAACAAAAAAAAACTATTCAATTAATTAACTAATTAATTAATATGGTTAGTTGACAAATATAGTTATCACTGTGGATACTCCAAGACTAAACTCAAAACTAGTATAATATACTCCTTGACATTATTTTTTATTGTCTTTATATTTTCATGGTGGTTTTGGGGTGAGAAATTTTTCCTATGTTGTTTGTTCCCCCTAATAACTGTAATAGAGCTTCTATGATCCAATGTTCTCTGCAAGTCAAATGATTCAGGTAACCACCTGTTCAACTTTAAAATAACAAAAAAGACTCCAAATAACACTTCCTTTAGTTCAGTATCCATTAAAACTATAACATAATTACTAGGATCCAATATGCCTAAAAAATCAAATGAGATAAGAATAGTGCATTGGATTCCAAATTATATTAAAAATAACATCCTCATTCAACTCCTTTACAAAGAAAGACCAGATTTGAGAGTTACAAGAAAGACCAGATTCGAGATTCCATAGTTGTTCATGACATGCCTATTTAGCTCAGTATGCTTGTATGTTGCATCATTTTCATATTTGAAATTTACTTTCGAGAGTTCTACCATCTCTACTTTTCAATTTTGATATAAGAATAGTGCATTGGATTCCAAATTATATTAAAAATAACATCCCCATTCGACTTCTTTACAAAGAAACACGCCAGATTCGAGAGTTACAAGAATGGCACCAGATTCAAGATTCCATGGTTGTTGATGGCATGGCTATTTAGCTCAGTATGCTTGTATGTTGCATCATTTTCATGTTTGAAATTTACTTTCGAGAGTTCTACCATCTCTACTTTGCAATTTTCTTCTTCAATACTATTTTTCTTGGACATCTTATATTCACATTGTCGTTGTGCCTCTTTAAAACAAGAAAATGCAATGACTCTGCAACCCAGTGGCTCTGGTTGATATTTGTTTTTTGTTGAATTGGCAGGACATGGGGATTACAAAAATGAATTTTTTTTTCAGATTTATCTCATGGTTAACAAAAACCCCCGTTTTTACTTGAGTGGGATTACGACTCTCTAGAGGATGTCACTCGAAGGATTCCACTATAAAACTGCAGCAGGGTGGAGACACAAAACATGGTTCAACTGCGACAAAGCTCCACACAGTTATCAGTAAACCGCAAGCCCAAACCACAACAATATCTGAATTTGTTTTCGCATACCTCTACCTGATGTTAATGCAATCTATCAAATAACATTTGGAAAATATTAAACGGTGACAAACCTCCATACCTTAATCAATAAACCAGAAGCCCAAACTACGAAGTATGAGCTCTTTGGTAGACCTATAATGTGTGATATTAATGCAATCCATCAACATTTGAAAAAATTTATCAATTGTGACAAACCTCCACACCTTTACCAATAGACAACAGCTCAAACTACAGAGAAATCTAAGCTTTTTCGTAAACCTCTAATGTGCCCGATGTTAAAACTTAATACAATTGAAAAGTATCTAATAATAAACTAAAGCTAAGTTGTGGCATTCACTTGCTATGCCATATTGCTATGGGGCTGTAAGTAATTCGCATTTGTAACTTGCAATAACATTTGCTATGAGACAATTTTTTTGGGATCTAATACGCAAACTTTAAAGCTTCCTATTCAAATACTCATTGCCGAAAAATATTGTAGTTCCGGGCATGCTCTGTTTGTACGATACTTTTTGGTTAATAAAATCTATACATATTTCAGTCATATAAGTATAAACCTTTTTAATGAACTAGATGAATGCACACCTAAATCCAAATGGCAATTTTCTCATTCAGGTGCAAATTGAAATCCAAATGCCAATTTTCTCATTAATAACTGCACATTGAAATCGAAGTGTTGATTTCCCCACTTTTAAACATGAAATAAGTTTCTGCACCCCTTTCTAGGTTGCAAGAGTGCACAAGTACATTTCAGTTCAATCTACTGGAAAATTGGCACTTTTGCAGTTGTGACAATTAAATAGGTAAAATTGCCTTAATAGTTGCAGCGTTCATAGTGCAGATTCCCGAAAGAGGAACCATAAAGTCATATAAACGTTTCAGTAGAGAACCTCTGATATATTTCTGAAGGAAGAAGAAATTGTGCATATATGAGCATGATCAGTGCTCTGATCATTTTACTAGTCAGGAAGCTTAGATATTGATAAAATTACTCTCCTCATTGGTGTTGACTCTGATGATGAAGACTAAAACTGCTGAAAAAGATTGTCATTAAAACTCATCTTCCCTTGAAAGTTTTTCTCTTAAATAAGTGAATATGCTATGTAGGTTTCCTCCCATAGCCATTTATTCCTGATCTCCTCCTCATCGATTAACCATATATGAAAATGGAACCATCTGAGAAAAGCTTGACCCTCAAATTTCGATCTCTAAGATACCAGTCAAGCATATGGAATCTTTATATCTAAAGCATATATATCAAAACAGAATAATTCAGAGTCCAAACTCAACATCCTTCAATAAAAGCATTCAAATTAACAACTGCCTCAAAGTGGCCCAGTACGTTAACTTGGGCAGTTGAGTGTTGTGAATTACAAGTAAAAGATCGCAGAGTCAAGTCCCCAGGCTGCCTACCTTTGTCAATATTGTGGGCCTCACTTAATGTCCTTGCAAGGTTATAAGTTTAACTGCAACCAACTGATTTAAAGGTTAACAAGTATCATCCTCAAAATGAGGGAAAGTACCCGGTAGATTTCTCAAGATGTGCATGTCCTCAAAAACATTAATTACTTGAACTTTCACAATCTATCTGCATACTAAAATGAATAAGGATTTACAAGATAAGTAAGTGGAATTCAAAGAATATAAAAAATAAAACACTGTACTAAAATTGAAGAGAATGAGATTAACATGTTCACACAATATCACTTTATGAACACAAGATCCACAAGTTCACATTGCACAATGAATTGAACACGGATCCAGGACTAGCCTATTCATAAATCAAAAGTATAAAAACAGTGTAACAGATAATTCCTGACACAAGTTGAGAAATATTATCACACATAACACAAAATTTTATCTTCCAAAACATATTCAAACCCATTAACTAACAAAATCAATAGGAAAAACTATCGTTGGGCTCACATCCATGAATGCACGCACATAAAATAAAATTTTATGCAAACCAAAAAGGTTTAAAGGATACAAAACAAAGTGCTTACTAAATTATATGTTCTAACACAAAAATACATTCATCCGTGACAAATAACATTCAAAGTAGGCTACCATTCCCCATATAACATTTTTTCAAATGACCACCTCAGCAATAACATTATAACAGAGGACTGGAGAGTTGTCTAGAATAGTACATAGGAAGATAACACTAAAAAACCTAGTGTTCTCCCCCATTGCAGGCAACTGACCTCTGCCATTCTCCTCTGCACTCCAAGATCAGTCAATTTTGTTGACTGATGCACAATTATCCTTTCTTGTGGCTGATCCATAATAGCCTACCAAAACAGAGATATCAATTACGTTCTACTTTTCAATATATTCCTTAACAGTTTTCAACCAATTGATATTTTCCTTCCGTTCCTTGTTTATCACATATTCGCTCAGATAATTTGTTAGAACGGGCTTGATGCCTCGAACTTCCAGGTATTTTTGAAGGGCCTTCTGTAAACACTCATCCAAATCGCTACAACCGAATAAACATAAGATCCAATCAATAAACCGAATATTTATATATTTAAACCAACTCTCAAAAGCCTAAAGTTTCAAAGCTCTAAACCCCAAAACCCTGAAAACTCAAATCCTTCAAGCCAGAAGAGTTGAAAATCTAAGCCATTAAACCGGAAGAAATGTGATAGCCCGACCCCAAAGACCCTTTAAACCCTGAGAAGACTAAAATGATAGAAAAAAAATAAAAGCAAAAAGACAGATAAGGCATCATGATACTCACTTGAAGTCAGGTCCATCGTATGGAATTCGATCTCCTTCATCTGATGCCTTTTTCTGTGGATGTTTGAAGGCCATGGCATCGATTGAAACCTCTTTGGCATACCCAGTGCAAATAAACTCGAGGAAAGGACCTTCTCCTTTAGAAATAGTGACTGTTAGATAAACATGGGGTTCAACAGAAGCGATATCACTGTCCCTATCTTCTTCGTCCTCCTCCTCCTCCTCGTCACCCATGTCCCCTGGCATAACTTCAACTTTTATATCCTCATTACCATGTTTCTTCCGCAAAATAACCGCCTGATTGCCCAGTATGTCTTCGATCTCCCAGGGAATGGTGCCCGGGGGTTTAGGATCCTGTAAACGCATTCAGTACAAAGGAATTATGAGCATATGCAAAACTTCATAGCAAGATCATAAGCTCTTAGAAGTTTTGCTTTTACTTTACCTCGGTGGGAGGGTCCGATTCAAGCGCACACTGAATCTCGTCTTCGAGCATTTCCACTAGGTTTTCGTTCGATTTCGCACAGACTGCAATTGAAGTAGCCGCGCGACTGGAAACCCATGGTGTTCCCTTGATTGTTTCTTTCCTGCAACAGCTTTGAAATGCAGACCCAGTGGCCGAAACGATGAGCCTCTGATGCTTTAAGGCTCTGAAAGCCTTTGGTGCTAGAGAGGAGGCTGCCCTGCGGACAACATAAAACAGAGACATTACAAACACAAATATCTCCGGAACTAAAACCCTGTGTAGGGTTTAAGCGTCTGTAGCCTTTTATAGCCCTGCTCTAGAAATTTGCGTTTTAAGCATTGTAATTTTATAAATTAGGGTGAGCGAGAGTAAAAAATTTTGCATTAATTATTTAAATTACAAATTGAATTTTAAATATGCAGGTTTATTAACGAAATAGTTAATGGAAATTTGGGTGGAATTTCTATAAAATTTGGTGAAAATTTTAAGATTTTGGATGCCTCAGGGTTATTGATCTTATTTCCACTATCGATCAAACTTACATTTCAAAAAAAAATCAAAATATAAAATAATTATTTTTTTTTAATTTTTCTATTTTTTTATTTTTTATTTTAATTTGTCTACTCCTATATTGATACAAAAATATGGTTACAGAGAGGCAGAGGCCTCGAGAGTTCTAGCCCATGAGACGGCATGCTTACAAAAATCGCTTGAGTAACTAACCAGAAGACCTGCATTATGACTAGCTTTGAGACTTGATATAACTGGAAACTGTAACTGAAGACCGGACAGATTGAAAGGAACCAATCAAAACTTA
This sequence comes from Pinus tabuliformis, assembly GCA_031772625.1. NCBI lineage: Eukaryota > Viridiplantae > Streptophyta > Pinopsida > Pinales > Pinaceae > Pinus > Pinus tabuliformis. The sequence continues at coordinate 820,381,490 of CM062816.1, read as the reverse complement.
GTGCAGCGCAGCCACTACAAGATCGGAATCTGACCCCTGAACATATTGAACCAAGACAGTGACCAAAACAACAGGAGAAAGCCGCCCACGCAGGGGAAACCGGCATTTCAAAAATTGAAATAAGACCATAAACTGAGAACTGAAAACATGAAGTGACTATATGTCCGGAAGGGCTTGAGCAGCTTCTTTCAGCAGATGAACAAAACCAGAAGGTGCACACCTGTTCAATCTTCATGCGAGGTTGGAGGCGATTCTTCAACAATGCGGCAACCGAATTGGTCTGGATCTTCAGACTCAGAGGGTTGGCCCTCTTTACTTGAAGGACCACCACCAGCAGGAGCGCTCGGGCCAGGGTCCTTTCTCTGAGCAGTCACATTCTGCAAGGAATCATTCTGGTTTTCCATCCTCGGTTCCAAAGGAGCCCCTAGACTGACAGCCCCCGAACCCACAGTATCCTCACACAACTCTACGGTGACCGACACAATGAAGGAGGAGTTGCCTAGAGTGCAAGGGAAGCGGAAGCGAGCTGCGTGAGAATTGGATTGATGAGAGCGCACTTCGGTGAGGAACTGCCCTCTTCCCCTGCCACGACCACTTCTGGTCACAGGGTATCTATCAAAGCAGAAATCTGAAGCCTCAGATGAAGGGTCTGAGGTTGTGGAAGAAGGTTGGCGAGAGACACGGCCTCGGGAGCTGCCTCTTCTGCAGCTCATCCTTGAGCGCATTCTGGGCATTGTGAGGTATGCTGGAAGTGCTGAACAAACAGCCGTGGAGGGGGCTGAAAGGGGGCGACAGAGGAAGCTACGAGGAGCTTCAACCTTGCTGAACCAGCATAAGCGCAAGGGAAGAGCATGAGTGAATAACAAGCAGAGCTTCATAGCCGATATACTAACATACTGGCGAGAGGGAGAGAGCTGCGTTAATGCAGCATTTAAGTCGATGGTCTGAGACATAAATTCTTTCCTCATACGATGCCGGCTGGCGAGTGTGATGAGCCACGCGCCCACCCTCCACGCCGCCTTCGTACTCCTCGCTTGACTATACACCTGCATCCGGGGAAAATAATTTTATTTTAAAAATTATTATAAATTTTTTATTACATGGTTAATTTTAATAAATTAATATATTTTTAGTAAAAAATTGTTGAATTATTATTTAAATAATTAAATGTTTAGAATAATAAATTTATTTTTTTAAACTATGATGAATTGTTGTCTAGGGGTGTAGTTCAATCGGTGACCAAAGTGATATGAAATAGTTTAAATTAAGAGATCTAAATTTCAATATCTTTAAAGAGGAGGACATGTCATAGGCCTCAGAAGTATAGTGGTAGTAGCCAGAATCTACCTTGTGTCAAGTTGTCAATTTCTTTGTTTACAAAAAGAAAACTATGGTTAATTGGTAATTTGTTGGAGTAAGATGGGTGACGTCCAAAACCAAACTTACTAATTGCCACTATAACACCATGAGTATATCAAATAGCTCGTAAGCTAGATATACCACAAATTTATGACTTAGAAAGAATCGAGATTCGACAAGGGTGGGGGAGCCTACTCTTTGATCCTTATCACAATAGGCCAAACATGGCCCCTATGGGATTTGAAACCTCGTGGAGGGGATAATATTATATGGTGCATAAGATGTACAATTATTTGTGAGAGGGTATTTTGATAATAAGTTTGTCTTTCAGATTAATCGCATTGTTAAAGCATTCTTGGATGAAAGTCATTTGTTCAAAACACCTTGCCTACAAAAACAACCTAGCTTTATTAAGGGTTGGTGTGGCTAATCAAAGTCGAATTAGTGATCAGCAGCGAGGGGCAGAGAGGCAGAGACAATGCCAAGAGACCAATGCAGAAGCGATGAGCGAAAGGCAACAGCCAGAGCAGGCCACGCAGAGCCTAGTAGAGACAGCACATAGGCTAGGGGGATTGCATCATCCACGCAGAGGGCTGCAGGAGTGATGCAGAGGGTCCCAAAGGCTGCGCAGTGCCTCAGAGGGCTGACGTAGAGAGGTTTGAGGCTAACGCAGAGCAGCGGGAGGTAGACGCAGAGGCTAGAAGGGCCAGTGCAGAGCTTCAAAGTCATTGGGGAGGGTTTCGTGGGACAGGTTTTTTGAATACCTGTTTCTGAATAGAGAGGTATCGATGTCGTGTATTTTTCTCTATCGGGTGAGCTAGTTAGGCACCCATTTATACTTAAGGAAACTCTGCATAATAATATACCCTCAAAGTAGTTGCACCAGTTTTCCTGCATTGGGTTTTTCTGGGGACATTTATCCAAAAATAACAATGTCACTTGTGTGTTTGTCTTCTTTTAGCTGTTGATCTGTAGATGTTGTGACCGTATTGTGTTATTTTGGTATTTACAAGTAAAAGAAATAAACCAACAGAATATAGATAAAATTTCTAATGGGTTAGACTTGAAAATTTCAACACGGTATCAAAGCGTGGTTGCATATCACATGAGAGTTGAAGGCATCAGTTAAACAGAGCATTTGCAGTAGATTCAGCTGTCCTGAGTGACAAAGCTGATCCTTGCAAAAAGCGACAGAGGAAGGGTTAACACAGAGGGATTGTGTCATCATTCCGGGCGAGAGAGAGACTAGTGCAGAGGCTGAGGAGGGCAGAAACAAGCTCACGCAGAGCCACGCAGAGGCCAGGAGGGCTGACGCAGTTGGTTGAGGGAGCTATGTCAGGATTGCGCAGAGCCAAGAGGCTCAATCCTTCAGTCACTGGGGCAAAGGAAGTTGTGGGCAGTTTGTGGGAGTGAAGCTAGTGGGTTATTGTGGTCAGAACAATACCTAACAGGGCAAAACCAAGGTAGAGGGAGTTGATGCCGAGGCAGATTTCTAGCCAAGGAATCTAGATCAGTGTTGTAGTTGCACAGACGATCGAAGAGGGGCAACTTGACGGTTGGCAGAAGGATTTCCAGGAGGGAAAGCAAGACTCGAAGGGAGTCTAGAAGAGAACTTCCAGACGGGAAGTAAAGAGACTCAATAGGAGTCAAACCGAGAACTTCCAGACGAGAAGTAGAGAGAGTCAGCAGGAGTTGAACCGAGAACTTCCAGGCGGGAAGTAGAGAGACTTGGAGAAGTCAACAGAGAAGAGCAAAGAGATGGTCGTGAATGGACTGAGGGATTAGGATAGGTTGGACAGAGCATCCAACTTTGTGGTCTGGAAGACCAAGATCTTGTCTATTCTACACTGACATTGCATCAAGGGCTTTGTCTTGAGAGTAATGGCTATCCCAGTTGACCCGGTAGCTAATGAGAGGTACAAAGAGGTAATGGTCAAGGCAAAATGCATCATCCTTGATGGGGTCAAGGATCATGTGGTCCAACATATTTCTGAGAAGGAAATGGAAAAGGAGATGTGGGACACCTTGAAGACGTTGTACCATCATACTTCCATGCAGAGGAAGATGCTCCTTGAGAATCAGCTAAGGTCATACCAAATGTAGAAGGTGGAGCATATAGATCACTTCCTCAACAGGTTGTAGGAGATTCAGGACCAACTTACTTCCATAGGGGCTACACCGGATCAGGAGTTGATGGTGAGGATCGCACTTAATGCAATCTCCAAGGAGTGGGAGATATTTGTCCAGAGCATATTGGGTAGGGCGAGTCTTCCAGATTGGGAAGAATTGTGGGCAGCTCTTCGCCAAGAGGAGATCAGACGGCTAACCAAGACGGGAAGTAGCAGCAAAGGAGTATGGATCAAGAAGGAAGAGGAAGAGGATGTAGCTTTGGAATCTGCAAGAAAGAAGGAGAAGAGGAAGAAGAAGGACCTCTCCAAGGTCAAGTGCTTCCACTGTGGGGAACTAGGTCATTATGTGAACCAATGTCCGAGGAAGAAGAGTAAGGGAGAGGCTTCTAACCCAAAGGCAACGCCAACTAAAGTGGAGAAACAAGTCGAGGAGGATGACAATTGTGCGATGAGTGCTCATGTGCCACTAGAGAAGAAGTGGGGAGACATCGTGTTGTAGTTAGGAGGACTACAGGTGATGAGGGACAGGATCCTTGAGGTACCCAAACTCTTGGATCATATTCTTGCTACCAGAGCCCCGAAGTGAGAAGTAGCAAGACTGATGGATGTGGGTAGAGATGGATGCGGATGAAGCGGCAGAGAGTGCTACAGTGCAGGAATTCTTAGGCAGCGTGAGGCTAGTGGGCTGCAACAGTGTGAGAGGCACGAGAGTGTTGCAACAGTGGCACAGAGAGGTGTGCAACGGGGCGAAATGCAGGGAGTTGTTGCAGCAGCGCAGAGTTCAGTAGAGGGAGCACTTGTTAGCGGCAGAGGGAGCTTCAATATTGGGAGTGTTTTTAGCCTGACAGGGATGTCAAAATTCGGGTGGATCAATTACTTACTTCTCAGTAACTAAGTTGCAGTGCAGTAGCAGTATGTAGTAGCACGATGTAGCATGATGAGAGGGGGATGCAGTGCAGATGCAGTGTTGGGAGTATGGACCAAAAACAGCACGGATGCAGAGGGAGCTGTCATACAGATGCAGCAGTGGTAGTGGCAGGGCCATGGGCAGCAGTACAGGATGCAGCAGTGCAGAGGATTTTGGGCAGGGAGGCCTAGCATCGGCATAGGTATCGGTGTCATATAATCAGAGTGTGATGCTCAATGAGGAGTATTACTAGAGCACAATCCTCGCTAAGAGGGATTGTTGATTTGGGGTAGCATCGGATGTGTTCTAGCCATGAAAATTGGTGGAGAGGTTAAAGCACATGAGATTTCCAAGACCCAAAAATTGTTTGGACAGATTGTACACGGTTTGGGAGATATTAAAATAATTAATATTTTTAATGGAGTGCCTAAGTCTAAACTTAGGAAAAATAAAATATTAATGGGTATTAATATAAAACTGGGTTAGAAGGTTCCAAAAGTCATAGATCAAGCCAAATCTAATCTTAGCTGTTGATTAGAGATTTAATCTCGGCCCTTGAAGGACCAACAAGAAAAGTATAAGAAGAGGCTTGAGGGTCAATTAGAGAACACACCAGAGTGATCGTCATTCGATTTGTTAGAGCGAGGTTGCTAAGAAAAGTTGAATCAGTGATCAGCAGCGAGGGGCAGTGAGTATTGGGCAGAGAGGTAGAGATAGTGCCAAGAGACCAGCACAGAAGCAATGAGTGAGAGGCAGCAGCCAGAGCAGGCCACGCAAAGACAATGCAGAGGCCAGAGGGATTGTGTCATCCAAAGGGTCCCAGAGGCTGCGCATTACCTCAGAGGGCTGACGTAGAGAGGTTTGAGGCTGAGCAGAACAACAGGAGGTTAATGCAGAGGCCAGAAGGGCCAGCGCGGAGCTTCAGAGTCATTGGAGAGGGTTTCGTGGGACATGTTTTATGAATACGTGTTTCCTAATAAAAAGGTATTGCTACCGTGTATTTTTCTTTTTCATGTGAGCCGGTTAGGCACCCAGTTGTACTCAAGGAAATACTACATAATAATATACCCTCAAAATAGTTGCACTAGTTTTCCTGCATTAGGTTTTTCTGGGGACATTTGTCCAAAAATAACGGTGTCACTTGTGTGTTTGTCTTCTTTTAGTTGTTGATCTGTAGATGTTGTGCCTTTATTGTGTTTATTTCAGTATTTACAAGTAGAAGAAATAAACCAACAGAATACAGATAAAATTTATAACGGGTTAGACTTAGAAATTTCAACATTTTCAAGCTCAGAATCCATGTCACTACCCAGAAACCCTTGTAACTTATAGAATCCATAAATTACATGACCACGAGACTTACAAATCAAAATCTGACTCCAGGACTAGGCCTTACCATCCTCAACCAGGACTGACACTCTTCCAAACACTTGGCATCAATGCAATCTATAGGAAGTGAATACAAGACAGAGCATAAATAACTGATAACTCATATGAAACTTGACAAGAAGGATCACCACTCAGTCCCTTAACTATTTTGACATCAATTAGGTCTTACATTCATTATCCTTTCAGTTACAAGTAAATACATGAAATAACCATGACTATAACCAGTCACATAACCATTCTTATAACCAACATTAAACCATGTAAATAACAATGAGATAACAGTTATTAAGGCCACATAAGAACAAGTACAAAAGTAAGAGAACTTAGCTTTTATTAAACATAAGCAAGAGCTGACTAGGTTTGAGACTTCCATGTACCACCTGACCGTAGACATGGTTGAACCAAATCTTTCTTTCAACCAGTCACCCCTGTGCCATATTCCAAGCATGAATGTGGGATCTCATGGATAAACCAATCCAAAAACAACCAAGGGAATCCAAAGGTTAAACCATCTCCACTCTCACCAAACCGTGATCTCACCAAAACCGGTACCGAGATCACAAAACCAAACCAGGCTTGGAATGCCTCCAGACTCCATCACTATCCTTGAGAAATTTTTGGTCTCCTTGTCTCTCAGGCCTTACCACAATCCACACCAGATCACTAGGCCCTAAACTTAGACTCCACCCTCAAGATTTACCATGTATCCCGCCAAAATCGGTCAAGGGATTCCTAGGCCTCTGGGAATTTTCCTTAGACCACCTCCGCCCCAGATTCTGAAACCATCTGGCAATTCCAAAGCTCGTTACCAAGAAAACAATCCCATCATACCATGGCTATCCGGAAAAAGGAAAGGTAAGGCTAAAAACCGCTGTCATAACTCGGAAAAGTCATGCCACCAACAACAAGAGAACCATATACTAGCATGCAAAGCCATGCATGTCAAAACCAACTAGGGAATCACACATGCAATATGTTATCTGCAAGTATTCCTGCTCAAGCTACTTGATCATGCTCTTCCTTGCTTGATCTTTCTTTTCCTTGTCCTTCCTTTGCTTGCTTTTCCCTTCCTTGCTCCAAAGTTAGAAAGCCGCAAGAAAACTCTAAGTGTCCAAGAGTGTGTGAGAGAGAGAATAATGAGAGAGCTCCAAAACTTAAATGATTAAAAGGCATGAATTGATTTGAGAAGCCTTTTTATCAATGAGGCCTTTTCTTCATTTTCCATTATTTTCCATCAATTTCCTCCTCACATGCAACATGTGACCTTTCACCTTCCTTTTCTCCTATTTTCCTTTATTTTCATAAATACATGTGCTAAAATACGTTTTTGTCTTTTTAATGTCTTAGCCATTGCCTTAGACAATTTCCCTTAGCCATAAACACATCCAGTGATGCCCACTAGGATATATTTGCCCAGCATTCAGCTTGGGATAAGTGTCCCTTAACCATGGTCTTATTTTGCCTTTATTAACTTTTACTACATGAACTTTTAACCAAGGGTTGTTACATTTCTCTAAATTAAAACAAGAGTTTGTGTTTATTGGATAAGATATCATTTAGAATCAATTTTACTAGACATAGTTCCAACTATGGCCTCTATAGAATATTAGCTTATTAGTTCCTACCTTGTTAGGGATTATAACACTTGCCTCAAGTCAAAGTGCATTGACTTCCAATTATTTTGCCAAGTTTATGCAAAATTAACCAAAGTTTTGAGAAAATGTTGAATATTATTATTTTCTCATAAATTCAAAAATATTTTTCTAATTTTTTGGAAATCATATTTCTTATTTTCCATTAGCTGAGCAAGCTTTGATGGGACATAATTCCCTTGGTGGAGGTGTTTTTCTTTCGGTA